>QEPC01008742.1:3508217-3535731 GCA_003113815.1 Sphenodon punctatus
GTTTGCCCAGGCCTTTGGGAGGGAGGGTGAGTGGGGGGGGGTTTAGTTCCCCCACCTATTTTTGGTTTTTAGATTGTTTTACTAGCCCTGTTTAATATTTTTATAATATTTATGATTATTTTAACTGATTTTATTGTATTTTAAAATGTTGGAAGCCGCCCCGAGCTGGATGGCAGGAGGGGCGGGGTAAAAGTCTATAAAATAAAATAAAATAAATAAATAATAAATAAATAAATTCTTGCCTTTGGCCATAGTGTCACTTTACACATCATCACTGGCATGCTTGGTTCACTGAAACATTTGCACTTGTGAAAGTAAAGGTCATATCACTTTTTTTTAAAAGTAAAAAACAGACATTTCTTTTTATAATTAGAACTAGGTGCAGAACGTTCCTTATGAAGGGTTCAATTGCATCATCTTCACTCTTAAAGAGTTGTACCTCCCCAAATGAAATGTAAACTACGGTTGAGGAGCCTCAGGCCCAGGGGCCAAATGTGATCCATGGCTAGTTTTTATTTGGCCCCTTTCCTGTTCCTGGATCTATCTAACTCCTGGATCCAGTTTCAACCCCTCAAGCATTGAAAGACAAAGTTTGGGATAAGGGAACAGAGATGAGGAAATGCACACAAGGATAGGGGACAGCTCCATAGCACAGATCCATGATCTGAGTCCTCCTCTTATGTCCCCAGGTTGTTTGTGGCCTACAGAACTTGTACTAATTTTCAAAATGGCCCCTGGAAGGAAAAGGTTCCTCATTCCTGATGTAAACAATGAGGCTTTATAGTAGTAGGACACAGTCCTATGTGAGTAGGAGTGACTCAAACATGCCTCCAGTTAACAATAACAACAAGGCTTCTATAACAATCTTTTTTCTTATCTCATTATTTTAAAAGTTATCCAGACTAACTAGGCAGAGACCAAGTATTCTGCACATATGTACACAGGCCCCAGCTTTCAAGACCTAGATGTCCAATTTCTGTAGCAAATGCTGATAAATTTGTACTGCCTTAAATTTCATAGTAATTAAAATGTTAATTTGGTTGAGAAGTTTTGTCACTCTTCTTAAAAGCTTAAAATTTCCACACGTAAACACTGGATTTTGAAAGCCAGCAGTCTCACAGTGGGGGAAAAATCTGCAAGACTGGATAATGCCTTTAAAACTCTTCGAATCAACAATATGTATATATGTTTCTGGACTTGCCCGAAGGAGTTAACTTTGATTAATTGGTTTTTACTCCAATTCATTTCATGATTAAGATTTCTGACTCAAGGAATTGTCAGTATAAGACAATATATCAACGTTTAAATATCAGTAATAAAATGGTACAGGAAGATATTCTGTGACTACTTAGAACTGAAAGCATTTTATTGAAAAAGGCCTTGTTTTATTTGGCAGTCTTCCATGACCTCCTACTGTTGACAAAACTAGCAGCAATTCCTGTTTGAAGTGTACCAGAAGATGATCCCGCTCTGCAAAAGCTGATGCTTTGGAGCATTTACAGGATTTATCTCTAAATTAATATATTTTCATCAAACACACTCTCTATACACCTTACACAATCTTTAAATTATAGGAAAGTGCTAGAAGGGTGTTCTGAGAGTTGGCTGCTAAAGTAATGTTAGAGATTTATAGCTCTCTGAAGTCGACATTTGTGACTGACCTACAGCACACCAGGGCTGCTATTTCCCTTTCCTGATTCATGATAAGTGCAGCTGTCTCCAAACAAGCCTCTAGAGCCCATTAATGCCCAGTTCATTCCCTTGTGGTAAATATGCACATCTCTAGCCTTACTTTTGAATGCTCATTTGCTGTTAAGTTGAATAGAAAATTACATTTTTTATTTTTCCCCCCTTACTAAAGTGAGGGTGATGATAGAAGTTTCCACATTTAAACTTCTGTATAAATTGGAAGTGCTTTTTTAAAAAAACAAACAAACAAAAAAACCAAACATGCACACTATAAATAGTGAAATTATATTTTATTTGGATGAGGGATTTTTAATCTCCCACTAGTCTGGTCCCCTAGCTTCTCTGTGTTTGCCTCCTGCAGCATACACAAGATGCAACTAATTAAGAAAATCCTTTCCAGGATGATATGAAGGTAAATATTAAAGGGGAAGAGAAAGCAAATGTCTAAAATGTCAGGAAAGCCAATGTTGTCCCCATTCCTACCTCAGTTTGGTATTCATTAATAAAATATACATTGTTTTCCACTTGGAGAAGTTATTAGTGGCAATACATTGAGCACAAAGCTTTGTCTCTTCAGAGATGAAGTCTTTGTTTAAACATCAGTGATGGGGTTTTTGTGCCATTGTCTAATCTGTCAGATTAGATGAGCGTGTGTATTTAGGGGTGCAAAGATGTGCTGCCACACCTGCTGTGCAAAGCTGTGAATTCACAACTCTTCTGACTATTAAAATGTGTTGGGCTGGGAGCTCTTTTGTTGTAATGGAACTGTTGGTGGTTGCGTGTTTGAAGTGTCACAAGTGTCATGCCTTATTACAATCATAATAATCACTCCAAAATAACCTCTTATTTTGACCATTTAATTTTAATGTGCCTCATATTAAAGGCTAGGTACCTAATAGTTTTTGTGATGTTCAATTGATAGCAGCCCAGGTTTTGGTAAAACAAAACAAAAATTTTACAAGGTGTATCCATGGAATAAAGTTCACCATTCAACTGAAATACATTCATCCGAGGCATCATTTTAAAAACGTTGCCGATACCATCCGAAAGGATGACAAGGCATTTAGATGGCATTTGAGCAAGCAATCAATTTCTTTTATGGAATTATTTCTTTAGAGTTATATGACATTTGATTTTTAACACAAGCCAATGCTAATTCCTGAATTTTTGTTTTGTTTTTTTGTTTTTACTGGTTTCCTACATTAACATGTATACTGGTCTTTTGTCTGTATACACTGAATATTAGTCTCAGAAAATACATTTCTCCAAAATTCAGGCATGCTTTGATCCTGGGTTTTGTGTCAATTCCTAGCAGAGAAAGCACCCATAAAAATCTCATCCAGCTGTTTACCTGAACTCCCCTAAAGTTCAGATCTAATGCTTTGGCTTGAGGGATCGTCTCTAAAACATGTTCCTACTCGCTCCGTTTTACTAAAGCTATTTGGTTTTTACAGTGAATGCTATTTGACATAGGTAAAAGGAAAAAACCAGTTATTTACTGCTTTTTCCTCTGCACCACTAGAAAGAGATAATGGAGAGAAAGAATAAGGAATACAGAATTAACTTAAAGACATTATATAAAATAATATAGCACTAATATTATATAATATTGAATATATAGTATACAGTAATATAATTCAAATATTTAAGTTTTTTATTTAACTTATATCCACAAGGTATAATGATCTATTCATCTGTCCACCTTTTTTTTGTATCAAAACTATATCCCTAAGCTTTGATTTTCTTCACAAAATTAACTTTAATCAAATATCAAATCATAGATTTGTTAATTATTGGTAAAAAATGCGTTGTTCCGAGGGTTCATCAGCAATTAATAATCTAGTTGCTGAACTCTCCAAAATTATGCCTAAACAAAACCCACATCTGTTGTCACTTTTACAACACTGATCAGCCCACCACAGGATTAATAGACCCTAATCTAGATGGGTCTTTTTAGGGACCTTAGACCTGTATGGCCTCATTAATTCAGATGATACGTGACAGTTCAGAGGTTTCTTAAACCAGCCATAACCTGCATAAACAGCCTTCTATGCCAAACTTGCACTCACACTGTTCAGATCAGGATTTCAGTCACTCAACAGAAATAGTCACACAACCACACTAAAATATATAAAGTTAGTTTTCTTTTTGGAATAGTAGGAAACTGAACACAAGTAAGAATATGAGAGAAGGCCAGTGAAAATTTAATATGTTTGCAGAACAAGAAGATACTATAGAAGCCCTTTCCTGTGGGTGATTAGAAATGGTGTGCTACAATCAGTGCTGGGCATCACATGGCCTGAAAGCTATTGACAAACAGTGACCAGTATAACCAAGGGAATAGTGACACTGACTAACTTTTGAGACAAAATTAAAACCTTGATGCTAGAAGGTGCTGAGCACTTTTTGAAAAATGCTGAACATCCTCACTGTCCTTAGAGGGTGTTCAGCTCTCTGAGGAATTAGGCTCTAACAGAGAGAGAGTTTGGGTGAATTACAAGCAAAGCTGAAAGTGAACCAAAAATGGTGGCTTGGGTAACAACTAATATTGGCTTATGCTCCATCAGGGACCCATTTCCAGTATCCTCTTTTGTTTTGTTTTCCAGTGTTTTTTGTTTGCTTGCTTGTTTGTTTCCACCCCCCAAAAAAATACTTATTTTAGTTGTCTGGTGATTTTGATATTTTAGTTTTGTCATTTCAGCATGCACAATTGTCAAAAATGACATTACCAAAATTTCATAATGACTGAACACCTAAAATAACCAAACTAGAAAAAATACAAAACCAAAACCAAAACACTCCCTGAAAAAGAAAAAGGATAGATGAGTAACGTTTTTGTTGTTATTTTTATTATGGATATTATTTGGGTATATGGACGGCTCCCTGGAAATAATTGTGAATAATAAACCCACTAAATTGTTGAGGTCTAAAAGGTTTCTGAATATTTTGTAGATTTTTATGGCTCCATACACCCAGTTGGGAGAGGAATAATTATTTTAGGAGCACAACTGGCATAATTATGGTTTAATGATGAGATATCAAGGCAGGAGAATTTTAGCTTGAATCCGGGAAACCTTCCTGAGACAAAATCTGTTAATCTATAGAATCCTTTCTGAGGGGAAAAGAGTAAAGCTCCATTATTTGGGATGTAAAATGGACCAAAGCACTGAAGAACGTTCTGTATCATTATGTTTCCTTATGTTAACATCCAAAATGTGCTAGGAACTGTACAGACATACAGGGAAGACAGAATCTTTGCTGCAAAAACAGTTTATAGTTTTAAAAGTTTGGGGGGAAAGTATTAAGTGTGAGGAGAAATGATACAGTATACAAGTAAATTCTGTGCAATAATTGGCACATTTTACTTGAGACAGAACTTTTTTTTTATAGCTGTTATGGCACCAACCCTCAAGGAACTGCAGTGACACAAGCCCCATTGAAATTATTGGTTGTGCACTGGCACTTTTGAAGACTGAAAAAATCTGTAAACGTTCCCATTTTCTCTCTAATCGGTGATTATTTGTTCTGCTTGTTCTCAGCTTCTGTTTTATCTACCCCCTCTCACCAGCTATCCTTTATCCAACTACCAGCTCAAAGAGTGTCTTCCTTTCTACCTCAGTTTTCTTGCTATTCTTCATCAGAGACCTTTTCAACTGACTAAGCCCGATCCCAGATGCTGCGTTGTGCAGGAAGCCATGTACATGCGGAGCCATGTGCAGCCCAGCACATTCCTATTGTGGGTCGTTGGAGCCCCATGGATTCCACATGTATGCATGTGCGTGCGTAGGCTCCACGGGGTTTGAGATCGGACTCACTGTGAATTTAACATTGCTGTAAAGGACAATCCTGTGTTGCAGGCTAGTTTCTATAACTTTAGTCATTTAAAATAATTACTTTAAACATTTTAACAGTGAGACTATTAGATAAATAATTATCCAAATCAACCCAAGCTTTAGATTGATTTATGCCCATATAAGAGAATGACAAAAAACTCTAAAGGTGAATGCAATGATACAAAACAGTGAAATATTCTACAAGGCTGCATTCAAAGTCAGTGGCAGTGTTCAGGAACAGAATATTGTGCAGAATTTAGTTGTTTCCAATTAGTATCTGCCTTCAGTGGGGGTCCTGTGTGTCCTGTTTTAAAGATAAAACTGCTCCCCCTGCTCCCCTAATCAGAAATGTCAGCAGTCACAATGTCTACCTTTCCTTAGGTCAAGTGTCCTTTTGCTAGCAGAGAGCTTAATAAAGATAATATATATTTTCTACCTCAGTACTAGAGATTCCAAATGATCTTCTTTTGTTCTACATTACCGTACGTACTGAAAAAAACTCCAAAAGTTACAGTAGTTTTAGAAAGATTAGGGCTGCTCCAAATAATAATAATAATAATAATAATAATAATAATAATAATTAATAAATATAAATAAAAAAACTCATGAGTATTCTCCAGAGACCTGAGCAGTGGTCAAATGTTCGGGCTTCTCCTTGGACCCTCAGCGAGAACTTGCCAAGTTCCGAGGCTGGGAAAGGGGGTCAGGGTTGAGGTAATAGGAATGTATGAACAGAACCGAGTTCAGAAATTCGGTTTGGTTCGGTTCGAAAGTTCGGTTCGGTTGACTGAACTAGTCGAGTTCGGTTGAATTCCGAACTTCTGAACCGAGTTCGTACATTCAAAACCGGGGTTTTTGGCCTTCTGAACTGGTTCGAATTCAACCAAACAGTTTGGTCGAATTCGAGTTCGGTTCGAAAGTTCGGTCAACCAAACTATTCGAGTTCGGTCCGAACTCCAAACTTCCGAACAGTGTTCGCAAATCCCTATGGGGTAATTAACAGGGAGTGAGGGGCCTAGCAGGAGGATCAGGGTTGTTTACTTGCGTAGGGGTCCCGTGCTGATACGTGGCCTCTTACCAGCTAGTAAATTTGAAGAAAAAAAAAAGCCCACTGAGCATGCTCAGAGAGGGCCTTGATGGCACTTCCTCATTATCTTTGAAAAGGGCTGAGCATACTCAAAAAGGGCCATTCAGCTCAGTGGTGCGGTTTTTTTAATTTTCAAACTTACCAGCCAGGGAGAGGCCATGCATCAGTGTCGGACCCCTGTGGAAGTAAACTACCCCTGACTCCCTCCTAGGCCCCTACCCCCCTTTCCTGACCCCCGCTGGCCTATTCCCTCACCGTCCCAAGGGGCCAGAGAAGGGGGATTAGGGTCCTAGCGCTGGCTTCTAACCCCCTTCCCTGCATTCTGACTTGATTTTCTGAGTTCCAAAGTTTCAGGGGCCCTTCCTTGAAACTTCAGTATTTGGTAAATTGAGTTCAAATGGCCTTGGCCTTGATGTTTTCTGAGGAAAACCGAGGACCGAGTTTCCGCACTATTATATCAAATAGTCCATCCATCAGTCAAATCCCACTTGACTGATGGATTTAAAGGATGGGGATTGAATTATGATAGAACAATGAAAGACATTTCTTTTTTTTCTCTCCAGACTTTGGGATTACGACACAAAATGGCAGATGCTTATTGATTCCATCAAAACAAGGACTTGTCAAAATCATTATACAGACTGTTTCCTGCACAGCTTCGGTAATTTTTATAGGGACAGGAGTAGATATTGTTTGAGAGCAAAGGGCTACAAAGCCACAGCATACTTTTGCTCCCATTAAGCTAATGGAATTTATACCACAGATTTAATGGTAGGAACTGGAAAAATAACTAAGAGTTGGATCATTCTTTGGGAAATAGGAAAATATTTGTTTGTTTGTTTATTTATTTATTTATTTATTTAAATGTGGTATCCCATTCTTTATTTTTATTCATGTGGTATCCCATTCTATCCTGAGGGCACAGGGCAGGTTTCAATGTGTAAAAATGTATAAAATAAATACCCATGAATAAAACCAGTTAAAATCATTTATCTCCAAACCCATCCCCATCTGCTAAGTGCCTGGCTAAATAAAAAAAAGTCTTACATTGCCCTGGAAGATATAAATGTGTACTTATATAATGTTCTTATTGGTTTATTGTTTTATATATTATATTCATTTTAAGCCACCTCGAGTTGCCATTATGAGTTAGGGTAAAAGTGAAAATAATAAACAAACAAACAAACAAACAAATAAATAAAAGATGAGCAAGCTGAGGCTTAGACAAACATCCAGGAGAAGGGAGTTCAGTAACTGTTCAGCTGCTAATGAGAATGCTTTTCTATGCACCCTTGCTATACAAATTTGACACGCAGATAATATATGCAAGGGGGTGCTCCTGGATGACCTCACAGGCCATGACAGGACACATGTCTATTTTGACCCTATATTATGAACACAGTAAAAGGACTTTCCGTATAAGAGGAAGGAAAGAGGGCTAACATTAAGGGTCCTGTTGCTTTGCTCAACTGTGCGGACAGCAGTAGCACTAGCTGTGGGGAGGGGAGATTTATGGATGGGTGGGTGGTGGGTGGGTGTTTTGGCATGGTGGGTGTAGGTGGGTGTGTGCCCGTTTACACCGAAAAACACACACCTACACCCATTGCCACTCACCTATACCCACCGAACATCCTCCGTTCTTTAGGAGGGCTCCATGGGTGGAGGTGGGTGTGTGGCGGGAGTGCGCATGCACAAGCACCTGCTGGCCATGGTGTTTACACGGGCGCACACCCGCCGAAAACCAATCCACCCACCGACCGGTGGCCATATACATGGACTTTCCCCCTCGCCTCACACCCACCCGAACACTGAGCGGCAGGGGGTGGGGGAAGGGCGTCCATGTAAAAATGACATAAGAGGCAGGGATTGGTGTTATCCCTTTTCCTCTTTCTCCTGACCAATGAAAAAAGATGGGAAGGTAAAGCCATAGACTTGGAGAGAAGGTCTTTAGACTAGATGGGGTAAGTCGTGACAGGGAATTGTGAACTATTTCCAGTGAGCTATGCATAAAAGAGCAGACTAGATACATTAATTGGCTAATTTAATAAAGAGTTGCTGTGACTTAAATACAATTATGTATTCCAATATTAGATGTCTGAAATGCTGTCTTAAACTCAGTTCTCACAAGTAAGGCATTCCCTCTGCTTTCTGTTTTCTTTTGTTCACCTGGAAGAAACATTTTCGTTTAATTGAATAAAATTACAAAATAAAAATGTAGAAAGAAAAGCAAACAAACAATGTCACTGTTCACTGTCATTCTTTGACTGATTTAAGACAATAATCTAGACACAGAGGCAAAATTTAGTGTTCTAATTTGATAGATTTACATTCAAAACTCTGTCAAATATGAAAAATGTGCAGAGAATATGAGATGAGAGATTACACAACAGTTGCACCCATAATAATTTCATAAAATTCAAAAATAAGAGGAAAGATTTGACTGAACAATTCCAAGTTACTGTTTAACCTATGGGACAGAATTTTTCATGAAGTGAAAAGCTAAATTAGAAAAAAGCCATACTAACCATACTGTAAACCTCTGCAAGCGTAGATTATAATTGCTGAAGGATAGTTAGTATTGTGTCAGAAAATATCAGTTTAACAGGAGCTTTTAACTTTGGCCTTTTTTACACAGATGCCACCCACCCATGAACACTCATAAACACCCATCGGATGGGTGAGAGAGCATCCATGTAAACGCTCATGAGTGGGTGGGTGGGTCCGTGTTCACAATCCACCCGCCAACAATCATGAAGCAGCCAGGAAGGAGCCGGCATGCTCCATGGGTGGAGATGGGTGTTCAACACCCACCCGTCCATGTAAACACCAAGACATGCCAATACCACAGAGAGATGACTAGAGAGGCAACACAGACACGACCACCAGGGAAGATGCCAGATGCCCGGCTGGGAGCCCTTAAAGGAGAACCGAAACATGACAGCAGTGCGCTAGCTCCCAAAATGTCCAGAAGGAAAGCAAGTGACAAAATTAAGGGAGCCAGCACTGTGACACGTGCAGGATGGGCCAGGGCCAGCTAAGGGACCCCGGGACACCCAGGGGAGGGGGCCCTGGCCCAACAGCACAGGGGGGGAGGGAAAGACGGCTAATCACAGCACACCTGTCCCATCACAGGGCTGAGGGTATACCGCAGTGCCCGCTCCGCCCACTTCCCCCCAGTCCTCCACAGCCATGGGGCATGGGGAAGGGAGCACAACCGACAGTGAGGTAAAAGTGAGGGTACCCCAACAACACAGGAAGGGGGTCTCACACGCCAATACCAGGAACCATCCCGAGGGAACAAAGGGTGGGTAACATAGCTAACTGTTACCAAACACTCCCCCCCAGGAGAGCACCCATACAAAGGAGCAATGCACCACCAGAGAGATGGCCGAGGAGGGCCTCCATGACAGCCAGGTAAATCTGTCGTGCCCCCCAGGGGGAGAGGGGAAGGATCCCCCAATGGGAAAAAAAGGGGGGCTGCAGGACAGATGCTAACCCCCATGCAATACCCCCAGCAGGAGACAACCAGCTCCATTGTCACCACAGCTACCT
Source organism: Sphenodon punctatus (assembly GCA_003113815.1). Lineage (NCBI taxonomy): Eukaryota > Metazoa > Chordata > Lepidosauria > Sphenodontia > Sphenodontidae > Sphenodon > Sphenodon punctatus. Next base: position 3,518,379 of record QEPC01008742.1, read on the forward strand.
AGCAGGCCCCAAGCCACCAAGCTGGAAGGCCCCCACCACATGTGGTACCCAAAAGGGGGAGCCCTGGTCAAGGCAGGAGACCTGGGACTTCATATGCATGTGGGTGGCCGAAAAGGTCCAGCACGACCTGGTGTGCAGCTACAAGACCAGACAGGTCTATGAAGCCATCATCCAGGAGATGCAGTGGCAGGGGTTCAATAGGGATGTCACCCAGTGCATGCAGCAGGCAAAGGACTTGAGGTCTGGATATAAGTATATCAAGGACAACAATCTAAAGTCCAGCCATGCCATGTGAACAATGGAGTTCCATGATGAGCTGGACTGGTTCCTCTGCATGGACGGGACATAGTTGCCTCCCACATACATGGCACTGCCTTCACCAGGGGCAGAAAGAGGGTGAGAACAACATACACTCCTGCCCGACCCTCTGGAGCAGGGGGAGAATGCTGCCCCTGGCAAGGCCAGCCAGGATGCAGCAGGGGACAACCCTGTCACACAGGGGGAGGAGGCGTACTGGGAAACTGCTCACATAAACATCACCCTCCACGTGTGCCACAGGGTGACAGGCCATGGGTATGGGGGCACACACAGAGCGGCTGGACACCTGGAACACCACCCAGGATGTAGAGGAATACGATCCAGATAGGAACACAACAAGGGCGCAGGGGTGGGAGGGCCCCGGCCACAGTGTCAGCTGGCCACAGTGACCAGGGCCCAAGCCGCGCATCAGGGATCAACTGATGGATCCCTATTCCCATTATAGCTCAAGACTGCCTGGAGGTTCACGAGGAGGAGGCCGAAAAGGAGGAGGTGATCGAGGAGGAACCATGGTACACCCAAGACCTGGTCATCAGGACTACGATGGTAGGCCAACACAGACAAGGGAAGGGTCGCACCGGGGTGATGAAGTAGCATACAGGCCACAGAGGTATCCCCTTGAGTAAATACACCCACCATGCAAGACAGGGAAGGTCTGGGGGCCTCCACAGTAGGGGAATGTAGCTACACAGGTCAACATCCCCTGACAGGCATGCAGATGCGGGGTTACAAGGGAGGCAGGACCATGAGACATGCCCACAATGAGCTGCTGGGACAACACGGCCCTGGGAGAAGGCACCCTCATATGGGGCCACCACTGTGGTCCAACACAGAGGATGGGAATACGGGGACCACATACTGTGTCAGGGATCAACACTGGGACAGACACGGAAGGGGGGCAGGCAGTCCCAGTGGTAAAACTGTTGCACTGCTAGGGGTACAGGGTATGGAAATGGTAAGCAACACAACCCATGGAGTAACATGTCTTCCACAGATGACAGGGCTGAGAGGGTGAGGGCCCATGTCACGCTGGAGGGGACATCCGCATGGGCCCTTGACCTCATGGAGGAGGCAGTGGGGCTTCTGCGGAGAGAACCCCAGTGTGACATGGGCCCTCCAGGCGTGGATGGAGGGATGGCAGCTGACTATCACCAGGGTGCCCTCCCACAGGTGCTGGTGCCCCCTCCCCAGCACTTCAGACAACCCTGGTTTCCCCAGCAGCACCCCTTCCCTGGCCTCATGCACACTCCCCCACATAGTCCCACAACAACAGTCTGTGGGGCTGCCCTTCCATCCCACACCCCTCCTGGTTCCTCTATAGCTTCCTCCTAGACCCCTCCTCTGGGAACCATGGCCTCCCCTGAACATCCTAGAACCCCCATGTGACCAACCGCAAATGCCTGCCACCCCACCAGCTCTGGTAAGCTGGATCACATATTTGTTTCTAAAGGGAGGGGAGGGAACGCATCACTAACTGCAGAGGGATGGGCAGAGGGGATGAAGCATGGAGATCCATGGAATCCCCAGAAGGCTACAAAAAGGGCTGTGGTTCAGGGGTTACTTCCCAGGTCCTATTGTAACTTTTACCGTATGTTCCAACATCTCAGGGTCCAATACTTCAGCCTGGAGTGGAGCAGCCAGTGGATAACGGAGAGCCTGGGCCATCAGGCCACCACTCGCAGCGGACAGTGGCAGCAACAACCCTATACCCCTTCAACCCTTGGCAAGGGCCCACTTGTGGGTAATGACCCAGTGAGTGTACCTCGCCAAGGACCAAGGGGACCGTCTCCGGGGGAGACGGCAGCTCTACAGGAAAGAGGCAAGTTGGATACTTTATTACAATATCCGGTACGGTCTGGTGTAGAACCCCCTTTGCCAGTACCTCAAAACAATACTTTAAAAACTCTCCCTTTCTCCTCTATGAGGATGAGGATGCAGGACCACTGTACACAGAGATTAGAGACCTTATATTTGTGACTGAGGGAACTTAACACAGAGTTAACAGCAGGAGAGAAGAGGGCTGGATCACCAAATGTTCTCCAAAGATCTGTTATAAATACCCCTAGGCTGACTCCTCCGCCATCTTTAACATCGACCCCTACTAAGGCCCCCTCTTGGCTTTTGTCCTCAGGAGCAATCCAATCAGGGAGGGGCTTAGAAGAGGGAATCAGTATTCTAACTACATCCACCACTGTTAGATTACAGAGCTCCCAGCCCCAAGGGGAGCAGGAGGCCCTCAGAGGACAACTATGCTCCCAGTCGCCGCCCTCCCTGGGTCACTTATCAACTTCACTCCCCCCGATATTGTGTACCTCTCCAAAGGCCTCACAAGGGAGTCTCTCTACTTCCCCCAACGGACTAAATCCGGGTCAGATAAATCCTGACCTAGCCATTGATCTATTACATGACTCAGTGGATAAGGGTGGCCATAGGATGGCTGCATCACCCCCGGGGATATTTCTGGTACCCCCGGGCCGCATACTGAGACAGCGTAGTAAATTGTCAATTCAAACTATGAAGCAATGACTTGAGGATAGTAGGGAGCCCCCGCTAGCCCTGATTTCTTGGAACATCTCGGGATGGAAGGGACATCAGCTTGAACCAGACTTCCTTAACTGTTTAATGTCAAATGATATAATTCTAATACAGGAAACATGGCTGGTTGGAACCACCCCACAGGAATCCTGGAGGGGGTTTGATTCTTATTGGATAGAGGTGAATCCCTCGGATTTTCATGGGACGCCCAGCAGGGGCCTTGTGTTATTTATTTCTTCCAGACTTTCAATTAAAGTTTGTTGCCTTAGTTTTATTAAAGCTTATTTTAGCCTCTATCATTGTGCATTCCCTTCCGGCCTTGAGATGATCATCGGAATAGTATATATTCCCCCAGAGCGGTTGATATATTATAACCCAAATATCTGGAATGATATTAGAGATCAGGTCCACTCGGCCACTGAGCTATTTCCATCAATCGGTCTCCTTTTAGGAGGCGACTTTAATACTCAGATTGGCAACTTGGTAACCTCACAGGATGCCCTCACGTTGGAAGACACAGTAGATATAATACCATTGCCAGAGCGCCATTCTAGGGATCAAGTGGTGGGCCCTAGGAAACTTATAATGGATCAACTGTTGGTTTATTTAGACCTCATAATAATTAATGGGAGAATGGAGGGGGATTTAGAAGGTAATTTTATCTTCCATTCCTCGCAGGGCTCCAGCGTATTAGACCTTTATCTGGTATCTCCAAATTTAATACCTATAATCTCCCATTTGGAGGTCATTCCATTATTCGTTTCCAACCACTTACCCTTGGCGCTGTCAATTGTAGATCCACTATCAAAGAGAAGAATCATCTCTCCTGGTAATATGGCAGGAGAATGAGGCAAAGGCCCCCACTTGGTACGATCTAAGTGGTCTGATGACCAGGCAGAGGCAGTGGATACATTTATTGTTTCTCCCATGGTGGTGAACTTGTATAGGTCATTTACGGTAGGTGGTGCTGAGGTGGTTGACGGGTATGAGAGTTTATTGACTCTGCTCACCCCGCTAATTACCAATGAGATTCCCAAAACACCGGGGAAAAGAAGCTCGGAGGATGTACTCCCTTCTTGGTTTGATAAGGAGTGTCATCAAACTAGGATACTCCTCCGTAGGACCATTAGGAAACTTAGGATTAATCCGAACCAATCGCTCTGTGTAAACATGGTAAGGTTCCACTCTGAATATCATGTGCTCTTGCGGGCTAAGTGCAAACATTATGCCCTAGCTCAGTGGGCAAAACTCCTTCTTGCAACTAGATCAAAGGACTCCCGCCAATTCTGGGTAATAATCAGAGCTTCCCAGAAAATTGGAGATCACCCTAGAGGAACTGAGATTCACCCTACAGTGTGGCAGGATTTCTATGGGACCCTGTTTACATCCCCAGGGGAGATACCTGTAAGTCCGGCTAATGGGATAATGGATGGATTCCAGCAGTGGCCGCCTGTAACCCCCGAGCAAATATTTGAGCTTATATTACAACTCAAACCGGGGAAAGCCCCAGGCCCCAACTACATCTCTCCAGAACTTCTGAAAAATAACCCTGAGTGGTTGGCTGGGGTGCTTGCACCTCTATTTACATACCTAAATGAGACTGGTGTCTTCCCCCTCGCATGGCGGGAAAGTATAATTATCCCGATTTATAAAAAAGGGGATCCCAAACTACCGGGAAACTACAGACCCATAAGTCTTCTAAGCATTATTTCTAAATTGTACACCAGACTGTTGTTAAGTAAACTGCATACATGGATCGAAAACGCTTGTATCATTGCACCAGAACAAGTGGGTTTCCAAAAGGGTCACTCAACCATAGATCATATTTTTGTCTTATCCTCTCTGATCTCTAAATACACTGCCTCTTGAAGAAAGCTTTATTTATGCTTTGTCGACCTAGAGAAGGCATTTGATCTTGTGAATAGAGGGCGACTGTGGGACAAATTGAGTAATTTAGGTATAGAGCCTCGCCTCTTATACCTAATGATACGTCTTCATACTGGAAACACGTTACGAGTTCGCTATAATCTTAGGGGTGCTTTATCCATCACAGTATCGGCGGGAGTCAGGCAGGGATGTTTGTTGGCCCCTGCCTTGTTTAATTTATATTTAAACGATGTAGTTCAGGCCATGTCTCAGATAGACACCCATGCCCCTAAGATTGGGTCATGCCATGCCTCTCTTTTATTATAGACAGACGTCACAGTCTTGATGTCGCAGACAATCATAGGGCTAAAGCGCTCAATGATGGCTTTTGAATCCTTTTGTCATCATAACTAACTGCGCATTAATTTTACCAAAATGAAGGTTTTGGTGGCTGGTACCAAAGGCATGGTGAAGGTTCACCGATGGGCAATTGGCAACAATTCAATTGAGCAGGTTCGGTGTTTCAGATACCTAGGGGTGATTTTTTCCTCGCATTCGAGGTGGAAGGCCCATTTTGAGGTGACAACTAAACTAGCAAAGAAAACTTTAACAACCATTATCAAATTTTACTTTGGGCAGGGAGGCAGGCTGGTCCTTCCAGCCCTTCGTCTCTTCAAAGTAAAGGTGGTTAGTCAACTCCTCTACGCCTTTCCCATATGGGGTTTATCTTTTCTGGCCCACCTTGAGGGTGTACAAAACGGTCTGTTAAGATCCATCTTGGGTGCCCCACAGGGCCTACCCCAGGTTATTTTAAGATCAGAGACGTTATGCTTGCCTCTCTGAGCATATGCCTTACAAACATCAGCCATTTTTTAGGCAAAAAAGGTCTTGTTCCCTTCTGGTAAATCTACACTTTCTTCGCTGTTGATTAAAGAAGGCCTGGTGGCCTCCTGGAGTCAGACAATCGAAAAGGAAGTCCGCCTACTCGGGTTCTCAGTAGAATCCCTGAAATTGGTGGGCCTGGAGGTGGCCAAGAATCTAATCAAAAGGCGGGTAAGGGATCAGACAATGCAAACCGAGAATGCTTTACTCTCCACCCAGATGGTTGTGTCATTTTATGCCGCCCTTAAACCCTTAGTACCTGACAATTACTACCTGTTTACATGGCCGGAGGCCGAGAAATGGATACTTTTCTTTAAATTAAGAACTAACTCCTTCCCCTCGGCATTGGTGGAAGGCCGTTACAGAGGGATCCCACGAGCACAGAGGATTTGTCCACTGTGCCACTCAGGCGAGGTGGACACAGTGGACCACATACTCCTTAGACGTTCCCTCTTTGCCGGCCCAAGATTCCATTTCCTGGAGGGTTTCACAGAGATGACTGATCAGGTCATCTGGAGCCTTCTTGGCCCAGAGGACACAGAGATGACCAGAGCAACTGCTAGTTATGCGCAGGCTATCCTGCGCATTCGTCTGGCATGGAATCTATGAAAGGGGTAGTGGTTAGGCTCCCTGACCAGCCAGATTTGTATTGTTCAGGGCAGTGATAATTATGAAATCTTAAAAAGCCCTCAGGTGGGAATCTTTCCAAACTCTATTGCTATGAGTACCACGCTAACTCTGTTCATCATGAGTCGTTTGCACCTAAAATTTAAGGATTATTTGGTTATAGCAGGGGGTGATTGTGGAACTTGATGTATTCGCGGTTGGGGAAATACCTAGATGATCACTAACAGGGTCAGGGATCCAGAATTGGCGCCTAGATACCCCAAAGTCCTATATAGCTGCTATATGGATAGGGCTTGTTGGTCATTTCCAAGATCTTAGATCTATGGTCCACTTTAAAGAGTTAACCATCCCATACACTCGAGAATCCCAGGGAGAGGGATAAGATGGGCAAAGATAGGGGAAGGGAGGGGTAGAAAAACCTATGACAGTGCGATATTTATTAAAGGAACTATAGAGCATATAAGGGGCTGTTTTTATTATTTGCTTTGTACTCGTTAGTTTATTTTAAATCTTTGTGACATCTCTGGTACAAGGAGGAAACCTATTTAAAATACAATACGGTGGTACTAAAGTCTTGTAATATGGATGGTGGGCCTCTTGGGCTAAGGTCATCCATATTCAATGGATGGAATAGACATCTCATGGCCTATTGGGGAGGCTGTTGGCCTATATTCATTATTGGATGTATAAATATTTGAAGTTTGCCAAATTGAAGTTTGCTTATACGAGGGCTATGTGCATATTGTGTATTTTTGTATTTATTTTTAAAGTTCTAAACATTGTTAAAACCAACGGTTAAACAATAAAGCTATTCATTCACTACCAGCTGTGTACATTCACACTCTGGCTAGCGATGCGCAGCTTCTTGCACATCGCTCATTCACAGCTGCTCTCTGTTGAACCCCTGTGCAATCCAGCAACCAGCCCTTGAAAAGGAAATGGCAGGGTGTGTAACAGGCCCCAAGGTCAGTGGTGGTGCCATGGACGAGTGGTCGCCATGTGTCAACATGCTTTTGGTAATGCTGTGGCAGAGCTGCGATGTCCAGCTGCTGCTGAGCGACCCCCTGTCAGACACGGATGGATTCATTCTCCTGTCACAGTACATGTGGGTGATGGGCCATCCATTCGGGGGTCTGGCTTGCTGGAGGTGTGCCAGGGAGCTTGGCTTCACCCTCCTGCAACAAGCTCTTTGGGGGCACCCAGTCGCCGTTGTTGTGCCATGGACCGCACAGGCGATCATGGCCTGTTTGCCTGGTGACTGCTCGACTTGAGTATGGACTGTCCCTCCAGGCCGGGGGTCCCCCTGTTGCTATCGACTACACCGGCATCCTACTGTGTGCCCGTGGCATATCGCAATGACGATCGGAATGCCAGGCCCTTCTTGGGGAGATGGGTTTTCCACCCCGCAATGTTGGTGGACCACTACTGACCAGGACCCCTACCACATTGGAGCTGGGCGCCCTGCATTTGGTGCTGAACCTACCAGACGTCAGGACGGCAGCTGCCACGGAAAACCACCTCCTGCCCCGGTTCATGGTGGATGCGCATATGCGTTCCTAGGGATTCTGCAGGGGCCTATTCACCTGGGAGGGTCTTGTCCAGGGTTGATGTTTCATGAGCACCCTTCAGCCTCTCCCTGAGCTGTGCATCCCAACCTCCCAGTCCACGGCAATGTGTTCCCTGTGACTGTGCTGTGCCTTGCCTCCCCTTGGACAGCGTTGCTCCTCTCCCCTGTATTGTGCGACCCTTTGTTCAGTTGCCCCATCTGCCGGACCCCATCACATCTTCTGTATACTCCCACCTCCATCCCTGTTGCATTAACAAGCACCTCCATCCCTCTTGGAGTGGGTGCAATGATGCATGATTGCATGGAATGACCACGGGCCCATGAGCACCGTTCACTGGTCTTGTTTGCCCATACCCCCCTTTCTCCTCATCATGAATAAAGACCTTGTCTGTGACTGTACATCCTATAGTGCTTTTGTGACTGTGTGCCGCTCTGATCGCCCCTCTCATGTCTGCATCGTTTCCCGTGTGTTGTTTGGAGTCCGGGGGGTTGTGTTCGGGATCACTGGGACTGTCAGGTAGCAACTTGTGGTGTGTTATGTATTCCCCTGGGGGACAATGGATCATGGGTTCAGTCTGTGTGGTGGTGGGGTTCCAACGTGTCTTGTTGACTGCACTGTCCTTGATCTGTCGTTGTCCACCTGGTGTCCTGAGACCCTGTACGGGCCCCTGTCCTCTGTGCAGCCCTTTGATAGTCCCTGGGGTGTTGTTGTCATCCACCTTGGTGGCTTGGCTGGCCTGTCGTGGGTTGCATGTGCCACATGTGTGCTGGTGCTGTACCATGGTAGTGCTGTCCGTTATGCATGAATACGTGGGAGGGTGCTGGGTGCAGGCCCCAACCCCTCCCTTGTGACTACTGTTGCCCTGGAGGCCTTGACACCCAACAAACATGGGGTGAGGTGGGGGCTACCCATTGGTTGGGCTCCTCGCCGAGGTTGCCCCGCCTATCACCACTCCTGTCGCCCCCCCGTTGGTTCCCATCATCTGAACTGCTGGAGATGGATGCGCAGCAGGAGACACAGGCTGCTGACCGTGAGTGCGGGCTTTTTCAGGTCCATCAGTTGCCCGTCCATGTTTCTGCTTGATCCGCAAGGGGTTGGGGTGCTGGCATGGGTGACCCGGGGTCCATGTTTGTGGTATGTGTGCTGTATGCCTCATAACCCCTTCTGACCCGCACTGTTTCCGTGCATCCTTTCCCCTTCTCCCTCTCCATTCTCCCTTCTAGCTACTCTGGTTGTTTTCCTGGCCATGCTTCACCTCAGACAGATGGCCGGCCAGCTCCAGCGTGCAGCCTTGGAGCTCAGTGTTGGGGCACGGCTGTACGAGCAGATCAGTGAGTGTGCTGCGTGTGTGCGGGGCCCTCTCCCCTGGTGTCTGTTTGGTGTTTCACATGGTTGGGGCTCTTGGACTGTCCTAATGGCTCAACCCCTCTCTCCCTCAGGGCAGGTGATTATTGTAGAGCAGACCACGGAGCAGGAGTTGGTTCTACAGCTCCTCCTGCACCTCCTACATTGGGTGCACCAGCTTGACTGCCCCCAGGTGGATCGCTGGAGCCTGGTACGGAGTTGGCATCCCTATTGAGGGGAGGGATGATCCACCCCACCAAACCTCTCAGTGTCAGTTCCCCAGCTCCACTTTCCCTGTTTACTGTTCCTCCTTTGTCCCCCTATGTATTAAAGTTAGTTTGCACCCTTCTCTGGTTGTGTGTGTTCTTCTTCCTTGTGTGCTGTTCTCTTGAGTGGGTGCCTCATAGAGGTTGTACCCAGTTGCCTGGCAGGTGTGGGGTATGTAGCGTCCCCCCACCCACCCAGTGACTGTGCTGCAGCTCTGTCGGATCCTTTGAGGTTGACCCTGGGTTCCCTGCCCTGGGGGTTTTGGCCACTTGGCTGCCTGTCTTGCCTTCCTTATGTCCCCTTCCAGCCCTGTCTTGATGACCACTTTTCCCTATGGTCCTTTGGGCTGGGGGTCTGTCCCCTTGGCTGTTGTCCTTGTGCCTTGCCCCCTCCCTGCCTTGGTGTTGGTCTCCCCCTTTGCCCACACACACCCGTTGTTGTGGGTGTTTGGAGAGCTGCAGCAGCTTTGCTGGCAGTTGGTGTGTTCTGGGGTCCCCCCTCCCCCTGTCATCCCCTGTCAACCTGGCTGTGGTGTGCACCTCTGTCCCTGCTGCCATGACCACCTGTGTCCCATTCCTGGCTTGTTTTATGGGGGCCTTTGGATTGTGTGTGGGGGGGGCTTTGCAGGGGGGGTTGGGTGTTTGTGTTGGGGGCCCCTGCTGCTTCAGGGCTCTGACTTTCTCCCCTGTGCCCCTTCTCATACAGCCCCTCTGCCCCCACACTGGGGTCCCCTCACCTCCTTGGCCATGCAGCCTTTCCCTGTCTTATTGTGTTCACAGTTGTGTGTGGGCAGGTTCTGCTTTGTAGGGGGTCTGTGGCACCCGACTGTCTGGCCTCTGTCACGGGGCTGGCCAGGGGCTGCTACTTTGTCTCTCCTGTCATCCCTGCCCCTCCTACCCCACCTGCACAGGGTCTGGCAGTGTGACACGGCTTCTTTTGCTCTCGGTCAGTCATGTTGTCACATCATTGTACTGGGCGGGAATTCCCCACCATTCACGGTCTTGGCTGTCCATGTAAATGTCATGGTGTTTGCTCGGTGTATTCTGGGGGGGCGGAGTGTTTGCCCAATGGGTGTTTGCCAGCCCCTCCCCTTCCATCCCACAACCCCCCTTGTCTGTTGATATGAGAGTGTCAGCGGTTGCTGCTAAGTTTGGGTGCTAGATGGTGAATCTGATGAAGCTGGGAGACACATTACAGTTTAGTGTCCACTGGAGGTAGAGATAAAAGCCCTGTAGACTGACACTAATAAATACTATAAGTATTATGAAGTTGTTAAATATTGCAGACAACTTTCACTATAACTATTTTATCCTGTGGTTGGTCAAGTTTGGGGGGCAGGGGTGTAGTCCTGATTAACCTTACTTCTTGATTAATGCACTTTGTGTATGTATAATAGAAAGAAAGTCTGCAATACAAGAAGCAAAGATTTGTTACTGCATGTCATGTTTGAGTAGGAAATGAAATAATGGCTAGATGAAACCCAGTTTAATATAAATTTGTGACAAACATAGTCTATATATTCATATTTTCCTTTTAGCTATGCATGGAATAGGATAAAGATTAAAGTAAAGATTTTTTTTAAAAAATGCAATATTTTTTGTTAAAGCAGGCACTTACTCATCATCTGTGTGGCCACAATCCCAATCCCCCTCCATGTGGAATCCGCGTGGATCCCCCGCAGGTTGCACATGGCACAATGTGCTATCAGTGCATGTGCACATGAGTTGTGTGTGTGTATGGGGCATGGGATTGGCCCAATGTCTATAGCAAAATTTCCATTGACTACAGGCAAGAGACAGGGGAAAGCAGGAGGGAAGGATTTATTTATTTATTTATTTATTAAAACTTCTACACCGCCCATCCTGCCACAGGCAGCTCTGGGCGGCTCACAATTTACCATAAAACACATCTTAAAACCAACAACACAGGGAGGAGTAAAATATCCATAACCACCATAACCCATCCCCTCCCATCCTCCCCAAAGGCCAGATGGAACAGCCATGCCTTACAGCAACATCTAAAGGAAGGGAGATCTGGGGCTAAACCAGCCTCCAACGTCGGGAGTTCCACAGCCATGGAGCAGCCACCAAGAAGGCCCTCTCCATCATGGCCCCCTAGTAGACTCGGGGGATCTCGAGGAGATCACCCCCCGATGACCACAGGGTCCGATCCAGGACTCGGGGGGTGAGGCAGTCCTACAGATAGGTCGGGCCAAGGCCGTAGGGCTTTATAGGAAAGCACCAACAATTTTAATCGGGCCTGGAAGACTATAGGTAGCCAGTACAGAGTCCAAAGAACTGGTATAATATGTTCCCGGTGGCCCAAACCCACCAGGAGATGGGCCGTTGTGTTTTGCACCAGCTGCAGCCTCTGAACCTTCACCATGGGTAGCCCCATGTAGAACGTGTTACACTAGTCTAGCCTAGAGGTGATGAAAGCATGGATGACAGTGGCCAGGTTGGAGTCCGAGACATACAACCAAAGTTGACGCAACAGATGCAATTGGCAAAAGGGACTCCTTGCCACAGACTCCACCTGAGCATCCAAGCGGAGCTGCAAGTCAAAGAGCACTGCTAGACTTCGCACCTGGGGAACCAGCAGGGGGAAGACCCCATCAATGATGGGAGCCGTCACCCTCGCCACCTTACCCACCAACATCACCTCCGTCTTATCAGGATTCAGTTTAAGTCGGTTTAAGGATGGGAGAGGAAAAGGAACCTAAAAGTCTTAACTCATTTATGAACTACAGATAATGTAAAAAAAATAATTTTTATTTTTAAAAATACTCTCTGATAAAATCTTTATACAAATTCAAGACCGTCCATTTTGAAGATTTTCCACTATAGCATTACAAGAATACTACAAAGGTATGCTAAAAACAATTAGTCCTTTTTTAAACTCATTCAGTTACATGCCATTCCCTGGAAACCAAATAACATGCAGTTTGTTGTCATGTACTTAGAACACATGCAACAAGTTTAGCTAAATGTGTTTATTGCTAATAAGATGTAAGATTAGGAAGACTAAAATATTTTTCTTAGTACAAATTCCACTATTTTTTATTTTTTTTTGCTGTGTTTACAGAACAGCCAGTTCACTTTCTGGAGTTTCATGCACTAAGCAAAGAGCTGTAATGCTTATATTGCAAGGGAATGTTGAAATTCAAAGCATTCCATTGAAGTGGTTTACTTGAATCATTTTATTAATGCTACATTTCAAAACATGATCTTTACAGTACATCTAAATTTGTGGTCTAAGCTACGTGAGAGTGTTCCTTTCATCACCTAATCAGTAAAAACATGTACAGGATATTGCTCTTATAATTCTATTTCCTTGCTTTCATGCCCAGCACCAATTACACACTAGCAAAGGGCTGACCCATTAAAAAACTTCTCAGCACACATTAAATTTTACAAAAGGCACATATAAAACGATTCGCTTCTTTTTCCATCAATTAGCTTCTTTTTCATCAAATTAATGAAAACTCATTCTATGGAAGGAATCCGTTTGGAAAACAAATACAATTTTATTTTTAGGAAGTTACAAACAATTCCTAAAGATGGCTATATTTGCTATATAATATATCTAGCACAGCTAGCAGGAATCAGTAGCCTGACTTACATCTTTTACTTGCCAGATTAGTCTTTATATTTGTTTTGATAGAAAAGCAGGCAACAGCCTATTTCATGGACAATAAATTCAAGCTAGTAATGAGGAGAGAGTATTGCTTCAGCTAACTGCGCCCAGATTGGAGGGTCACATATTTGACATAGATCTAGTGCAGTCCTTAATGAATCTATATATTTGATTAGAGTTACTGTCTTTTTATGGCACAAAATAGCTTTGCATGGAAAACTAACTCATTTTAAGTAGCGATAAGAGAATTTGTTTTGCTATAAAAGAAAAAAAATAACTTTTAGGACTTTTCAGAAAAGTTCTAAGTGGTTTTGTGAATTCCCTCAGAAATTTTCCTGAAGAACTCTGCTTTTTCCAATAACAAAACTGACCTCCCACAAATATGCCAATCAACAACACCACCATTTCTCTAAACTGTTAGCTCATCTTGGTGTCTTGTACCCAGAAACATTCCCTTCTCATCACATTTATACAAAAACCTGTTCCTCCTGGAATGGCACATCACTCTTCAAGTATCCCACCACTGTCATTTACTGTTTCTCCTCTAAACAGCCTCTCTTTACTTCCATTTTTAATAGCTTTTTATTTTTATGATTAATCTATTAGAAACACAAAGCAAACATAATTTAACCTGAAACAGATGAACATTGGTGTGTCTGGTGGTGCTGAAACTCAGTATTTGAAATTACTTGGTTTTTACTCAGTATCTCAGCATTAGGCTCGGTTTTACCGAGTAAGCAAGGAATTTGGCCAGGTACTCGGTACTTGATGCTCGGAAAATCTTCAAAAGAGCAACATACAGGGATTTTCCTGCCCTTATATAAGGATACTCGGTACTCAGAAAATACTCAGCACTCAGGCCCTTTCCAAACAGGCATGGGTGCATGGGGGGTGGGGGTGCGGTGGGGGTGTGGTGCATTCCAATGGACCCCCACCCATCTCCACCCATCTCCATGCATGGAGCATCTGGCATTGGCCCTTTTAAAATAGATGACCCCCTTTGCCCATATGTGTGTGTGTGGGGGGCTGCATCAATTTGAATGCCGTGGCCAGTGGGGGTGTGTGCATGCATTCTCCCTTGCTCCACCCTCCTCCACCTATCACCCACGCATGGAGCAACAGACACCAATGCCGGATTCTCCGTGCATGGAGATAGGTGGAGGTGGGTGGGTGGGTGTCTGTGGAAATGCACCCAAATGCACCGCCCACCCACTGTGCCACCCACCCATCCCCCCATGCACACTCACCCATTTGAAAAGGGCCATTGGTGTATGTTGCTCCATGTGTGCATGATGGGTGGAGGTGGATGGAGCGCGGGAGTGTGTACGCACCCCCACCCACTGGCCGTGGCCTTAAAATGGAGTCCCTCCCCACCTGCACACATGGACGAGGGGTGGCGTATCCATTTGAAAAGGGTCTTGATTTTATTTTACTGAGTACCAAGACTGAACACTAAGATCTGATCCTCCAAAACTTGGAAATACTAGTGAATAAAACTTTTACTATTCATTCCAGCCCTAGTGCCTAGCTAGTCTTTTATCATGTTCAGTACTCGTTTTCCTTTCAAAGTGTAAAAATGGCAACCAAACACTGTAAAATTTACTGGATTCTTTTACCAGATTGTCTATCAATTTTTCCATTGCTATAATCTGCCAAACTTTATCTCTCCAGACCACTAACAACATGGAAAGGAGACTGTTTATTTTCCTGATGCATGGTGATAACACAAGCCCTTTTCACATAGGCCATGGTGGGTGGGGGATGGGTGAAGGCAGTGGCGGGTGTGCAGCACATGGGTGACTATTCCCATGGGTGCAGACCCATCTCCACCCCCACCACCCATGGAGCAACTGCCATTCTGGCCAATTGCTCAGTGGGTGTGTGGGGGTGGAGATGGGTGGAGCACAGGAGCGCGCATGCACCCCCACCCACTGCCTGCGGCATTCCCACGGATGTCCTCCCACTGTACATCTGCTCACTGTGGCATTCGCACAGGTGCCCGCCCACCCGCACATGTGTGGGGGGGTGGGGAGCATCCATGTGAAAAGAGGCACAGTTAGCTGCTAGTAGAAGTTGTGATGTCAACGGTTCTTTCTTTTGATGTTAACACACAAGATGTTGCCCCACTTTCAATACCATTAGCTCTAGATTCACCTGCTTGTGTGTCATGGGACTGCCATATATTTGCTATGGGACCACTCCACACAGCGTCATTGCCAGAAATGTGGAGCACCCTGTGCAGAAAAATCCAGGCAAGTTCGGGGCAATGCGTTGCTATGCCACCACCTCCCATGTGTTAGGGGGGCACAGGGTGCCCACATGGCTACCCCATGCCCCCGTTTGTTGGGGCACACGTACATTCAGCACCATACAGTCACAGTCAGCAGCCTAGGGCGCCTAAGGAGCAACTGCAACTTTATGATGGGGGGTGAAGGTTGGACAGACCACAGCAGGGAGGAATGTCTACCTGTTTGGTATGGTCCCATGAGACAGGGACAACACCTGCTGTTTGCTGTTTGGTGTGGTCACATGTGCAGAGACTGTGAGTGACCATGGGCTCCAGGGGCCTCCCCTCTCATGTGAAAAGACCCTCTGATTTACAAATTACTTTTGTATAGGAACCTAATAAACAAACCAATGATTCCATGGGTAGCCTAACTTCTGTGATTTTAAAGATTCCATTAGCTATTTTGTTTCAAAATGCCATTTATACATTCATGTTTTAATTCTCTTATCTCCCTGATTGTCCATCAGTGACTCTCTCATTTATGAAGGTTCCATCTTATCGATTTCTGATTGAAGTCTCACAAATCTTATTCCTCCTAGTTTTATTTCAGGCACCAGACCAGTCATCAGCTTTCTGTATTGGGCTCCTGTTCTCTTTCCCTGACTGCCACTAACTTCTTTCTTCTCTCCTGGTATCTTGTCCTTCCCTTTAAATTTAATCATCTATCAGGCACTAGGATGGGGGTTACTCATTCCAGTATATTTTTTGTCCTCCCATCAAGTTTTCTAGAAGAACCACATAAAATAGAATTCAAACCTCAGATATTTATTGTCATCAAAATATTTTAGCCCACAAATAACAGTGGATTGAGAATTCAGAGGGAAAAATGTAATTTCTTCAGTTTAATTCCCTTACTTGCAAATGACTCATCTCCCATTGTGAAGGCATTTTCTTATAAAACTGAATGACTAAAAGCCAATGCATATCATATGTCACTGACACTAAATAAGAGTCATAGGGTGTAATTCTTAATTCTGTACATAGAAATTATATGACATGAAAAGAACGATTTCCAGCTGAAGTTAGCTTAAATTGGCTAGGGAGATGTTCCTCTTCTGGTTCACCTGGTAGAGCTTCTGCCTAAGGATGGTAAGAGTGCAGGATACACACAAGAGTTCAGATTCTGTATGAAATTTGGGATGAAAATAGACTGTCATGCCTTACCAGACACTATATCAGGACACAAGAGAAATCAACTTTTAGAGCCAACCAATGTTATGTCCTCCACAGATATGGCATGAGGAAAGGGGTGTCTGCATCAGAGCCAATGGAGGGGTTGGAGAACGATTTTAGGAGCCTCTGTGATGGTGGGCACTTCTTCAGCATGCCATTAAACCAGTCTTCACAGGGTAGATCTCTGCAAATTTGTGCATAGCAGCTCTCTGGGATATAGGCTGTTCACAAATGCCCGTCCCATCCCTGCTGGGTGTGTGGGTAGGTGTGCAGTGAGTGTGTCATCCATGCACATGCCGCAGTGGTGGGTGGGAGGATGGGTGTGTGTCTGTGCAAACAGCATAGGCAGTGGGTGGGGATTCATGCACGCTCCTGCACAACACCCAATTCCACCCACGGAAACATTCAGCAAACCGGAGGAGGCTCCGTGGGTGGAGATGGGCGGAGGTGGGTGTGTGCCCGTGGAAAAGGCCGCACACCCACCTCCACCCACCACTGGTGCACACCCATCCCCCCACCCATCGCATCTGTGCAAAAACAGCCATAGAAATGTGTTGGCTAACGTTCACCTTTTCCATTGACACTCATGTGCATAGGCATGAGTGCTGCAAAGCGTACTCCAACCCTAAAGCTAGAATATTATTATTTTTATTATTATTATTATTATTATTAACAAACATTTATATAGCATCAGCAGTGTACCTGGCACTTTACAAAATAATAAAATAGGCACGGTCCCTGCTCCTAGGGCTTACAATCTGAGAGACGAGCTGGGGGAGAGACATAGGAAGGGGAACAGAGGGAGAGACAAGGGGTCTAACATTCATGAAGATGCGAGGTCTCAAGTGCA
>QEPC01008742.1:3535831-3584700 GCA_003113815.1 Sphenodon punctatus
CCACCCCACCACCCCGTCCTTCAGGGCGGGGTTGGTGAGAGAAGGAGAGACCCCCACAGGAGAGGGTAGCAGGCGTGACAGAGTCCGAGGGAGTGATCCAAGTCTCAGTAAGGGCAAGGAGCTGGAGGGAGCGAGAGAGGAAAAGATCATGGATATAGGGAGCTTTACTTATAGATGAGCGATAGTTCCAGAGGGAGCAGAAAAATGGTAATTGATGAGGGGAGAGGGAAGGAATAGGGATAAGATTGAGAGAAGGGGAATACCACTATAGAATTGGGAGAAGGGGAATGCCACTATAGAATGAACCTGCTTCTGACAGAAAATGTGCCTCCTCCATTCCACCTTCAGAGATCCTCAGAACCAGCCTTTCTACTTAGATTGTAGATTTGGGCACTTAGAAGGGGATTTGTGTTTCATCAAGTAGCACTGACAATATTTTGGTAACAAATGGCTAACCAGTTTTATTCGTGTTGGATGCCATTTCCTCTATTTTTTAAATTTCTATTCATGTCCTTTGGGAGGATTTTCCTTCAGCGCTCTAGTGTCACACAATAACTGGCATTGTACATCACCCTTTTACACCTTTTAGACACAGATAGATTTTTCGCATCTTGACATTTAATTACACAAGGTATCTCATCAGTAGAGCATAAGCCCTTGTCTTATATTCTGGGAATGCTTCCTGCTTTAATATAGAAACATAAAAATGGTTAAAGGATAAAAAAAAGAAACCTTTAAAGTGCTTCAAACAATAAAAAAAGTTTTAATATTATTCAGCAGGTATATTCTCTTGGTAATTCAATCATGATTAGGGAAAGAGATTCACAAATTCTGTCAGCAAGTTTCTGCCCTTTTGGTGCTGCTGAATGATGTCACTTTATGCAAGAAAAAAGAGTTTGAGAAACCAATTTTAATAGCAATTTAATTTTAAAAAATATTTTCCATCTTATGTAAGTTAGAGAAAGGGGCGTTCTCTGCATGGAAGCATACAAGGGAGGCACATTTCTGTACTGATCCTTAGGAATTCCAGAAAAAAAAATGAATACAAACATTTGATTAAACATAATAAATAATACTAGTTAGTCTATCAATTTGGATAAAGAATTATCTGATTCATCTCATTTGTATGTGTAAGGTTTATTGTTTTTAAAATTGTTTGTAAGCCTCCCCGAGCTGCCTGTGACAGGAAGGGCAGGGTAGAAAGTATTTTAAAATAAATAATAAATAAATAAATAAATATTTTCCTTGCAGCCAGCCAGTGAGGTAATTGCAATCTCACCCTTCCGACTAGTCACAGTCAACCATCATGGGAAAGAAACTCCTGAAGAAATCTATTGATTTCCACTCTCTTTCTAAATTGCCATACAAACCAACGGCAGGATATGATGATGCAGATGAAGTCCAATGCCCTGCTTTGAACAAACTGCTATTTCTATAGCCCAATTCTCCATATGCTCCTAACCTGTACAAAAGTAATAATAATAATAATAATAAAAGTATTTAACCTGACAGAAAAATTCAGTTTTCAGCAGCTATTTGCTACAATAAATTCTGGAGTTCAATATCCTGCACTTTTCTTTTCTTGAAGAGGATGAAGCATTATTCTCTCCCAGTGATATTAATCTATTTTGCTGTCTTACCGAGGCTACATTAACCAGGAAGCACTCTGAACACGTTTATATTTCTTAGCATAGAAAAGACAGCCAGACATAGCTCATTAAAATATATCAATGAATAATAACTTCTTCCTTTAAATTAACTAATATCTACGTTTAATGAAGCTCCGTTTATAGTGATTTTCTGGCTGAAGTGCTCTCCTTTCTGCCTAATTATGTGCCCAGCTTTCAGACAACAAGGAGTGTCTTTAACATTAGATAAGAACCTAGGCTTTTATCTCAATCAATAGTCTTTAGCCTTTGAACTCATGTCAGTGGAAGACCAGTCCGTCACATTCAGTTCTACCTGACCTCCTTCTCCTTAATGCACGATGCCATTTACAGAAGAAAAACACAGAGATATACTGTATATAAGCAGGCAAACTATTTAGAGCATTTTGTGTGTGTTGGGGGGGGGGGGGGGTTGTTGGATTCTTTATGGCTGTAAAAATGTGTGACTGTAATGATGATGTTAAAATGTTCTTGTTTCCTTTCACTGGGCTTTGTGTATCTCAAAGGAGCCCCATATGGTGCTCTTTGTCCGTGTCATTACCTCGTTACAGCCTCTGTCTGCCAGCCAAAGGTAGAACGCTGCAGCTGTAGACAGCGATACAACTGGAATTGTCTAAGGTCAACAGTGCCGTAATTACTTTAAAATGTCAGCGTACAATAAAATACAACAGTTCATCTGGCAGAAAGCAAATTAGCTTTGACCATAGCGTAATTACCCTTTTCTCAGCACCATTAGAAGAGATCAAATCTCCACATTCAGTGTTTGAGGAAAGGCCATCAGAGTACACTCTACCTGACAAGGATGCACATTTGCCATTTTGAGATGTAATTAATTGTCCCTATAATAGAAAATTTTATATTTGACTCTGGAATTGAAATGTGTAATAACCTGGCTTCTTCATATTAACCATTTCAACACTGTAGGTACGGTTTGAAAAATAAAACTAGGCATTGCCAGCACAGTTTTTTTTTAAATGAATTGTTCACTTAGGAAACCTGGACTAATGCAAAGTTATTTTTATTAATTACCTTAAAACACACCAGGCTGGTATTTGATTTCATCAACACTGGTGTAAATTTGAGGTACCCCTTACAAAATGTGTTACAATGGAGCATATGAGTTCAGAATCTTTATCATTATTCAGTACTGTATAAAAAGTTCTGTACATTGTAAATATAAATTAAGGAACAAAATTCTTGCCTATTAAAAAAAAAAATCTGACCCATTTTGCTGCCTGCTCATTTTCCAACTCATAGGGCTAATTTAAATGGAAGCAGAAGCGGTACTTATTAAATGCTGATTTCAACCCCTGAACTTAATCTGCACCTCTGCCCTCATCTCTTACTGCAGGGTGCGGTTGAGAAAGACCTCTCATCTGGAAACCCAGGATTAATGTTCTGTCTTAAGAAGAACTAGCACTTCTTCAAAGGGCCTCATCATTAATGGCACGGTGTACACATGCACCAGTGATAGAGTAATCTGATTAACTGGGAAACAAACAGCGAGAAGCTGACCAATGATAGTCCCTGTAGGGCAAAGTTAGGTGCAGTGCATGCATGTTGACTTTCATTAATATTTAAGGGATCTGAAGAAGCTCTAAGCTGATTTGAAATGACTTAAAGTGTCTGAGCAGCATTTCTTCTTATGTCTGGAAGGATACACATGAAACAGCTGTTTCATATCAGAAGTCCCTTGTACAGTATTTAGGGAATTCCATCAAAATAAAGATGTTTACATTTTCTTGATGGTTTACTCCTTGTGTCATGGATTTCTTTACAGAATTTAAAATCAAAGCATGTTCATGTGGCTTCAGAATCTCCCTAGCTGATTTGGATCCCCTAAAGAGCCTCATGATATGGCCGATGAGAGAGATGAATACGTTATAGTGGCAGTAGAAATACTGGAAATCTTAACAAAATGAGGCCTTTTTTCACTGTTTCTCTGTGTGCATGTGGGCAGATATGAACAAGCACACGGACACTGAAATGTGTCTTTTAATACCAACATACAGAATATAATGAAAGCTAAAAGATGGCACAGATCGGTTTATTAACTCACAACTGTAAAATTATGACATGTTCTGACTTGGTCACTTTATTCCTACATTTCTCCTGTCTCAATTAGGGATAAAACGAGATTTCTAGTCAGTCAAAAATCTAGCCAAGAATGGGCTTCTCAGCAAGATGTTCTGGGTCGAGAAGCTCGCAAAAATCACTGTTCTTGCTGCTGCCATTCTCATGAGATTCTCAAACACTAAAAAAAGACACACACCCCCTGAACATTCTGCTAATGCACAAAATGGCCCCGGGGGCCAAGGGGGTGGGGGGGAGACATGACCAGAATGACTGCAGTGGCCATTTTGCACATGCACAGAGCATTTAGGTTTTTTTGAGAATCTCGCAAGATTTTCAAGAAACCTCAGAAATGCTCTGTGCATGCGTAAAATGGCCACCAGGAGCAGCACACCTGCAGAATGGCTGCAGTGCCTATTTTGTACATGTGCAGAGCATTTGGGGGGATTTTCGAGAATCTCACAAGATTCTTGAAAACCCTAATGATTAGGAATGTGCGAACGCGGCTCAGGAGTTCGGAGCTTGGGCTGAACTTGATCTGTTCGGATGACTGAACCGAACTCAATCCGAACTCGGAAATGACTCAACAGTTCGGTATCGTTCAGGTGAGCTCTGGCAGCAAAAACGTGACAGGGGGGGCAGCTGAGGAGCAGACTTTTTGGCACCAGGAGTGGAGAGGCTTGGAGTAGCAGCCAGCCTACCCAATCACCATCCCTTTTTTCCTCAGACCACTGACTTCACAGTCTGCAATTGGACATGGGGGGCATGGGGCTAGACTGCACAGAGCCAATGGGGCTTTTGATAAGGCGGGTGCAGCAAGTAACAAAAGGATTTGCCCTCCTCCCTTCCAACACCTTCTGAGCTAGCCACTGTTCCTGACAGCAGGCGTTTTCAGAAGTCTCCCTCTCCCAGCAGTTTGTGTTCCTTCCTATTCCTATTCCTAATCCATTGCCATCCTCCTCCTATTTCACCCATCCCACACATTTACCTCCCTAGTTTCATTTAATTAGATTTGATTAGATATATTTAGGTGTTATTTTTATATTTTAACCCTCCCTGTGTTTTTTCTCCCTACCCTTCATTGAATCGTCCCCTGCTCCTTCCTCCCTGATTCCCTTCCCCTATTTTTGGATTTATTTAGAGTAGGATTAGATTGATTTAGGTTTCATTTCAGCTTTGTACCCCTCCCTGTGTTGTTTCTTGTGAGCTGTCTGTGTTTCCCCCCCGCATCCCTGTGTAATATTGTATATAGATAGATAGATATGAGATAGTTACTATAGATAGATACATAGTTGTAGAAGTTAGCTTAGATATAGAGATAGATAGAGATAGTGTTAGTGTGTAGTAGTTATTCAGTTTTAATATTTTAGAGTGTGTTCGTAGGACTAGGCCTTTGTAGATATAATAGTCCATTTAGTTCCATAGATTTTAGAATAGTTAATAGTAGTTAGAGTTAATGTATATATATATATATATATATATATATAATATCAGATAAAATTTATCAATATATATATGTATATTGTCACCGGGGAGGGGTCAGGAATCCACGCCAGGCAAGCACACGCGCCTATGGGTTCCTCTGCTATGTATATCACTAACTGGGAAAGAATGCCCATCAGGATAGTAGAGTGACCTTTACCTCTAATCAAAGAGAACAGGTCTCTATCATCATTGGGCGCACGGTAGCAGGGAAACCCAGGCAGCCCCAAAATCCACTCTTGCACACTTTCAAGGTCCACCGGGAAGGAAGGGAATATCATGTGGGGGAAGCAGTGATAGGACAGGGACAGGTCCCCACACACTAAGGGAAGCGGGTCACTCGTACCAACAAGAGGGCCCAGACAGGGGAGGGGGAAGAGAGGATCACGAGCACACTCACGCTGTTCTCACTCACCAATTACTCTCCGTCGTTCACAGGAAGGTCACAGGGAAGGATGCAGGCACACGGGGCTCAGGATACACTCTCTCAATTGCTCCACAAATTGGTTCACACAAGCTCGCACAGTCACGGGGGGGAGGGGGTCTCTCTAATCAGCAGCACCACTGCAAATGCAAATGCGGTGCTGGGCTTTATCCTACAAGCCCTGCCCCTGTTAGTGCCCACAACTGCTCTGAGCAGTGAAACAGGGACGGGGGAATCCCCACGCTCTGCTCTGATTCCGGGGGCGTGGCCTCCGACCGGCGTCTCATCAGGGAAGCTGACAGAGGCAGCACAACACTGGGAAGCCCTCTTGAGGCTTCATGACCCATGCAGGGGGGCGGCCAGAGCACCCCACAGCCGCCCACAGTGCCCAGATGTGACAATACCTCCCCCCGAGGCCACGGGGTCCCGAGGGACCGGGCTTCAACGGGTGCCAGAAGTGGAAGGCCTGAGTGAGGCGAGGGGCAGAGACATTGGATGCCGGTTCCCAGGAGTGGTCTGTGGGGCCATAACCCACCCAGTCTACTAAATAATATAATTTCCCATGGAGCCTGCACGAGTCCAGAATTGCATGAACCTCAAATTTCGGGCCAGTGGCCAATAGATCACCAGGGCAGGGAGTAGAGGCTGGCACAGGGTCCCTGGTGGTCTCAGTCCGCTTAAGGAGGGACACATGGAAGGTAGGATGGATACGGATGTGAGGGGGAAACTGTACCATATATGTGACATCATTCACTTGACAACGAATGGGAAAGGGGCCAATATATTTGGCATCTAACTTCGAGGATGGTCGCGCCAAAGGATAGTGGCGACAATATACCCACACCAAGTCTCCAGGACGTAATGGCGGGGCTTCGCACCGGTGCTTATCTGCTTGTTCCTTGTAGAGCTGCCATGCTTGTTGAAGTACTCGTCGTGCTATTGTTTGTGCTTCTTGGATTTGGTGGACTAAAAGGGGAAGAGTCTTGACCATCCCTATATGAGGGTGGTAACCATGTGATATGAAAAAGGGGGAGTTTCCCAACGAAGCGTTTGGGGCATTATTATATGCAGATTCAGCTAAGGGTAACCACATGTACCAGTCATCTTGTAAATAGTTTACATAACAACGTACGTATTGTTCCATATTCTGGTTTACTTGTTCTACTTACCCATTGGCCTGAGGGTGATAAGCGGTAGTTGGTTTAAGAGATACATGAAGAGATGCAAATAGGGCCTTCCAAAATCGTGAAGTAAACTGTGTCCCCCTATCACTAATTATCTCTAGTGGACAGCCATGTAATTTCAGAACATGACGGATAAAGAGTAGCGCCGTATGTTTGGCAGTAGGCAAACCCTTACAAGCGATGAAATGCACCAGTTTTGTGAAGTGGTCCACTACTACGAGCACCGTAGTATAATGGCGGGACAGGGGTAACTCCACCACAAAGTCCAGGCCTATTCATTGCCAAGGGCTGCGAGACAAAGAGGTGACCTGAAGTAATCTGGCAGGTGCACAGCAGGGTGTCTTCGGTTTGGGCGCAGGTCACGCAGCTTGCCACATGGCGTTGAATGTCTTGGTGTAAAGTGGGCCACCAGAAGGATCACTGTACAAGCTTCAGGGTTCATTCCACTCCTTGATGTCCAGCCAACGGAGCCTCATGATGAGCCCATAAGATATGCGGTTGCCAGGACGGTGGTACCACCACTTGCCCTTGACGCACCTGTATTCCTTCGTCCGTGCCTTCCTGTACCGCGGTAGGAGGGGGGAGTTCTCAAAGTGAGGCCTTGCATAGGTCTTCAAGGGACAAGTAGGTAACTGCAAAGATGTTTTCCTTCAAAATAGGTTCAGGCTTTATGGAATCTACAGGTCGTTCCTTGATATACCGGGATAATGCATTGGCTAATATGTGCAGTCGACCTGGATGATAACGAATACAAAAATTGAGTTGGGTGAAGAACACAGCCCATCAGGCATGCTGGGCATTCGTGATGTGGGCATGTGGGCATTGGAGGTATATTAAGTTTTTGTGATCAGTAATAACCGTGACTGGGTGTTGGGCTCCTTCCAGATAGTGACACCAGACTTCAAATTCCACCTTGATGGCAAGTAATTCCCTATTAAGGATGGTGTAGTTCCTTTCTGTGGGATTAAGTTGTCTTGAGTAGTAGGCACATGGTAATAGAACATTGGGGTGCTCTGTGGGTTGCAGGAGGACGGCCCCAATGGCGTGTCCAGATGCATCAGCTTCTACACAAAAAGGTTTGGAGTAATCAGGGTGTTGCAACAGGGGGGCGGTAGTAAAAGCCTTTTTGAGGAAATCAAAACTATACTGCTGCTCAGGATCCCAGCGGTACGGAGAGTTTTTCTTTAGAAGTTGTGTGAGGGATGCAGTAATTTCTGCATAATTTGGGATATATTGCCGGTAGTAATTGGTACTGCCCAGGAAATGCTGCAAAGGTTTGACAGCCTTGGGGGGAGGCCAACGCAACAAAGCCTCAACCTTTTGGGGGTCCATGGTTACCCCAGTGGGAATGACAATAAAACCAAGAAAACTAACCGTTGTAAGGTGAAAGAAGCATTTTTCCCGCTTGCAGTACAACTTATTGCTCCGGAGTCATTGCAGTACTTCCTGCACATGTAGTACATGCTGTTCTCGGGTGGCCAAATAGATAAAAATGTCGTCAAGGTAGGCAATGACATATACTTCTAGAATGTCGTGGAAAATGTCATTAATTAGGTGCTGGAAGGTGGCAGGACCATTGACCAAGCCGAACGGCATCACACAATATTCAAAAAGTCCATAACGGGTCCGGAATGCCGTCTTCCATTCATCTCCATTATGAACTTGTAGTAAGTTGTATGCTCCTCGTAAGTCAAGCTTTGTGTAGAGCCGTGCCCCTTGGAGGCAGTTCAGTAATTCGGGAATAAGAGGGAGTGGATACCTATTATTTATCGTGATGCTATTAAGCCCTCTATAGTCCACATATGACCTTAACCCCCCATCCTTCTTTGAAACAAAGAAAATAGGCGCCCCAGCTGGGGAACTGGAATGGTGAATAAACCCTTGGCGAAGGCTATCATCTAGGCTATCATCATGCAAGGTCTGCAGTTTGGGTTCGACATAGATACGCCCAAAAGGAGGTTCCTTCCCTGGGAGCAGATCAATAGGGCAAACGTAGCTTCAATGAGGGGGCAATTCTGATGCTTGTCTCTTGCTGAAGACATCCCCAAAGTCTGCATATTCTGCTGGAAGAGGGGTTTCTTCAGCGCCCTGGGAAACTGAAGAAGTGATACATCCCTGCGTTGTGGGACATGGGCGTAGACAGTGAGTACCACAATAGGGGCCCTGGAATTGGAGTTGCTTCATGGACCAGATCACTGGCGGATCGTGCTGCTGTAACCAAGGGGCTCCGAGGACCACTTGAAAAAGGCGGGTACACACTATGCTGAATGTTACTTGCTCATAGTGGTTTCCAATGGCCAATGACAATGGGCGGGTGGTCCTAACAATGATCCCAGATACTAAGAGGGACCCATCTATTGAGTGTATGTGTTCTGGAGGGTGCTTGGGAACGGTGGGTATCTGGTGGGTTGCCACCAACTTAATATCTATGAAATTCCCAGATGCTCGAGAGTCTATAAGGGCCCAGGCCACCAGGGAGACCCATGCAGAGAGCTGCAGAGTCACAGGAACTTGTAAATGCAGGCTTATGGCTCGTGGAGGCATAGGGGGTTGAGGGGAAGTTAGGACCAAGAGGCTCCCTGTCTTCCTTGGCCCAGGCCTTTTCCCACCTCTCTACGAGAGGGGGGTAAGGCAGGACACTCTCCTATGAAATGGGAAGGGTCACCACAATAGAAACACACATGGGAGACCCTATGTCGTTCACGTTCTTCTTTAGTGAGGGGTCCCCAGGAAGTCCCAAGGTGCATGGGTTCAGGTTCAGGGGGCCCGGGAGTTCCCAGAGGGGCAGGAGGCCTTGGCACGAGCGGACGTACGTCTTAGCGGTGTTCCCATTTCCGCTCGGCCAGGCGATCTTCAATTTGGAGTGCCAGAGTGGCAAAGGCCTCACATATGTTGGGGAGGGCTACAAATGCTAACTGATCTTTCACTTCCTCCCCCAACCCCTTATGAAACAATACCCTTAATACCTGGTTAGGCCACTGGAGTTCCAAAGCCAACGGTTGGAACTGTGTGATATATTCCAGTAGGCCTCCCCAGGATTGGCGCAGGGACATAATAAGAGTCTTTGCATCCTGCACCTGATGGGGGTGATCAAATAAAAAGGTGAACTCCTTCAGGAATTCCTCGTATTGCCCCAATAGAGGGTTATCTCCCTTTTGCAGGGTGGTTGCCCACTCCAGGGCTGTACCACCCAAATTACCAATAATGAAGGCCAACTTTAGTCTATCTGAAGCATAGATCAAGGGTTGCATCATAAAGGTAAGTCTGCAAAGGGCCAAAACCTCCGGACAAGCACGCCTATCCCCCAGAAATGTTTCAATGTTTGACCCTCTCGGCTCCCGAGGTCCATGGGGACCAGCGCCAGCCCCCAACGGAAGGGGCAGTGCAGCAACTCCAGCCCCTGCTGGAGGCTGTATCGGGGAAGAAGCCCCCTGGAGTTGGGCCACTGATGCAGTCAAATCTCCCTGCTTGGATTGGAGATCTTTAACATCCATCGCCAATGACTGGATGGCGTGCATCAACTCGGAAATTTGATTTCCTTGCTTACATCCATGGTATTCAAAAGCCCTAACCGGGGCCAGCGGAGGCTGGTGATTTGTCATCAGGGAGGGGTCAGGGATCCATGCCAGGCAAGCACATGCGCTTATGGGTTCCCCTGCTATGTATATCACTAACTGGGAAAGAATGCCTGTCAGGATAGTAGAGTGACCTTTACCTCTAATCAAAGAGAACAGGCCTCTATTATCACTGGGCACACGGTAGCAAAGAAACCCAGGAAGCCCCCAAATCCACTCTCGCACACTTTCAAGGTCCACTGGGAAGGAAGGGAATACCGTGTGGGGGAAGCAGTGATAGGACAGGTACGGGTTCCCACACACTAAGGGAAGCGGGTCACTCGCACCAACAAGAGGGCCCAGGCAGGGGAGGGGGAAGGGAGGATCACGAGCACACTCACGCTGTTCTTACTCACCAATTACTCTCTGTCATTCACAGGAAGGTCACAGGGAAGGATGCAGGCACAAGGGGCTCAGGATACACTCTCTCAATTGCTCCACAAATTGATTCACACAAGCTCTCACAGTCATGGGGGGGGCAGTCTCTCTAAACACCAGCACCACTGCAAATGCGGCCCTGTGCTTTATCCTACAAGTCCTGTCCCTGTGCGCACCTGCAATCACTCTGAGCAGCACAACAGGGGCGGGGGAATCCCCACGTTGTGTTCTGGTGCCAGTCGCGTGGCCTCCAACCAGCGTCTCGCTGGGGAAGTCGACGGAGGCAGCGCAACACTGGGGAGCCCTGGGAGTGGATCCCCAACAGGCTCGAGGCTTCGTGACCCCCGCAGGGGGGCGACCCGAGCGCCCTGCAGCCACCCACGGCACCCGGACATGACAAATATATATATATTTAAAATATAAAAATATAAAAATATAAAATTTATAAGTGCATTCCTTGTGTTGGAAGACATGGAGAAGGGATGCTGCCCATAAGGTGGGCAATGGGGCACGTGGCAGAGGTGGTAGGGGCCGTGCCAGTGGAGTGGCAGCATGCCGCAGCCAGAGCCCATCACATTGCCCCAAACTGCAAAGGCCTGATTTTGGGCGACAGGCTTCCGAGGCTCCCAGCAGTGGCACTAGCCGGGTGTTTCGGTGGCGTCACTAGTGCCCAGCAGTGGCACTAGGCAGTGGTTTGGCAACGCCTCCTGCCAGCATTCTCCCCTAGCATGCAGGGCACTGGAAGGCCTGCAGTTCAGGAGGTTGTGGCTGCAGGAGTAGTTGCAGGTGCTTCAGAGGCAGAGTCCAATGTTTTTCACCATTGTCCCCCATTGTTGAGGTGATCCCCAGCAGTCCAGGGCTGGTGGATCCCACCCCGGTTGCTAGAGGCAGGGCCAGATCCCATCGCAATGGCAGCAGGGAGAGGAGCAGTAGCAGCAGCAATTGGGGGCATAGGGAGAATGGCAGCAGCATGGTGGGAAGTCCAGAAGCCTCAGGGTCCCAGTACTCCCCTTCGTGGGACATCACTGTGAGTGGGGACAGCAAGGCAGACACTAGTCTCGCAGAGGAGAGGTCTGGAGCTGAGGCAATGGCTGTCCCTCTAAAAGCTGTGTCACCACTATGTTCTGCCCCTCCCAGCAGTGCTGTCAGCAGTGCATCACCCGGTGCGAGCCAGAAGGCAGGAGGGGGCAAAAAACATCCGTATGGGCGCATTTTAAGTTGGTGCGGGTGGATGATCCCAGGGTGGTGCAGTGCACTTTGTACCAGAAGGTGGTGAAGCATGGGCAGGTGCTCACCAACCTTGGCAGAACTGCCATGGCGAGGCACCTGAAGGGATGGCACAGCGCTGTGCCGCAAAGCGGGCAAACAGGGGCAGTGGACGCCAGCGGGTTCCTGACTACAGTGGCCAGTTGTCCGCCCCCATCAGCAGACAAGCGACCTGCTCCAACACTTGCCTCTAGCAGCAGGAGCGGTATCACTACTAGGGGGGAGCAGGAGGAGGAGGAGCAGCAGCAGCAGCAGCAGAAGCAGCATCAGTCCACCATGGAGGAGCTGGGGTGGGGGCAGCTGCCAAGTCCCTCATCAGCTGCAGGATGTGGAGGGAGGCGTGGCTTTCAAGTGAAAGCCACACGTATGTTCGGGAAATGATCGGTCTGGATGGGCAACCCTTCTCAGTGGTTGGGGACATGGGGTTCAAGTGCCTGATTGGCTTCCTGGCCCCCCAGTTTAAGCTGCCCTTGTGCACCACCCTGAGTCAGCAGATGATGCCAGCCCTGTACCATGCTTTAAAGGAGTGGGTGAGGGAGCAGCTAACAGGGGCTGGGGGTGCCACCGTCCACTTCACCACAGACCTGTGGTCGAGACGTAATGCTCAGCACACCTACCTGTCGGTGATGGCACACTGGAGGCAGGACCTGGAGGCAGCATTTGGCAGTGGCAGGAGGGATCCCAAAGCAGGGTTTAGGTGGGCCCTACTTCAATCAAAATTAATAGATGTCCCCCACATGTCCCGGAACATAGAGGAAGCCCTGACCGCCATGGTGAGGGAGTGGGTCACGCCAGGCGCGCCCTTCACCAAAGGGTGCGTGGTCACCGATAACACGACCAACATCTTGAGGACAGTCCACAAGGGGGGCTTCACTAGCATCCCTTGCACCATACACACCCTTCACCTGGTGGTCAGGGACGCTCTGGGCTTGGGGGAGAAGGAGATTGGGACCGCCACCCTTAGCTCCCTGATTGAGCGGGGGAGGAAGCTGGCCAGTTTCTTTAACTGGAGCGTGAAGGCCAGCAACCTCCTCTGGGCAAAGCAGGCCGAGCAAGGCTCACCAGTGCACCAGCTGGTGCAGGATGTGTCCACCCAGTGGAATTCGACCTTCCTGATGCTCGAGCGTCTTCTCAAGCAGAAAGCCACCTTGCATCTGGTGCAACTGGTGACAGACAGTAGGGCACCTCCAGGGTACAATGGGGCAAAATGGGAGATCCTGGCATGCATGGTCTTTGTACTTAAGACAGTTCCTGGCCATGATGGAGCCCATGAACTTGTCCACGGCCAACATCAGCCAGGTTACGCCTCTGGTGTAGAGTCTCCTCAGGAGGCTGGAGGAGATTCTCCAGGGGCGGGACTGTGGCCCTCAGGGCAGGAAGCTGGCCTATGAGGTGGCTGCCCTGAGGAGGCAGCTGAAGGCAGGGGTGAAGGCACATTTCAACGAGCTCCTGGGGCGGGTGGAATACATTCTGGCAATCATGCTGGACCTCAGGGTCAGGGGCAGCGTGGCACTCCAGACACCCCTCTATGGCCACTGGAAAGGTGAGCTGGTGGAGAGGGTCCAGCAGGCAGAGCGAGCTCTGGAGAGTAGGGATGTGCGAACCCAGTTCGGATGTTTAGAGTTCGGGCCGAACTCGGCCTGTTCAGATGACCGAACATTCGAATGGCCGTACCGAACGTTGGAACAGCTGAACAATTCGGAAAAGTTTGGATTAGTTTGGCTGAGTTCGGGGGCAGGAAAAACATGACTTTGGGCAGGAAAAACATGTCTGGAAGGGTGAGGCAGCTGAGGAGCAGACTTCCTGGCATCAGGGGTGGATACCAGGGGTGGTTTCAGGGCCAAATGATACTGATACCGATTTTGGTATCAATAGAGCAATTTTTGGATGTTCGGCCGTGTTCGGCCAAACCAAACTCCGCCAGACCGAACAACCAAACCCGAACTCGGGCTTCAAACCAAACAACTGAAGTCCGCGCATCCAAACCACGTTCTGTTCGCACATCCCTACTGGAGAGTGCATGGCAGCAGCCGCAGCAGGATGGCCCTGGGGATGGTGGGAGTGGGAGCAACCACTCCTTTCAGTCAGTGGGGTCTATCCCTGACCCCAGCCCTAGTGGTAGCAGCACCAGCAGCAGGCTGAGCAGCACCAGCACCCCTATTGCCAGCAGCAGCAGCTCCCATGTGCAGGGCAATCTGACGAGCATGGGGGCGTGCACAATAGGGCAAGCAGCATGGCTGAGAGCAGTGGTGGAGGTGGTGCCCAGGCAGAGTTACCAGAGGGACTACAACAGCACCTCAGCAGCAGTGGAGACGTACCTGGAGGGGAGCCATGCATAAACCCCAGCAGCAATCCCTTGACCTACTGGGCCAGCAAGACCAACGTGTGGTCGGCCCTGTCCAAAGTGGCCAAGGGTCTCTTATCCTGCCCAGTGCCTACCAACCAGTGTCCCCAGCAAGCGGGTGTTCTCCATGGTGGGGGACATCTGCTCTCCACACCGCCTGAGACTGGGAACCAAGTTGTTGGAGCAGTTACTGTTAGGGCTGTAGCGGAATATCGCAGCGGTAGCTATTTCCGGCGGAAACAGTGTTTCCGCAATTAGTGGAATGGCATGGCAGAGGCTTTCATTCCGCGGTTTCATTCCGCGGTTTCATTCCGCGGTTCCGCGATTCCGCTTATTTAATTCCGCAACTTAGTGGAATCGTGGAAACATGACATTTTTGCTATTTCCACAATTCCGCCAGCGCCAAAAAATCACGGAATAGTGGTTTTCCGCGATTTCTGCGATTTTTCCGCAATTTTTCCGCAATTCCGTGATTTGCAGAATTCAGGCGGAATTAGCGGAATATCCGCAGAAATGTCGCGGTGTGGCGCGGGCAATTCCGAAATAGCGGAACGGAATCGCGGCACGGTAAAAGCTGCTGCCGCATCAGCCCTAGTTACTGTTCCTGAAGGTGAACCTTCCGCTGCTGGGATTTCCCAAGCTGCCCCTGGACATGGATTGATGGTGCAGTGGCACACGTCATCCCATGCCAAGGGCAGTCTTGGCTCCTCCTTAATCTGGGATGCTGCTGCTGTGCTGAGGTGCTGTCCCTCCCTCCCAATGCCTCTCTCTCTCTCTCTCTCTCTCTCTCTCTCTCTCTCATACTAGACAGCCTCGGCCCCCACCCACCCACCCAGGTGGCCTAGATCAAAGCCTGCCTCAGTCTTCCTCCCTTCTGTTCATGCCACGCTGCCTTCCGGCCCGCCTGTCCAAGTGGCCTAGATCAAAGCCTGCCTCAGTCTGCCTGCCTCGCATGCCAAGGTGGCTGTCTGCCTGCCTTGGCAACCCTGGCTGATATGCCTCACTGGCCTCGTAATCCCACTGCTGCTGTCTGCTGGTCCATGTGTGCTTTGCCATGGCAAATTCAAATGTGTCCATGCAATCCTGCTGCTGCTGTCTGCTGCTGTATGGGAGCTCTTCCCTGGCAAATCCTACCATCCTGGCTTTATGGGTGCTTGCTTCATCCTGCGCAGAGGCAAATCCTGCTGCTGCTGCTGCTACTTCTGCTGTTCCATGGGTTCTGTGCCCGGGCAATCCAATGTCCTCTGCTGATGCCAATGCCGCCTCTGCTGTCTGTGCTATGGGTTCTGTGCCCTGGCAATCCAATGTCCAGTCCAAAAGCTGCCTCTCCTGTCTGTGCCATGGGTTCTCTGCCCCAGCAATCCAATGTCCACTGCCAATGCCACCTCTGCTGTCTGTGCCATGGGTACTGTGCCACAGAAATCCAATGACTGCTGCTGGGTGGCCATGTGATTCATCACCAGGCAAGTCTTCATCAATTGGCAGTAGAGCTTCTTGAGTTTGGTTGAGTACGACCCAAGCCTGCAATGCCTGGATGAGTGGGGTTGCCAGCCACCAAGCCCTGGCCAGGCCTCTGCTGCTTCGCCACCCATGCCAGTCAGTCTGAAACACCTGGCCAAGCAGGGGTGCCATCTGCAGTTACTGTGCCCTGGCAATCCAATGTCTGCTGCTGCTGCTGGTACTGCACTCCAGCCATTTGCTTCTCAATCTTGTAGATGGCCATAGTTCAGATGAGTGTGCTGGTGAGCGGGGGCTGAGTGAACATTACAATGGGGAAGAATGGGAGATCCTGGCTCAGATGCTCTTGATGCTGACACCATTCCTGGCCATGACTCCAGCATCTCCGCTGCTCCAGATTTGGGAATCTGAACGCAACTCCCTTTTGATCAGCCGATGGCAACAGAGGCCATTGGCGATCACCCGTCCCTTCAGAATGGCGCTCGCCTATCTCTTAGATCTGACTATTCGCACATCCCTACAGAACATATGGGCCATTTCCACAACACAATCATCCAGGTAGCACCAGTTGAACTTCACCAAGTTGATTAGAACCAGAAGGAACTTGGAAGATAAATCAACATCCATCCACTGCAGGACAAACTTAGCCAGCTCTTCCTCCAGGTACATGATGTATCTTCCATTATCCATGACGGCCTTGAAGACTTCAAGTTGTCTGCCACTGCTTCAACAATGCCTCCCAGCCTGAAACGCCTGGCCAAGCAGGGGTGCTAGCCACCAAGCCCTGGCCGGGCCTCTGCTCCACCAATGCTACTCCAGCCCCAGGACCCACCATCAGGGTTCTGGGGCCTACATTACAGGCAAGGAGGGCTGTCCATCCACGTTATCCAGAAGCTACCACTCCAGCCCCAGGACCCACCCTCTGGGTTCTGGGGCCGTCATTTTGCTCACGGGGAGCTGTCATTCCACCGTATCAAGAAGCAGCCACTCCAGCCCCAGAACCCATTGTCAGGGTTCTTGGGCTGATGTCATAGGCAGGGAGGGCTATCCATCCACGTCTTCCAGAAGCTGCAACTCCATCCCCAGGACCCACCCTTTGGGTTCTGGGGCCTTCATACCAGTCACAGGGAGCTGTCATTCCACCGTATCAAGAAGCAGCCACTCCAGCCCCAGAACCCACCATCAGGGTTCTGGGGCCTACATTCCAGGCAGNCATGCTCGCTCACACTCACCAATTCACATCATGTATTCCAGGGGCAGGTCGTAGGGGAAGGTTCAAGCTCATGGGGCTAAATGCTTGTTTACTCAGTCGCTCCAGTTTCTCTCGCAAACACTCGCTCTGCTCGGGGGGGGGGTCTCTCTTAATCACCAGTGCCGCTGTCAGTGCGGCACTGGGCTTGATTCTCTAGACCCTGCCCCTGTGTCTGCTCGCAAGCTCTCCGAGCATCACACGCAGTGTGATGGTGAGGGGTGTGTGGCCAGGGGCTGGCGCCCTCTCAGGGACACCTGTGGGGGCAGCGCAAGGCACGGTGAAGACTAGGGCAGGGCCCCGCTGGGTTGGGGGCTCTGTGGCTGCTGCAATGGGGCAATTCAGTTGGGCCGAGGCTGCTGGCACTGCACGGGGGTGACACTACCCCAGAATGAGATGGAAATAACACACAATGTAATAATTATGTGCCACTGCCTGTGTGCCTCCTGTACCACCTATTGCAATGACTGAATGAAGTGTGCCCAACCAAGCACTAGTTCTAGGGACATCATTAAACTCCCATGGGCTGTCATTCCACTGTACCTGAAGCAGTCCCACCAGTCCCAGGAACCATCATCAAGATTCTGGGACCATCATTCCAGCCGGGGGGGGCTGTCATTCCACTCCACTGCATCCAGAAGCAGTCACTCCAGTCCCAAGAACCATCATCTGGGTGCTGCTGCTGTTCATGCCTGATTGGCCACTGGCCACTGCCGCCTGCCCGCCAGACTTCCCCTCCACCAGCCTGCTCCTCCGCAGCCACCTGTGGATGCCCGCTGCGGCATCTGAAATAGCCCCTCTGCCTACCCGCCACCTGCTGCCCACTGCCAAAGAGCCTCTCTCTCTTTCTCTCTTGCACCCTCTCACAGGAAATACGATATCCCTGGATGGCTGCTCTACCTGGAACGCTGTCTACAAGTCTTCCCCCCCCACCCTGGAGCGATCTTTCTACGAGCTGAACACACCTCTCCTCTCGAGGGCTTTAAAAGGACCAACCGACAAATGTAACCAAGTATTATATATCACAACATGGCTTCCCAAGCCTTACCCCCATGCGGTGATCTCTCGGTGAGAGCAGGCAGTGCACCTGCCGATGCCCACTTACAACTCTTCCAGACTGCCACAGCCTCTCTCTCTCTTTCTCTCTCAGGCATGTCACCCACAGAGACACAAGTCCTGCCTCTCCTGGGGGGCTGTCTGCAAGTTGAAACCCTGCTGGCACATCTTGGGGCTAATACGCTACATGTGCTGCTGCTGTCAGGTAGGGATCTGACAAGCTGTATATACAATGAGATTCTGCCACCTGCCAGAAGCAGCACAGAGGGATAAAAGATTGGTATGTGAAAACAAAGCTGGTAACAAATATAATTTTTATAAAAAACTTTTGAAAAAACATTACAACTTTTGAAAACAAACATTAATATACAAACAAATGAAAATAAATTAGGGGTCTGTGGGCGTGTCTCCCGGAATGTGGGGGAAAGGAAAAAATGGGTGTGCAGGACCAAGGAGCGGGCACATCTTCCTCCACCTCGTACCCATGTTGCCAGGCAATGTCCAGGGTCCCTGCCAAGGATGCCTTCCATTTGATGACCAACTGGCAAAACAGTTTGAGGGCGTCCTTCTCAGTGCGGAGGTACTCCACGTATGCCTCCGCCTTGTTCTCCCTTACTTGGAGCTCCTTGAACCGTTCCACCATCCGGTCCTCCATGGTGCAGGCTTCGAACCTTAGCCCGTCCATATATTTCTTTGTGGGCCTCTCAAGCTGTGACCGAAAGGCCCTTGCCTCATGGGTTTCTTTCCAGGAGGCTGGAGACTCCACAGTGGAGCTGGAGGGGGAAGGGCTGTGGTGGTGGCACTTCTGCCTTCCCCCTTGCTTCGGGTAATAGTCCTCCTTGGCATCCCTGCGTCCTGCCGCGCTACCTCTATTAGGTGGACGTTCTCTACATGGGCTATCAGCCCCGATGTGGTCCCCTGCATGCCAAATTTTATTTTTTTGTTGCAGATCTAAAGAACATAAAAAGATAGGAATATAGGAAGTGCCATACTGTGTCAGACCAATCATCTATCAAGCCCTGCCTGCGTTCTGTCTCCAAAGTGGGTGACTGGCCAATCTCTCTCCCTGCGGGGGACTTCCTAACAGGTCATAGGGTAATCTATTCCCTGTTGTTCCAGCCCCCATGCCTTACCTTGTATTCTGTGAATCTGCCCTTGGGGGTGTAGAAATATTTCCACACCACAGACCTCATGGGCCTGGTTTCGGGTGGTTCCTGTGGCTATGACCGCCACCGTGATGGGGTTCTGGCGGCACCAGCAGTGTCCTCATCATCACCCTCTCTGAAACAGGAATACATAAACACCACATACATAATATCATGCATTCATGGTGATGCCTCTAGTCCTTCGAAGAGCAATACCCATTCTCCCACACCAAGTGGATGGATGGTGCTGCTGCTGCTGCAGTGCTGCCTACTCGCCTCTTTCCCTTTCTCCCACATACACCACCACCACCTGTGGTACCATAGTATCTGCAAGTTGAGTCTCTGACTGCTGCTGCTGCTGCTGCTGCTGCTGCTGCTGCTGCTGCTGGAAGAGCCCCCCATCTCTCTGGCAGACCCATAAATAAGACACGTGCAAATCCTGCCCTTCTTGGGGTGCTAGGGATGGCTATTAGAGTCCCTGGCTGGCATGTGTCTGGGTGGGTGCTTTGGCTCGTGCTTTACTTCTGGAAGAACCCCCCCCCCTCCTCTGATAGACCCAGAAATAAGACATGTGCAAATCCTGCCCACCTGCTGCCACCCGCTGATGCCCACTGTTTGTGCCTGACTGCCCACCACCCACCCATCCACATGCCAGTGAGCTCGCTCTAAAGGACAGTATTCTTCTTGTCCTCAAAGTTTTATGGAGCAATAAACAAAAATAAATTTTACAAACCTGGCAGCAGTGGCACCTCCTGTTCCCTCTTCCTCCTCTGGCAAGGAACCAACCTCCACCACCTCAGATGGTCCAGGCTGGGTCTCTTCCTCCTCCACCTCCACCTTCACCTTCCTCATCTTCATTTTTCTTTTTTTATTCTCACCCTCCATCTCACCTTAACCAAACCAAACCACACAGCCACAACACACACACACACACAATCTCACAACACTTTTCAACACTTTTCACTCAACCCAGACAGACACCACAAGAACACATGCAATTGGAATACCGTTTCTGGTTTCCGGTTTTTGGTGCGATCACGGGACCAAACGATATTGATACGGATAACAATAACAAAAATAAAATCTTTGAAATTGGTATCGATATCGACAATAACGAAAACGACATTGCACAGTCTTTGCCAGCCTATCTGAGTGCCCTGCCAAGGTCCCAACCTGCCTTCACAACTGCCTATCATGCCACACTGCCTTTCTGCCCACCTAGGTTGCAAAGCTCAAAGCCTGCCTCAGTCGGCCTGCCTTCTGCACATGCCATGCTGCCTGTCTGCCCGTCCTGTGGGCAAAACTCAAAGCCTGCCTCAGTCTGCCTGCCTTCTGCTCATTCCATGCTGCCTGTCTTCCCACCCTGTGGGCAAAGCTCAAAGCCTGCCTCAGTCTGCCTGCCTTCTGCTCATTCCATGCTGTCTGTCTGCCCACCCTGTGGGCAAAGCTCGAACCCTTCCCCAGTCTGCCTGCCTCTCATGCCAACGTGGCTGTCTGCCTGCCCTGGCAACCATGGGTGATGTCCCCCACTGGCCTGGTAATTCCGCTGCTACTGTCTGCTGGTCCATGGGTGCTCTGCCTTGGCCAATCCAAATGTGCCCAAGCAATCCTGCTGCTGCCATCTGCTGCTATATAGAAGCTCTTCCTTGCTAAATTCTACCATCCTGCCTCCATGGGTGCTGCACACAGGCAAATCCTGCTGCTGCCATCTCTGCTGTGCCACGGGTACAGTGCCCTGGAAATCCAATGTATGCTGCTGCTGCCAATATCGCCTCTGCTGTGCCTCGGGTTCTGCTACTGAGCAGCCCAATGTCTGCTGCTGCTGCCAATGCTTTCTCTGCTGTGCCATGGGACTCATGGGTTCTGAGACTGGGAAATCCAATGTCTGCTACTGAGTGTCCACGTGATTCACCACCGGGCAAGGTTTGACCAATTGGGAGTAGAGCTTCTTGAGTTCTGTTGAGTATGAGCCAAGTCTGCAATGCCCAGCTGAGTCAGGGTGCTGCCAGCCACCAAGCCCTGGCCGGGCCTCTGCCACTTCTCCACCCATGTCAGCCAGCCTGAAAGCTTCTCTTGGCTATTTCCTCACCTGCCTCAGGGATACTTCCTCTAAGTCCAAATAGCTGTCTGTGTCCAACAGGAGCAGAGCTGGCTGTCCCTGGGCCATGTTGTAAGTGAATAAGGACCCTCCATGTGGTAGCTGTCATTCCAATTAATCCAGAAGCTGCCACTCCAGCCCCAGGACCCACCATCAGGGTTCTGGGGCCGTCATTCCGCTCACAGGGAGCTGTCATTCTACTGCATCAAGAAACAGCCAGCCACTCCAGCCCCAGGACCCAACCTCAAGGTTCTGGTGCCTACATTACAGGCTGGGAGGGCTGCCATTCCACTGCATTCAGAAGCCAGCCACTCTAGTCCCAGGACCCACCCTCAGGGTTCAGTGGCCATCATTCCGCTCATGGTGAGCTGTCATTCCACTGCATCACAATCAGCCACTCCAACCCCAGGTCCCACCCTCAGGGTTCTGGGACCTACGTTTCAGGCAGGGAAGAGGCCTGGCCAGGGATTGGTGGCTGGCACGGCACCCATACGGGGCCGGGCATTACAGGCTGACAGCCTAGCTACCAGATCTCAACCAACTCATCTACAAATTGGTCAAGTAGCCTTGCCCGGTGGTGATTCACATGGCCAGCCATCCATCAAGCCAGCCACCGCTTGCCATGATGGCGACTAGAAATGGAGAACCCAGCCAGCATAGAGCGAGTGGACCCAGGGAGCTAAGCGCCAAGCCTTCCCAGTCACTGCTGCTGCTGGGTCTCTGAAGGCCTGCCATGTCACCACGGGCACCCCTGGGGGTCGCTGGAGTGCCCCAAGCCTCATGGCAGGTCCGAACTCCGCCAAATGTTTGGGGGGACCGAATTCCGCCAAACTGAATGACCGAGCCCGAACTCGGTTTTTGAACCAAACATCCGAACATCCAAACCCTGTTCTGTTCACACATCCCTACTAGTGAAATCTCATGAAATCTTACTATGGTGGTGAGAACCTCACAAGATTCTTGAAAGAATGCAGTGTTCTCGTTTCAGCTCTAGTCTCAATGTTATTTACCAGTTTCCAGACTGCCATTGCCCAATGATATTTACACATACATAGATACATACACAATCAGGACATAAAGTATTATTATTTATCATTCCTATTTATTTTTTTATTTATTTTATTTTTTATCCCGCCCTTCCCTCAAAAAAGCTCAGGGCAGCTTATAAAATAAAACATAAACATAGAGAGCAATCCAACAGCCGGCATACGCTGACCCCCACACGTGGCACATGGCCAGAATGCTCATACTTACATATGTATGTGTGCTGTGTGCACAGCACAGCCCTTGGTGGCTGCGGAGCATGCGACATGTTTGCGCACCTGAGTGTGCACATTCTGGGCAGAGCATGGCACCCATGATTGGCATACATGGGCTGTTGGATTGCTCCCTTTTCATATAAAAACATATAAAGATAGAAACATTAAAATACAAACAACCCCCCTAAACCCACACAACCCACCACCCCATACCACCGCATCTTACTATTCCCCATATCCAACCCCCTCTCACACACCTACCTCAACCCACCCACCATCCCCTATCCCTGCCTGCCAAATGCCTTTTCAAACAGAAAGGCATGGTGTGCATCACCCAGAAAGTCTTACACTGCCTCCAGAAGATGCTCAAGCTCAGGCTCAAATGAGGAATGGATTTCCACAGCACAGTGCCTCCCTGCATTACAAGTGCTCTACAATCCATATTCAGTTCACCCTCCCCTAAGAATTAGATCATTATTATTCCCATTTTCCAGATGGGAAACTGAAGCTTAGAAATAATGGCCTGCCTAAGGCCACGCAGTGAGTTCATGACTAAGATTGGGATTGCCATGTCCAAGCCAAACACCTTATCCACTAGACTACCTTGTCCCTGAATGAACAAGGACGGGAACCCTTTCCCCCTCTACATGCCACTTTTGAATGTCCTAACTTTCCTTGAGTCAACTAGAAATTAGTTTGGTAGAGGCTGAGGAAGTATGCACAGGAAAAGGGGTAGAAGGAGTGTGTTTAGGGGAAGGGAGCAGAGATATGTAGGTTCAAAGGATGAAGGTTTCTGAAACATGCACTCAGAAGAAGGAGATAGTTAAAGGAATGCATTGAGAGTAGGGACTGAGGAGACACTTTGGCAGAGGGAAGTGAGGGGGTATGCCCAGTATGGTGGGAAGGATGGGATGGATTGAAGGCACATCCTCAGGGGACAGGAACTGGAGATAAGGGTATGTAGTCACAGGAGAGAGGAGTCGGGACTCATTCTTGATGGAAGGAGAGAGCTCAGCTGAGGAAATATGCTCAAAGGTAGAGGCTTAAGAGACATACACAGTGAAAGGAAAGGGAGGAGTTAGGTAGCATTCTCAAAATGAGGTCTAGTCTGTAGCCTAGATTCATGAGATTTGGACAAGTTTCTGGAAGATAGGTCCATTAGCTGCTATTAGCCAGACAGGATCAAGGAACATGACAGGAGCTGGGGGAAAACACCAGGGAATGGATCTCCTATTGGGCACTTCTCCCAAGCCACCATTATTGGCCACTGTCGGAGACAGGATGCTGGGCTAGATGGACCATTGGTCTGACCCAGAATGGCACTTCTTATGTCTTTGTTTTTGGTTAGGTTTTTTAAAAGGTTTAAAACTGAGTTTTCCCACATGGGTGTGTTATCCT
The DNA here is from genome assembly GCA_003113815.1 of Sphenodon punctatus. NCBI lineage: Eukaryota > Metazoa > Chordata > Lepidosauria > Sphenodontia > Sphenodontidae > Sphenodon > Sphenodon punctatus. The sequence continues at coordinate 3,559,927 of QEPC01008742.1, forward strand.
GTGTTCACAACGCAAACAAACGTATTTCATTTTGCGCGTGTTTCAGAAGAGAGGCTTTCTGAATTCAGCTTTCCCGTTCCATTGACTCTGCAGCTCAGTCTTCCTCATGCACTCATCAGCAAGCACACTTAGAATGAAAAGTTAATGGAAATTTAAGTGCAGTGAAGTGGGAATGAGGACTAAATAAATAAATAAATAAATAAATGAAATAAAACCAAATCACCAAAAATAGGTCATTGTAGTGGATACTGGCAATAGTGCGGAGAGAGAAAATATTAAAATGATACTATCTTGTCTTACAACATTTGAACCTAACAGCATTCTTTAAAAGATAATTATGTTAGCAATCAATGGAAGGAAAACATGGAGTACTACAGTTTTATCATATGGTTACTGATCTTGGTGAACTGACATGAATTACATCAGAATAACATTAGCTTGAGTTTCTCTGACATATTAAATAGACCCTTCTGTAGTGTATGGAACTAGGATATTGTTCCTTTAAATAGTTTTGAGCTCTCTAGTGGAGTCTACTATGCTCTATCTTTAGCACCTGCCAGATTTCAGCCAAAGTAATAGTTCCTGTGTAGCTAGTCTGTACATTTTTGTGTTTGGTAAACACAGTTATTTGGGCCCAACTTCACTCATTGGGTGTTTTCAGACAGACAGGGAGCCTGGCAGAGTTTGGAGCTGCTCCCTGCCCCCCACCCGAGTCTGGGGCTGCTCCCTGGGGCACACCCCAAGCCCACTCCCTGTAGCTGCCATTTACTGACTCCTCCCAGGGCCACATCATATGGATGGACAGGGTCTGCCTGTGTGGCACTCCTCCTTTTCATAATAGAGCTGCGGGTCACTCTAGTAATGCTGTAGGTTGCTGTCCACGACTCTATGGTGCTGAACGTGGCAACAGATGTATGGACATGGAAGTGTTACATGGATCCAAAGCAGTACCTTGTTTAGCCATTGCCCCGGGTTTGGCTGGCCTGTTCTGTGTGGCATTCCTGGATCTTGTGGAGCACAACTTGGTTGTGGAGAACAACCCCAGCCTGCTCTGTGTTCCATATCGAGTGGATGCCTTTCACACAGGGGTTGATCGGGGCATGCATGGGCAAATTCAGAACTGCTGTCTGTCTGCTTACACCCATTGCAATATTTATAGCAGACACCCCCAAACTGTGGGTCAGACAGCTTTTTTGATGAGCTGAGAATTAAAAAGAACACCTATAAGAAATAGAAGATGGGACAAGTCAAGAAGGACATATACAGACAAGTAGCCCAGACATGTAGCGATGGTGTCAGAAAGGCAAGGGCACATAATGAGCTAAGGCTAGTGAACGATGATAAGAACAATAAAATGTGTTTTTCAGGTATGTTAGAGGTAAGAGAAAGAAAAAGAAAGTCATAGGTCTGCTGCTTGGTGAAGATGGTGAAATGTGAACAGGTGACAGAGAGAAGGCTGAACTACTCATCTTCTATTTTGCCTCTGTCTTCTCCAAAAAGGGAAACTGTCAACTGACCAACCTGGCAAAAGCAGCATGAATGATGAAGGGAAAGCATTGCAGCTCAGGATAGATAATTCTACCTGGCTAATAGCTGATAATGGACCTATCCTCAGAATTGTCCAACCCTTTCTTAAAAACAGTTATACTACAGGCCTTGACCATGTCCTCTAGCAACAAATTCCACAGCTTAACTGTGGGTAGAGTGAAAAAATACTTTATTTTATTTGTTTTAAATCTGCTACCTAGTACTTTCATGGAGTGTCCCCTAGTCCTACTATAATTTAAGAGGGTAAATAATCATTCCCTATTAACATGTTCCACACCACTTGTAAACTTTTATCATATTTCCTCTCAGTCGTCTCTTCTCCAAGCTGAAGAGCCCCAACCTATCCAGCCTCTCTTCATAGGGGAGCCGTTCCATACCCCTTATCATTTTTGTTGCCCTTCTCTGTAACTTTACTATTTCAACAATATCTTTTTTGAGATGGGGCGACCAGAACTGCAGACAATATTCATGGTGCGGTCACACCATAAACTTAAATAGTGGCATTATGATATTTTCAGTTTTATTCTCTATCCCTTCTTCTTCTTCTTCTTCTTCTTCTTCTTCTTCTTCTTCTTCTTCTTCTTCATCAGCATTAGCATTAGCATTAGCATTAGCATTAGCATTTATATAGTGCCAGCGATGTACCTGGTGCTTACAAAGAATAAGATAGACACGATCCCTTCCTGAGAGTTTACAATCTAAGGACAGGGGGAGGGGAGACAGGGAAGGGGAAACAGAGGGAGAGACAAGGGATGTGACATTCATGAGGATACAAGAGCTCAGGTACACGTTCTTAGCTTGATTACAGTAAATTGCAGTTAAGAGGTGGGGGATAATCCTGGGTGGGGATGCTTAGCAGGAATTTGGAAGGGCAGAGCAGAAGAAGTGGGTTTTGAGGAGGGACTTGAAGGTATGGAGGGTAGGGGCAAGGCAGATGTGGGCAGGGAGGGAGTTCCAGGTGTGCAGGGCAGCGAGGGAGATGGGACAAAGGGGCTTGGGGGAGCAGGGGAGGTGTGGGAGGGTAAAGGAGGGGGTAGAGGAGGAGCAGAGTGCTTAGCAGGAGTTTGGAGGGAGATCAAAGCAGAGAGGTAGGGGGGAGCGAGGTTGTGAAGGGCTTTGTAGGTGAAGACAAAGAGCTTGTGCAGAATACGCTCAAGAAGAGGAAGTCATTGGAGAGAGGAGAGGCTGCACATGGTCAAAGCGATGGGCAAGGTGGATGATCCTGGCAGCAGAATTTTGAACAGAGACAAGGGAAGGAAGGTGGGAGCAGGGAAGGCCAGAGAGGAGGAGGTTACAATAGTTGAGGCATGAGATGACTAGGGCGTGGATGAGAGTTTTGCCAGAGGAGACAGACAGAAAAGGGTGGATCTTAGCAATCTTGTGGAGGGAGAAGCAGCAGGATTTGACCACAGAGTCAGTGTAGGGTTTGAAGGTAAGGTGTTAGTTGAAGATGACGCCCAAGCTGCGAGCTTTGGGGACAGGGAGGATGGAGACCCCGTCAATGGCAATTGACAGGGAAGAGGGAGAGGAAGGGCTGGGAGGGAAGATAAGGAGTTCAGTTTTCTCCATGTTCAGTTTGAGTTGGCATTGAGACATCCAGGCAGAGATATCAGAGAGATAGTTGGTCAGATGAGTTTGAACAGAGGGGGAGAGGGAAGGAATGGAGAGATAGAGTTAAGTGTCGTCAGCGTATAGGTGGTATTGGAAGCCGTGGGAGGCAATGAGTTTGCCTAGAGATTGGATGTAGATAGAGAAGAAGAGCGGGCAAAGGACGGAGTCTTGGGGAACCCTGACCGAGAGGGGTAGGGAGGAGTACAGGGAGGAGTTAGGAAGAGATACATTGTAGGAGCGGTCAGAAAGGTAGGAGGAGAACCAGTCAAGGACAGAGTCCTGGAATCCAAGGGAGTGGAGCAATTCAAGCAGGAGCAAGTGGTCAACAATGTCAAAGGCAGCAGAGAGATCAAGGAGGACAAGAATAAAGTAAAGGCAGTTGGATTTAGCCACAAGAAGATCGTTTGTGATCTTAGCAAGAGCGGTTTCAGTGGAGTGAATGAGGTGGAAGCCAGATTGGAGTGGGTCAAGGGAGGAGTTGGCTGAGAGCAGGTCGAGGCAACAGGAGTAGACAACCCATTCAAGGAGCTTGGAAGCAAAAGGGACGAGCGAGACAGGACGGTAATTAGAGGGTTCAGAGGGATCTAGCATGGACTTTTTGAGGATGGGGGAGACAGTAGCATGTTTAAAGGCAGAGGGGACAGAGTCGGTAAAGAGGGAGAGGTTGATGATGTGCAGGAGGAGAGGGGTGACCGTGGGGGCAATGGAGGTCAGGAGGCAGGAAGGAATGGGGTCCAGGGGGCAAGTGGAGGGGTTGGAGGAGGAGAGCAGGGAGATTTCCTCAAGGGAGGTGGGAGGTAAGGAGGACAGGAGATAGGTGGGGGGGAGCAGGGGGGGAGAGGACTTGGAAATGATATCCAGGTGAATCTTGTCAATAATTAGAGGTGAAAAAGAGACCAAGATCCTGAGCAGAGAGAGAAGAGGGAGGAGGAGGACAATGGGTTTGAAAAGGGAGTCAAAAGTTGAAAAGAGACGGTGAGGATCCCAGGAGCAGGACTCAATGTGGGAGGCATAGTACTGCTGCCTAGTGAGGGAGATATCAGATTTAAGCGATGAGAGGCAGAATTTGAAGTGGAGGAAGTCAGAGTGGCAGTGAGACTTACGCCAGAGGCATTCTGAAGCCCGGGTGCAGGAACAGAGATGGCGAATGGTGGGGTGAGCCAAGGGTGAGGGTTAAGGGAGCGAGCTGGGCAGGAGGAGAGTGGGGCAAGGGAGTCAAGGGTGGAGGTGAGAGAGGAGTTGAAGGCAGAGTTGGCAGAATCGGGGGAGGAGGAGGGGAAGACTGAGGGGAGAAGAGGAGAGAGGGAGGAGGCAAAGTCCTGGGGCACAATGGCCTGCAGATCGCAGAAGGGATGGGGAGACAGGGGAGATGAGGGCGAGCAGTGAGAGATGTTGAAGGAGGCAAGGAAATGGTCAGAGATGGGATGGTGTTTGAAGGAGAGATCGGAAACAGAACAGTTCCTAGAGAACACAAGATCAAGAGAGTGGCCATCATCGTCAGTGGGGGAGCAAGTCCAGAGGTGGAGATTAAAGGAGGAGGCTAAGGAGAGGAAGCGAGTGATGGAAGGTTGAGAGGGTGCATCAACATGGATATTGAAGTCACCAAGGATGAGTGTGGGGATGTCATCAGAGAGGAATAGGGTGAGCCAGGACTCAAACACGGAGAGAAGGGATGAGAGGGAGCTGGGGAAGCGGTAGATAACAGGAATATGGAGATGGAGAGGGGAGTAGATGCGGATGGAGTGAGCCTCAAAGGAGGGGAAGGAGAGAGACGAAGGAGGGGTTGAAAGTGGCAGGAGGAGGCAAGGAGGAGGCCTACGCCACCACCCTGGTCTTCAGAGCGGGGCTGGTGGGAGAAGGAGAGGCCTCCATAGGAGAGGGTGGCAGGGCTGACAGAGTCAGTGGGGAAGATCAAGGTTTCAGTGAGGGTGAGCAGGTGAAGGGAGCGAGAGAAGAAAAGATCATGGATATAGAGGTCTTTATTAGCAGAGGAGCAACAGTTCCAGAGGGAGCAGGAAACCAGGAGTTGATCATGGGGGAGACAGGGAATGGGGATAAGGTTAGGGGAAGGGGGTGATGGGATCAGCGGGAGATGGGCATCGGGGAAGAGGGGAAGGGGGTAAGAAGTGGTGGGTGGAGGAGAAGGAGGAGGTGTGGGGATGGTGGAGTGAGATGATAGGCATAGTGGGAGGCAGGAGGAGAGGAGAAAGAATTAGGGGGAGAAGCAGGGAAGGGGATATGGGGAGGGAGGGGAAGAGGGGAGGGAGGGGGTGAGAGAGAATGACAGGCATTTTGGTCGGTCCACAGATACAGGATGGTTCCAGGCACAAAGCAACTTCCCTGGAGGATGCCTCAGTCTTCCAGAGTTGTTGAAAACGATGCTTGCTCCCCTTGTGTCCTCTGGCCTAGGCACCACAGCTTAGTGGTAGTGTGCTCTCTCCATGGCAGCAGTATCTTGAAATGGATAGGGGATGGGGGACTGCCACTGCAGTCCCTGCAAACGGGCCCAGCCAACAGGAGACACCCTTTGGATGTCGCCCTTCGGCTGGCACCCAAGGGCTGACGCCCAAAAGGGCTCCCGCCCCTGGCCAAGGGCTTCCCGCTCTCTCCCGCCCCTGCCGGAGATGGGGGATGTCAAATCAGCTCTGGTCCCTTCTGGGTCAGCCTTCCCTTCCCCACTCCCAGCCCAAAAGTGCTCCTGCCCTTGGCCAAATACCTGCCGGAGAATAATTCCTAACATCCTGTTTGATTTTTTGACGGCCACTGCACACTGAGCTGAGGATTTCAATGTATTGTCCACAATGACTCCAAGGTCCTTTTTCTGAGTGGTAACTTCTAATTTAGTACCTAGCATTTTGAACATAAAGTTTGGGTTGTTTTTCCCTATATGCATCACTTTGCACTTGTCCACATTAAATTTCATCTGCCATTTAGATGCCCAGTCATCCAGTCTCGCAAGTTCCTCCTGCAATTCTTCACAGTTCGCTCGTGTTTTAACTACCTTGAATAACTTGGTATCATCTTCAGATTTGATCACCTCACTCCTTATTCCCCTTTCTAGGTCATTAAAATACATTAAACAACACTGGTTCCAATACAGATCCGTGGGGCACTCCACTTTTTACTTCTCTGTATTGTGAAAACTGACCATTTAGTCCTACTTTTTGCTTCCTATCCTTCAGCCACTTACCAATACAAAATAGGATACTGCCACCTATAACATGACTTCTTAATTTCCAAAAGAGTCTCTCGTGAGGGACCTTATCAAATGAAAATCCAGATACACTGTTTCAACTGGCTACCCCTTATTCACATGCTTGTTCACACCCTCAAGAAATCCCTTTTTTGATCAAGTTACTAGTTTAAGAACATAAGTAGTACCATTCTGGGTCAGACCAATGGACCATCGAGCCAAGCACCTGTCTCCGACAGTGGCCAATCTCGGTTGCTTGGGAAAAGTACCCAATAGGTCACAATTGGGCAATTAATTTCCTATTGTTTACACCCAGCCCTCTGATAATAAGAGGTTATATTCCCCAAACCTTCCTCTGGCTAATAGCTACCAATGGACGTATCCTCAAGAAACTTGTCCAATCCTGTTTTAAACCTGTTTTGGTGGATCATGGGAATGCCATGGACATAATATATATCTTGATTTCAGCAAAGCATTTGACAAAGTCCCCCATGATATCCTTGTTCACAAGCTGGTAAAATGCAGGCTAGATGACAATACCATTAGGTGAATTTACAGCTGGTTAAAGAACTGTACTCAAGAGTGCTCATCAGTGGCTCCTCATTAATCTAGAGAGAGGTGTTGAGCAGGGTTTTGCAGGGCTCTGTCCTGGGCAGGTACTGTTCAACATGTTTATTAATGGCTTGGATGAGGGAGTAGAGGAAATGCTTATTAAATTTGCAGATGACACAAAACTGGCAGGGATAGATAATACCGTAGAAGACAGAAATAACATTCAAAATAATCTTGATAAGTTGGAAAACTAGGTTGAAACTAGCGAAATAAAGTTCAACAGAATTAAATGTAAAGTTCTGCATTTAAGTAAAAAAATATTTTAAAAATGTACAAATACAGGATGGGGGATACCTGGCTTGGAAGCAGTACATGTGGAGTATCTGGGGATTGTAGTTGATAACAAACTTAACATGACTCAGCAGTATAATGTAGCTGAAAAAAAGGCTTTAATGCAATTTTAGGTTTCATTAACAGAAGCATCGTTTCCAAGTCACAAGACATAATAGTTCCACTCTCTTTTGAACTGGTCAGACTTCATGTGGAGTACTGTGTCCAGTTCTGGGCACTGCACTTTAAGAAGGACATTGACAAATGTAACAGCTTCAGAGGAGGGCAACAAAGATGGTCAGGGGTCTGGAAAACAAGTCTGATAAGGAAAGGTTGAAAGAGCCGGGTATGTTTAGCCTGGAGAAAAGAGGACTAAGGGGAGACATGATAGTGGTCTTCCACTATCTGAAGGGCTGTCACAGAGAAGATGGCAAAGACTTGTTCTCTCTTGCCACTGAAAGCAAGACTAGAATAATGGGCTTAAATTTCAAGAAAGCAGATTTTGGTTAAACATTAGGAAGAACTTAACACTAAAGCTGTTCGACAGTGGAACAGACTGCCTAGGGAGGGCTCTCCTTCACTGGAGGTTTTCAAACAGAGGCTGGACGCCATCTGTCAGGGATGCTGTAGCTACGGATTTCCTTCATTGAGCAGGGGGTTGGACTAGATGACCTCTGAGGTACTTTCTAACATGACTAGATGACCTCTGAGGTTTCTATGACCCCAAGCAGTGTCATATCATTTGAAGATGCGGGCACAATTCTGGTTGATATTTGATGTACTTTTCATATTTTTATTGTTGTCTGGGATCATGGAATTATACTTAAGTCTCAAAATAGGTCATGAAAACAAACTGTTTGGAAACCTAAATAACCCCTACGATATGCTAGTGAATATACATATGCATTACCATAGGTTAGGTTTACACCTATGGTAAGAATAAGGGTTTAAAATGGGTGAAATTAAGAGTTCTATAAAAATGTAACAAGACTATATAAAAATTCATTTTAAAACTTGCAGACTTTCATGGAGCATCATATACTTTCTGTCCAATTTTCTAATTTTTTTTTTTTTTTAAATCTACAGAATTATATGGCAGCAATATAATCCTGTATTAAATTCTATAAAGCGAACAAAAATACCACCCAGATAAAGGTTGTCATATTCTGGTAGGTTCCTTAGAACCGTTTCTCTGACAGATATCGGCATTTTCCACACAGTGATATGGAAGAAACAGTGCTACTATCCATTTGTTGTGACCTCAAGAACTGCCTACTCACTAGCTGAATCTGTAGCTTTAGGATAAACTTTACATGAGGAAGGGTTTATCCTCTGAACACATTTATATGCATATCCATGTTAATAAATACTTGAAGACAAGTAGGATCTCATAAGCGTATTTGAAATCTATATTTAAAATACATTATTGGTTAAATCTTACATGGCTGCATACTTTTGATATCGTGACTGGGTTGTACAATGAATGATCCATAGGAGAGAATACAGACACATACTTAAGTTAAAATGAAAAACAAGACAGCATAATGGGACAAGGGTCAGCAGGTGTGGGACCATTAACTGATGGTTGCAGCAGTCCTCTTCCTCTCAGTACCCCTAAGAGGTGTTCTCTCAAAATCAACACATGTATAGCATCTTTCTTGTCTGCACTTTGAGGTGCACTGATCTAAACTAGTGCTGTGTGCTTGGGTTCCGATCGAACCCAAAAATGTCTGAAAAGACGGTATCCAGGGGGTCCCAAGCCAACTCCTGAACACTGCAGCACAATATATGGCTTGAATTGGAAAGAATGGACCACTCCCTGACTCAGCACAGGTGACAGCCCAGGTTGCCTATGGTGAGCCCTCCTTGACTGCAGGGGCTGCCATGGTTGCCTGCATCTAGGAACTGGAGTTTCTTCCTGTATTGCAGTGTGAGACAACATGGCTGTCTTAGCAGACAAAGGCTGACATAGAACCTAGGAGCCTGGGCAATGCTGCTCCCGAGCAGAGCAGCTGAGCCACAGCAAAAGGGTCCTTTCAAAGCTCTAACTATAAGCTCTTTTATAACAATATGCAATGCCCATACTCATAACCAAAATAGATAGGGACACCCCCCCACACACAGGTTTTCAAAGAGATGCTACCATTCATGGTCACTCTGGAACTACTTATCCAACCACCCATCTGAAGATGGAGAGGGTGAGTGCATACAACCATGAGCCACGCAGCACCCACTCATGGCCACTCATGGAGCACCATCGAGAAATCCGGAGCACGCCCTGCAGGGCAAGTAAAAAAAGGTGCATGGCAGTCAACATCCATGTATCCCTTGCCCATATGAACTGGGATGGCCAGCCATGCCAGAAGACCAGTCTGCTGCTCATAGACACTGTTGTGAGGGGACAGAGCCTTTGCAAGTTACAGGAACTGTTTGCAAGCACTAGGGAATCTGGGTTACCTAGCACTTGTGCTGGGACATGTCTGTTTAAACATGTCCCTCTCCAGGGACCTTTAATGCCCAGCACCCGGCGGCCTCACTGTTCAGCAGCTGCCAGTGATGGGACGACTCTTGGGGGCTGAGTGCGCTTGCCCTGACGGTGAGTGTTGGAGCCCTGCCCTGGCAAAGCACAGACCATCACCTCCCCTCCCTTGTTCCACCTGTGGCAGGGGTGGAGCCAAGCCCTGAATTGCTGGAAGGGACTCTCCAGGGACCTTTAAAACCCAGCACCCGGCAACCTTGCTGCAGACAATGCATCTAAGGGCCGCAAGCCAAAGGGTGTGGCCATTATGTGAGCCCTTGAGAAGCCTTATGCCCCAATATTTGCTGGAAATGTGCCTTGCTGAGACTTGAATACTTGTAGGGATGGCTTGCCCACTCTTTCCTTCTAGGAGTTGCGAAAAGGACCTGTGTCATTTTACTTGGCAGTTATGGGATGTTGACGGTCTGGCTTTTATGGGACATTGAAGGCCCGGCTATGCTCTTTTGGAGGGATGGACATTGTGTGTGGGGGCGGGGGGTAAGGTGGGTAATATGTAGAATGATTGTTTGATTAATAGCCTGGGTTTTGTAGGGTGGGGGTGGGTTATGTTGTTGAGATTTAGGTCTCTTTCCCTGGTGAGAGCAGTTGGTGGGGGTCGGGAATTGGGAGGGTGGAGTTGTTGCAACCCTGGTGAGAGAGGGGGGGAATAACTCAAGGGGGGGGGGAATAATTCAACCTCTNTGAGAGAGGGGGGGAATAACTCAAGGGGGGGGGGAATAATTCAACCTCTGTGAGAGAGGGGTATGGATGATGGGGAGGTATTGGGGGTGGGGAATTGTTATCTAGTTTTGTGGCTTTTTTGATATTATGTATTGATGGGAAGTATTGAGGGGCAGAAAACTGTTTTATTTCTGTGGCTACTGATAATGTTTTCAACATTGATGTTATCTTGTAATTTTTGTATTTTTGCTCTGTTGTAAGCCACCCCAAGACGTGATCGGCGAGAGGGGCGATATAAAAGTCCAATGTAATAATAATAATAATAATAATAATAATAATAATAATAAATAAAAGGGCCAGCTCGGGACATGCTTCCCTCTCCCTCATAATCTGTGGCAGGGGGAGTACAAGGCATCTCCTGTGGTAGCTACACTGTTCCCTGATTGAACTGTTCTCTAACAGTTCTCTGATTGGAGGGCTTGGCATACACCCAGATTGGCCCAAAACTCCTCTGACCCCCTATGTAACTTCCTGGGTTGACCACAGGCCTTTGTCCAGAGTAACTGGACTGCCACTTTCACAGACCTTTGTCTTCTTTCCAACCCTCATCTTGCCTACCCCTTTCATGTTGCCTACTCTCCAGTTCCCAACTAGTGATCTCCAGTCCCTGATTAGGCTCCGTTCTCCAGCTTTGAATCTCCTAGTTTGACTGTCTGTGCTCCTGACTTGCTTCACTTCACTTAGCTTGAGTGTCCAGTTGAACTGACCCAGCTGGCTACTGACCCAACTCACTCCTGCTGCTCCTGTTCAGCTTGCCCTTTAGGCCAGAGCCTTATACAAGAGAAAAATAAAAATGGAGAAGAGGTCATTGTTTTACATATAATGGGATTCAGAGTCAAACATGCAGATCATGTTCGCAATCAATTATCCAACTTCAGAGGGAAAGGAGGATTTGATGTAACCTTATAAACCTGTACATACAGTGTATGCACAGGCCTATTTATGATATACTTACTTAGGCTTCTATCTTGTCCTATCTCAAGAGTCACAGGCTTAGGGCAGGTTGCAATGAAACCAAATAAATATGTTAGAAAGAATTAAATAAAACAAATTCACAATCCCTAACCCATCCACTGACGCCTAAAGTCCTCCTGAACAAAACATGCCTGTACTTAATCTTGAACATGTACAGGCTTGGGCTTTGACAAACCTCAGGGGGAAGAAAGTTCAAAAGCTCCTGCAGCCACTGAGAATTTGTCTTCCCATGCCCTCACCATCTGTACCTGGCATGCTGAGGGCATAGCCAGAAGGCCACTCCTAGTTGACCAGGAAGACCATCATCGGACATAGGGGAGAAGGCAGTCTCTAAGGTTTGTTGCGGCCAAGCCATTTAGGGCTTTGTAGTCCCAGGCCCAAACCAGCATTTTGAAGTGGACCCAGAAGGCTATAGGAAGCAAGATGAAGTCCTGGTGTAAATATGCTCCCAGCAGCCCACCTCCATCAGGAGCTGTGCTGCCATGTTCTGCACTGGCTGCAGTATCTAAACGTTCTTCAAATCTTGTGCTACAGATCATTCAGAAAGTATCTGAAGTGAAGCCCTGTAAATGTACTACCTGAGCTGGGAGATAACTGCTAAAAACTCTGCATTCCCAATATAATAATGTTTTGTATACATTAAAAAAAACCTTCACAAGCTTCTAGAAGATCATGTCATATGCAACATTAAATATTATTTACATTTAATTAGGCAAAATCAAATCCGGAAAAGTTAGTTCATTAAATTTCTCTAAGGCCAATTGTTTATGTAAGCACTGAGTCATTAATATGCAGCTATTTTCATAATTATATGGCTGTCAGATAAGGAACCTGCTGCCTAGGACAGATAAAGAAACTTGGAGATAGTCACAGATATAAAGCCCAATTCCCACTGCTGTATCATTTGTAAAAGCGTTGCATGAAAATGTAGGCTTACGTTCATATGCACACAGCATATGAAACAATAAATCCCACATCAATGTAGTTTAGAGCAGGACAGGGTGGGTGGGGGAGAGATGTGAGTGGCAAATAAATATTACAAGTTCTTGCTGCAATTCCATTTTTTTTAAAAACAAGAAAAAACAAGTATGTTTAAAAGTTGTGTAGCAGTTTTTGCTGTCAAATTCATAAAGGAGATGTGGGAGGAAACTATTGGGTAGAATTTCAAAACAAATGGAAATTCTCTCAAGACATAGTATTCCCATCATGCAGCACCTGAATTGCTTTGGATGGCATCTGGTACTAAACATTTCAACATTACATTACCCATTTAGTGCCCCACAAGTTACCCGAGTTACCAGTTTAAGAACTTAAGTAGTGCCATACTGAGTCAGAGTAGTGCCATACTGCACTACAGAGTAGTGCCATACTGAGTAGTGCCATACTGAGTCAGACCAATGGTCATACTGACCAGTGGTCATACTGAGTCAGACCAATGGTCCATAAAGCCCAGTATCCTGTTCTGCGACAGTGACCAATCTCGATCGCATGGGAAAAGAACCAACAGTCACAATAGGCAATCCATTCCCCATTGTTCACTCCCAGCTCCCGACAGTAAGAAGTTCATCCCATAAGTTACTTGGTTAATAAACATTAATGGACCTATTCCCTAAGAACTTATCCAGTCCTTTTAAAAACCCAGCTATATTATTGGCATTGACAACATCGTCTGGCAACAAATTCCATAAGTTAATTATGTGTTGAGTGAAAAAGTACTTCATTTTATTTGTTTTAAACCTACCGGCAGCTAGTTTCATGTAGTGTCTAGTACTATTTGAGAGGGTAAATAACGGTTCCCTATCTACTTGTTCCATACCACTCAAGATTTTATAAACCTCTATCATGTCCCCTCTCAGTCTTCTCTTCTCTAAGCGGAAGAGATCTAGCTTGTCAAGCCTCTCTTTATAAGGAAGCCATTCCATATGCTGTATCATTCTCATTGCCCTTCTCTGTACCTTTTCTAGTTCAGCTATGTCTTTTTTGAGATGGGGTGACCAGAACTGCACACAATATTCCAGGTGCAGTCGCATTATTGATTTGTATAGAGTCATTATGACGTCCTCAGTTTTATTCTCTATCCCTTTATGAATAACTTTTTTGACTGCTGCTGCACGTTGGGTTGAGGATTCAGTGTATTGTCCACAATCACTCCCAGGTCCTTTTCCTGAGTGGTAACTCCTAGCTTAGTACCCAGCATTGTGTACTCATATTTGGGGTTATTTTTCCCTATGTGCATCACTTCGCACTTGTCCACACTAAATCTCATCTGCCATTTAGATGCCCAGGCACCCAGTCTCGTAAGATCCTGTTGCAGTTCTTCACAGACTGCTCGAGTTTTAACTACCTTGAAGAACTTGGTGTTATCCGCAAATTTGATCACCTCACTCTTAGGGCCCTTTTCCAGATCTTTAATGAATACATTAAACAGCACCAGTCCCAATACAGATCCCCGGGGCACACCAATTTTTACATCTCTCCATTGTGAAAACTGACCATCCAGTCTTACTCTTTGCTTCCTATCCTTTAATCAGTTACCGATCCACAGTAAGATGCTACCTCCTATGCCGTGACTTTTTAATTTTCTCAAGAGTCTTTTATATGGGACATTATCAAATGCTTTCTGGAAATCCAGGTATATTATATCTACCAGGTCTCCCTTGTCCACATGCTTGTTTACACCCTCAAAGAATTCCAACAGATTAGTGACGCATGACTTATCTTTGCTAAATCCATGTTGACTCTTCTCCATTAAGCCATGTTTATCAACATGCCCAGCAATTCTGTTCTCAATGATAGTTTCCACCATTTTGCCCGGCACCAATGTCAATCTTACTGGTCTGTACTTTCCAGGATAACCTCTGGATCTCTTTTTAAATATCGGGGTTATATTTACACCCTCCAGTCCTCAGGTACAGTGGCAGATTTTAGAGATAGGTTACAAATTACTAACAGTAAGTCTGCAGTTTCATATTTGAGTTCCTTCAGAACTCTGGGGTGAATACCATCTGGCCCTGGTGATTTGTTAGTATTTAGTTTGTCAGTTTGCTCTAGGACCTCCTCCAGAGTCACATTGATTTGTGACAGCTCTTCCAATTCATCACTTACAAAGTAAGGTTCAGGTGCCGGTATCCTCTGCAGTGAAACCCATTTAGAGCACATATAAGCTTAAATGGTCCCTAACCCTGCTTCTCTGCATAGAAGGAATTACTCACAGTATCGTCTCTGCATAGTAAGCGTGGATGTCTTAGCTATGCAGGGTTTGGTTCTTTCCCAGCTTGATGGAGAAATCTGGGTGTGCAAGTTAGTCCAGCACAGCTACCGGGTGCTGGTCATGAGGTCTCTCTCTGTAGAAATTTACTAGCCTTCTTTTTAAAGGGCAACCCTAGCGTCTCAGCTATTGGCTCACAGTCCCAGGTGACCCTGTCCAAGGTGTCCAATCAGTTAGGTTATTTGACCCAGGGTTCCTTCTTTGGTAAGGTATGTAAGGTGTGGTCAGTCAGATGGGCTAAGGTGAGCACATATCCTTATATGGTCTGGCAGAATCCTTTGCCTTGATTCAGGAAGAAACCTAAAGAGTGATCTAACCAGGAGGGTTTCTCCACAGCGCTGCTCCAGGAAGCAGTCATTTATGACATCTAACATTTTTATTTCTGCATCCCACCCCGAGGAGACATTCACCCAGTCAATATGAGTGTAATTGAAATTACCCATTCTGGCTGTGTTTCCGACTTTAGTAGTGTGTCTAATCTCCCTTAGCTTGTCACAGTCAGTTTCACTGTCCTGGTCAGGAGGATGATAGTATACACTTCTCCATTATACATGGAATTTCTATCCACAGAGATTGCAGAGTACTGTTTGCTTCCTTTACAATATTAATCCTGCTTGACTCAACGTTGTATCTTACATATAGCACCACCAGCTTGATCTACTCTGTTGTATCAATATATTTTGTAGCCTGGTAATACCATGTCCCATTGGTTGTCCTTCTTCCACCAGCCCCTGGACCATCAGTGGTGGTGGCTGGATCCTCAGATGAGGAGCAAACGGCGGGCACAGGAGGTGCTGCCAGGTTTGTAAACTTTTTTTTTACTTTGAAGACAAGGCTCTATCCGTTAAAGCGAGCTCACTGGCGTGCGGGTGCATGCGTGGGTGGTGGGCATCAGTCAGGCACAAACAGTGGGCATCAGCGGGGAGCAGAGGATGTCTGCCACAGAGAGAGGGGGTACTGTAGTGTGGGGGGCTCTTCCAACAGTCAGGCATGAGCACGAGCAGCACCCCCACCCAAACATGTGCCAGGCTAGCAAGAGTCTCCACTCTCCAGTTGCCAATGCCATCCCATGCCCTACACCCCCCCAAAGAAGGGCAGGATTTTCACATGCCAGCCAGGACCTTTCTAGTTGCAATCCTTAGCATCCCCTAGCTCCCCAAGGAGGGCAGGATTTGCACATGCCAGCAAGGGTAACTCAAGTTGCCATCACTACTTGCACCCCAAGGAGGGCAGGATTTGCATATGCCAGCCAGGGCCTTTCTAGTTGCAATCCCTAGCATCTCCTAGCACCCCAAGGAGGTCAGGATTTGCACGTGGCAGCAAGGGTACTTCAAGTTGCCATCGCTACTAGCACCCAGAGAAAGGCAGGATTTGCATGTGGCAGGCAGCCAGGGCTTTCTAGTTGCAATCCCTAGCATCCCCTAGCACCCCAAGGAGGGCAGGATTTGCACGTGCCAGCAAGGGTACTTCAAGTTGCCATCGCTACTAGCACCCAGAGAAAGGCAGGATTTGCATGTGGCAGGCAGCCAGGGCTTTCTAGTTGCAATCCCTAGCATCCCCTAGCACCCCAAGGAGGGCAGGATTTGCACGTGCCAGCAAGGGTACTTCAAGTTGCCATCACTACTAGCACCCAGAAAAGGACAGGATTTGCACGTACCAGCAAGGGTCTCATCCCTCCGCAGCACCCAAATAAGAGCAGGATTTGCATGTGCCAGCCAGGGTCTCTCCATTTGAGATCCTATTCCCTAGCATCCCCTAGCACCCCAAGGAGGGCAGAATTTGCATGTGCCAGCCAGGGTCACATCTCCCATTGCCATCCCTAGCACCCCAAGAAGAGAGGACTAAAGGCATCATAATAAATGCATGATAATACTTTGGTGTTCTTAATGTGTTCCCATTTCAGAGATGAATCGGATGCCGGCCCCAGCACTGGTGCCAGGCCAAGGAGGACCCGTAGGCAGAGGGTGCCAGTGACACCCCCAGACATTCATCAGAGAAGGTCGGATGTCTGGAGGCTTTATGAGATGGGCAACTGAATCTCCATATGCAAGGTAAGGCACGGGGACTGGAACAACAGGGAATGGATTGCCCTATGACCTGTTAGGAAGAGAAGTCCCCTGCAGAGAGATTGGCCACACAGTTCACCCACTTGTGGTGAAAGAATGCAGGCAGGGCTTGACAGACCATTGGTCTGACACAGTATGGCACTTCTTATGTTCCTATCTTTTCTTTTTCTGCTCTTTAGTTCTGCGGCAAAAGAATCAGGAGGCAGAAAGAGGGGACCACATCGGGGCTCATTGCCCATATCGAAAAGCTCCATGGCCTGAAGGTGAGGCAATAGGAGGACTCTGGCATGGCCATGGAGCCTCAGTGCCAGAAAAAGTGGGGGGAAGGCAACCCGGAAGCGTCAGCATGTAAGCCCTTCCCCCTCCTCCAGACCCAGTGTGGAGTCCCCCAGACCCTGGGAGTCTGCTGAGGACAAGGTCTTTCGGACGGAGGTGGAGAGGCCCACCCAGGACTTTGTGGCTGCCCTAAAGGTGCAAGCAGCCACCATGGAGAACCGACTGGTGGAACAGTTCTAGGCTGCCAAGGTGCGGTAACAGAAGGTGGAGGCGTACGCGTAGTACATCTCAAAGTACCTCTCCACCAAGATGGCCGACCTGGAACTCTTCCGCCAGTCGGTCTCCAACTCGCAGGCGGCCGTGGCAGGGGCCGTTGACAATGCCGTCGAGCACGACTATGAAATGCAGGCGGGTGTGATGCCCCCTACCCCTACCTCCCGTGCACCCCTTCTGCCTTTTCCCCAGCTTCCAGGGGGCAGGCCCAAAGACTGAATAAATAGATAGATAAGTTTCCTTTCTAGTTTAAAAAGTTTGTTTTTTTGGTTTATAATGTTGCTGTTGTTGTTTTGTTAATAAAAGTTATATTTGTTGTTATTGTTATGAGCTTTGTTTGAACTTGACAATCTTTTATCCCTCTGTGTGGAAGTTCAGGCTGGCAGGTGGCAGAATCTCATACAGCTTGTTGATCCCTACCAGTAGCATCTGGTACCACATGTAGCGTAGTTAAGGTATTAATCCAAAGATGTGCCAGCAGCAGGGTCTCAACTTGCAGACAGCCCCCCAGGAGGGACAGGGCTTGTGTCTGTGTGGGCGTGCCAGAGATAAAGAGAGACAGGCTCCTCGGCAGCAGGCAGCAGGCGGCAGGAGCTGGTGATTGGAGGAGCTTTTATTTCCATCCTCGCGTGGGTGAGGAGGAGTAGGCTGGGGGGGGCAGGCTGGCGTGTGGGCACCGGGCTTCTGGATGCAGTGGAATGGAATGCAGCCCCCGTGACTGGAATGATGGTCACAGAATCTCATTGATGGTTCCTGGGATGGGCGGAAATGACTGATTCAGGTACAATGGAATGACAGCCTATGTGAGTTTAATGATAATATGTCCCTATAATTAGCGCATGGTTGGGCATACTTCATTCAATCAAGCGATAGGTGGTATCAGCAGGTACAGGAATGCACACAGGCAGGCACAGAATCTCATACAGCTTGAGTTGTCGATCCCTACCAGAAGCACCTGACACCACATGTAGTGTAGGTAAGCTACATTGACCCCAAGATATGCCAGCAGCAGGGTCACTCTCAACTTGCACTGGAGATGAGGGAGAGCGAGGGAGGGGGCAGAGGAGGAGTGGAGAGTTCATAAAGGAGTGTGTAAGGAGACTAGGGCTGAGAGGTAAGGGGGGGCAGGTTGTAAAGGGATTTATAAGTGAATACAGGAGTTTGTGAAGGATGCGTTCAGGAAGGGGGAGCCAGTGAAGCGAGGAGAGGAGAGACTGCACGTAGTCGAAGCGATGGGCTGAGTGGATGACCCTAGCAGGGAGTTTTGGATGGAGATAAGGGGGAACAAGTGAGAGCGGGGGAGGCCAGTAATGAGAAGGTTGCAGTAGTCAAGGCAAGAGTTGACCATGGCATGAACAGCAGTTGCGGCCTTCACCTGAGGGCACCTGGGGCAGTGCCCTGCCCCTGCTCTCCCCCCCATCCCCACCGGCGTCGCACTGACAAAGCGCTCGCTGACTGCTGCAGTCAGAGCAGCGCGGTGCTCCGATGTCAATTTCAGCTGCCGGTAGAGACAGAGCGCTCAGTCAGTGAGCGCTAGCCTCTGGGTGAGTCAGACTGAGGCATCCTCAGTCTGATTCACTCCCTTCTGGGACTCCAGAGTCTGGAGTCCCAGAAGGGACAAACTTGAACTGAATGCGAGCTGGGCAGCTCAGCATTCAGTGCAAGTACCGCTGCTGGGCACTCAGATAGGCTAGCAAAGACTGCAGCACGAGAGAGCAAGAGCCAGTCAGCATCACATAGGCGGGCTGAGATCGTGTAGCCATAGGCCAGCTGGCAGGCTTACAGTTTGTTTCCCAATGCCACCCTGCATCACGAGGTCAGACAGATAAGGCGGCTGAGGCCATCTAGTATGAGAAAGAGAGAGAGAGAGAGAAAGAGAGAGGGGGGCATGGTGGGTGCCAGGCATTGGGAGGGAGGGACAGCACCTCAGCAGCACAGGAGCAGTATCCCTAGCCCAGATTGAGGAGGAGGAGGACCCCCATCCTGACTGCCCCTGGCATGGATGGCGTGTGCCACTACACCATCACTCCTTGTCCAGGGGCAGTTCAGTGAATCCCAGCAGTGGAAGGTTCACCTTCAAGAAGAGCAACTGCTCCACCAACTTGACCCGCAGTCTCAGGCAGTGCGGGGAGAAAATGTCCACCACCACAGAGAACACCTGCTCGCTGGGGACACTGGTTGGTGGACAGGACAGAATACCCTTGGCCACTTTTGACAGGGCCGGCCACAAGTTGGCCTTGCCAGCCCAGTAGGCCAAGGGATCGCTGCTGGGATCAATGCATGGCTTCTCCTCCAGGAAGGTCTCCACTGCTCCTGAGGTGCCATTATACTCCCTCTGTTAGCTCTGGGTGGGCACCACCTGCCCCACTGCCCTCAGCCATGCTGCTCGCCCTTTTGTGCTGGGCCCCATGATCCCCAGAGTGGCCTGCACACAGAAGGACCTGCTGGCATGAGTAGGGGTCCTGCTGCTACTGGTCATCCTGCTATTGGTGCTGCTACCGCTATGTCTGGGGGCAGGGATAGACCCAGATGACTGGAAGGGGTTGCTGCTCTCACTCCCACCATCCCCAGGGGCATACTGCTGCATGGCCCGCTCTGCCTGCCAGACCTTCTGCACCAGTGCACCCTTTCGGAGGTCATAGACCGCTGTTTCGCATGCCATGCTGCCCTTGAGCCTGGGGTCCAGCATTGTTGCCAGGACATATTCCTCCCAGCACAGGAGCTCATCAAAGTGCGCACTCAGCCCCGTCTTCAGCTTCCATGCCAGGTCATGTGCTTCATTAGAGATCTTCCTTCCCAGAGGGCCACAATCCCGCCCCCCAAGAATCTCGTCCAGGCTCCTCTGGAGACTATGGACCAGTGTGGTCACCTGGCTGAGGGTGGTGGTGGAGCTGCTCACAGTCTCCATCACAGCCAGGAACGGTCTCAGGACAAAGACCGTGTGAGCTAGAATCTCCCATTCCTCCCTGTTGTACCCTGGAGGTGCCTCAATATCTGTCTCCAGTTCCACCTGATGCAGGGCGGCTTTCTGCTCAAGAAGCCGTTCGAGCATCAGGAAGGTGGAATTCCACCTGATGTAGGCATCCTGGATGAGCTGGTGCACCGGGGACCCTTGCTCGGCCTGCTTCTCCCGGAGGAGCTCACTGCCCTTCACGCTGCAGTTGAAGAACCCCGCCAGCTTCCTCCCCTGGTCAACCAGAGAGCTAAGGGTGCCTGGCCCAATCCCCTTCTCCTCCAAGCCCAGAGCGTCCTTCATCACAAGAAGTAGGATGTGTGCGGCGCAAGGGATGCTTGTGAAGCCCCCATCATGGACTGAGTTTGGATGAGTTCAGGGGTGGGGAAAACATCTTTACAGGGCCAAGAAGCAGGTTTTGGTTTCAATTTCATTTCAGTTTCACTATTTTTGAATGTTTGGCCAAGTTCGGCCAAACCGAACTCAGCTGAACCGAACTATTGAACCTGAACTCGGGTTTCGAACTGAGCGACCGAATATCCGAACATCTGATCCGCGTTCTGTTTGCCCATCCCTAACTCCCTCACCATGGAGGCCAGGGCTGCCTCAAGGTTCCTTGAGGTTTGGGAGCTGTCAATTACATGTGCCTGAAGCAGGGCCCACCTATACCCTACTTCATACCCCTCCTGCCACTGCCAAGCGCTGCCTCTGGGTCCTACCACCAGTGTGCAGTCACTTCCAGGTAGGTGTGCTGGGCATTCCTGGAGGAACACAGGTCAGTGGTGACGTGGACTGTGGCCCCCCCAGCCCCTGCCAGCTGCTCCCTCACCCGCTCCTTCAAAGCCCTGTACAGCTGTAGCACTACAGTCCTACTCAGGGTGGAGCGGGAAGGCAGCTTAAAGTTGGGGGCCAGGAACCCAGTCAGCCGTTGGAAGCCCTTGTCCTCCGCAATTGACAAGGGATGCCCATCCAGGGTAATCATTTCTGCCAACATGCACTTCGCTTTCTCTTCGAAGCCAGTGCCATGGCGCCCTGCACATGTACTTCTCTCGAGCTACTGTAACTGGCCACTCTTGTGCTCCATGAAGTGCACGATGGACAGCAACACATTTTTAGGATTGACAGTGGTTCATTGGTCAAAAAAAGCTTGGGACTCCTGATCTAACCTACTTTTAAAACTTTCCATTGTTGAGGATTCCATAATCTTCCTTATTCATTTGTTCCACTGCCTTACTCTTCCAAGAAATGGAAAATCTTGCTGATATTTAAGCTAAATTTTTCCCTCTTCAGGTTAAACTAGAGCTGAAAGAGGATACAAAAAAAATGGGTAATCCACAGAATTTCCAGTACCAGAAATGACCTGATAATGATCTGATACTACGCAGTACCCGATTACAACCTGATCAGGTACCAAATGTCCTTAAATGTCAATTTCTGGTTCTAGAATGTCAACTTCCAGTACCAATTTTCTGACATTGTGTTGATATACTGACTCTGGACATCAATTTTTTGGGTTTCCTTCAAGTTCCGACAATGTTTTGACAACTTCTGGTCCCAGAAAACTACTACTGGTTCCAATTTTTTTTCTTTTCTTTCCTCCTTTACTTTTTTCTTCTTAAAACACTTATTCATGGGTTTTTTCATCTGAGAAAATCAACTTTCCACTTCCGATAACATTTTTTTTAAAAAAAAAATGATCATGCTGATATTTTGGTTTTCCAACTCAATATACTGATTGGTATACTGATACACTGGCAGGGAATCAGTGCCAGAAGTACTTGATTTTTCAGGTTTCTAGGTATTGGATTGGCACCCGGGTAATCTGTTGGGTACCCAATGTGGTACCTGAAAATGCAGGTTATTAGCCACAGGTTCTCATTCCAGCTCTAGTTTAAAGTAATTGCTGCTTATCCTACGCTCAGTGAGTGACCTCAGAGATAATTTGGTGCCTTTCTTGCCTATACAAATACTTTACATATTGAAAACTGTTATCAACCCCCTTCTTCCTCCCTGCTCTCCCATACATGCACAGTTAACCACCTCAGTCTTCATTCTCTAGGGCAGACATGCCTAGTTCCTTCAACCTTTCCTCGAGCAGCTTGTATTCCAAAGGGTCACCATTAGCATCCTTTTTTAAAAAATACAGGCAAAACATTTTCAATCTTCCAATTCCTGGGCTTTAGTAAGTGATTTTAATAAGAAATGTTATACTTTTTGTAAACAATTGAGACATTGTGATTTTTAAGTTCTTTCAGAAATCTTGGATGCATAACATCTGGTGCTGGTGACTTGCTGTTCTTTAATGTATCAGTTTCTTTTGATGCGCTAAGTCTAGTCAGTGTCTCTCCACTGTAGCCTCAGAGGAGTAAGTGTGGGGTAGAGAATACAAGAAAGTATTAATGTCCTTGGCATCTTTAAACATTTTTATCTCTGCCTTTTACACCTGCCAGTAACAGCTGACCCTAAATGGCTGCAGAACTAGGGCCTGGATAAATCCTGGTGAGGTTGAGGGCCTCCTGACTAACAGCCCTCCTGACTAGATGACTGTCCCTTTAAGGGAGTTGGCTGCCTCCACAGGCCACACTCCTCCTTGGGGATATAAGATGCAGAAGGTTCTCCTGGAAGGACAGTCTAAAGCTGTCTAAAGCTAGAGAAGTTGCTCTGTAAATGGAAACTGGCTTGGGAAGCAGCACTTTAGGGAGAAGTATTTTGACCTTTATGTTGGGATTTTATTATGTTTGGACTTTCTGCACTGGAAATAAAGGGTGAAAACAGACATGATGCTAACCACCTTTAACCACCCTTGGTGGTTATTTATGCATGTTGTAGGGCTGTACTGGTGCCCTATGCAGCCCTGCAACATGCATAAATGACCACCAAGGGTGGTTAAAGGGTGGTTAGCGTCATGTCTGTTTTCACCCAAACTTGCAGTTGGTGGTGGATAAAGTGGCTGGAGTTTTGTGTCTCATTAGGATCCTGATAAAATCCACAGTCCAAGGCCACCTGTCACACTGCCCTTTGTAAGATTCTTGTATCTGATTTAGGGTGTCTTTAGACATAACGTCAATGGGTGTCTGAATGTGTGTTTTGACCTTGATATGAACACCAGCTTGGCCCTGTGTTCACCATGTGGCACTGCTTAGACACACAGTCCATCTTGGGGCAAATCGATGTTTTACTCACCACCCGATCTCAGCATGCAAGCGCTGCCACCTCATTCTCTGTGCTCTACCTGCTAACACGCCATGCAATAGAATTACACACAAATTTGCCCATGTGTTCAGCTGAAACATGCAAATTGTCCTTGGGTGTCTTTAGACATAACATCAACAGGTGTCTGAATGTGTGTTTTGACCTTGATACGAACACCGTCCAGCTACAGAGCTTGTGGGTGGCCAGATAAGACTAGATAATCTTTAAGGTACCTTCTAGACCTAAACATTCTATTATTCTAGACCAGAAACATTTACTTCAGTAACGTGAAGACTGGATGAAGTGGTAATTAGAAACAGAATCATATATAACTAGATGATCATAATTACCTAGGTATGAACTGTCAGAGCAGCTGTAAAGGAAAAACATGGGACACACAGCTGGACTAGTCTAGGTGGTCTTTTTAAAAAATCCTTGACAAAATCTTCAGAAGATTAAAGGAACTAGGTAGCTATAGGTGAAAAGATATTGCTGTGGATAAGAAAGTGCTTAAAAATGAGAAAATAAAGTATAGTAACTCATTTTATGTGTTTAAATATTAACAATGTTCCATATTAAGTTCCGAACTATGCTGGTATAAAGTGTATTTGATACTGATGGTGGAAGAAGTAAATACTAGAGTCGCTGGAATATATGTAGAGAGGAAAGTGATAATTGGGCAAAAATAAGTTGCTGTGTGCTGGGTAAATATACGGCTAGCCAAATAATAGGAAAACACAGGTATGTTCATAATCAAATCCTTAGAGGCCAGATTAATATAGAGTGAAGTTAATCTATGTTTCGGAATAGTAAGCTATTTAATATAGATTTGAGTTCTAGTGGAAGAGTTCCTCTCAGCTCACCACTGTTTCTGAATAGGGCTGATGCGGCAGCAGCTGTTACCGCTCCGCAATTCCATTCCTAAACCTCAGCATCCCACATTGTGCCTCGCAGAATTCCGCGCGGTACTCCGCGATTCTGAGTTTCTTTCACTACAAGAATTCGCAGATGCGGAATGTATGTGTTTCGCCGATTTCTTCATCGTTACCGTTGCCATATACAATCAGCAGTCTTTTCCCGCGTTCTGCCAATTTAATAAATGAGACACAGGCATGAGCGCTTATCGCGGTTCCGCGAAGGGAGTATGACTATTTTGTGCTGCTGCTGCAGCGCCGCTGTGCTGTGACACACACTGTCACGCTGTCGCTGACTGCTTCTGGTGCTGTGCTACTGTCTGTGTGTGTCTCTTTGTACCGCAGTAACCGCTCATTCTTCTCA
>QEPC01008742.1:3622490-3645426 GCA_003113815.1 Sphenodon punctatus
GGCGAACACGAACGCGAGGTACGACCAAACGACCGAACACGAACACACGAACCGAACGCGGCCGAACCGAACGGCCGAACGCGAACACACAAACCGATCGCGGCCGAACCGAACGGCCGAACACGAACCGCGATCTGTTCGCCCATGCCTATGGAGTATGTAGTCATTCCATATCTGTCTTTATTAGGTTGGGTTACACAGGCAGTGGAAGGGGTGGGGTGGGGGCAGTCATATGCCAGGGTTAGTTGCCTGCCATCTGGGCAACTGTGCGCCTACAGAGAGCATCCCTATTCTCCTCCGATATGCACCAGAATGCCCCACCCTGGACATGTTGGTACAGGGGCATGGGACTCACTCAAGCACCGGTGGGGGGGTTATCAAGGACAGCTCCACCAGTCATGCAGATATTGTGCAGAATGCAAGCCGCCAGGACAAGGATGGGGGTATGCTTGAGATCGAACTGGATCCTGTTCATGAGTAGGCACCAACGCATCTTGAGTTGACCAAATGTCTGCTCCACCATGCTCCGAGTAGACGATAGGTGCTCATTGAAAACCCTGTGATCTGATGTGTGAACCACAGGATAGGCCCTCATGAGCCACAGGCTCAGCAGGAAGGCGTGGTCCCCAAGCACCACTGGAGCCATGGATACCCCCTCAATCATCCAGTACAGGTTGGGCGAAATCTCACCATCGAACATGCGGCCATAGAAGGGTGATGTTCACAGAATGTGCAGACCTCCCTGGTTTTCTGAGGAGCTGCGGATGCTGATGCAAGACGGGTGATGGTTGGAACGATGGTGGTGTCATTCTCGTACTGAAGCCAACAGATTGAGGCATAGAGCTAGTTTACGAGCCTATGCTACGGCTATGTGGGCAACAAAGAGGGAGTTCTTTGCTGCCCTCATAGCATCTGCTAAATTCCATCCAGCGGAGCTGTTCCGGGTTGTGAGGGGGCTGGTCAGTCTGGCCTCCCTCAACCCTGGAGTCGAGTTATTTTCTGCCCGTTGTGACATTTTTGCGGATTATTTTGCGGATAAAATTGCTCACATTCACCATGACCTCGATGCCACATTTAATACAGTAGAGGAGGTAGAGGACATAGAAGCCCCAGCTTGTCCAATTTCATGGAATCAATTTCAGTCGGTGACACCCGCTGACGTGGTGGGTGTCCTAGGGGCTGTTAGAGCCACATCTTGTGAATTAGATCCATGCCCGTCATGGCTGGTTAAGAGCTGCTGGGAGACAACGGGGCCGTTGCTGGCAGGGGTGATCAGCGCCACCCTGTGGGAGGGCAGAGTGCCGGGCTGCCTCAAGGAGTTGGTGGTATGGCCTCTTCTCAATAAATCATCGCTTGACATTGACTACCCTGCCATCAATCAGCCTGTCTCTAACCTTCCCTTTTTAGGGAATGTTATTGAATGGGTAGTGGCTCAGCAGTTTCAGGGGGATCTTGACCCCTCTCCATCTGGTTATCTTGATCCCTCTCCATCTGGCTTTTATCCAGGTTATGGCAGTGAGACAGCACTTGTGGCTTTGGTGGATGATCTTTGCCCTGAGAAGAATCGGGGTCATTCGACCCTATTGGTCCTGTTAGATCCTTCTGCAGTATTTCATACCGTTGACCATGAGATGTTGATGGTGCACCTGTGGGACAGTGCGGGGGTGGGCGGGATCATTCTTGAATGGTTCCGCTCATTCCTGACCAGAAGAACTCAGTGGGTGGTGCTCGGTGACTGTTTTTTATCCTACCGAGACCTCCCATGTGGTGTTCTGCAGGGATATATTTTGTCCCCTCTCCTGTTCAATGTGTATATGCAGCCACTTGGCGAGGTGATCAGAGGGTTTGGGGTGAGGTGTCATCAGTATGCAGATGACACCAAACTGTCTCCCTCATTTTTGACCGACCCAGGCCCGGCTGTCTTGGTGTTTACCTGGTGTCTGGCAGCTGTGAGGGACTGGATGAGGGCTAACCAACTGCGACTGAATCCTGACAAGACGGAGGTGATGTGAATGTGTAGGTTGGTGGAGGTAACAACTCCCTCGGTGGATGGGATTGTCCTCCGCTGACTTCCCAGGCATGGACCCTAGTGGTGCTCCTCGATACGCAGCACCACCTGGATGTCCAGGTGGAGGCTGTGATGAGGAGTGCCTTTCACTAGTTACACCTGGTGTGGTGGCTTCGGCCACTGGTCTCATTCTTTACCTGGTCATGATCATCCATGCTTTTATTACCGCTTGGTTAGACTACTGTAATGCGCTCTACGTGGGGCTACCTATGGTGATGGCTCGGAAGCTGCAGCTAGTGCAGAATGCAGCAGCCCGGCTCTTGGTGGGACTGGGTCACTGGGAGCACATTACACCACTGCTCCCACCTCTGCACTGGCTGCCTCTAGTCTTCCAGGCTCGATTCAAAGTGTTGGTCTTGACCTATTACGCCTTACATGGCCTGGGCCCTGCCTATCTGCGAGACTGCCTCACTCCCTGGGTCTTGGACCAGCCCCTGCGGTCATCCGGGTGTGCCGTGCTGGAGGTCCCCCGGGTTTCCCAGGGGGCCACACAGAGTAGGGCATTCTCGGTGGCTGCACTACGCCTTTGGAATTCCCTCCCAGTGGAGGCCTGTCTGGTCCCGGACCTCCCAACCTTTCATAGGAATTGCAAGACCTGACTGTTCTCTCAGGCAATTGGCGAGGGATAGGGGTGAGGGTGGGTAGGGGTGGGGAGATTGGTGAGGATTGGGGTGGGTTTCTGTTTTTTCTATTATTATTGTTGATATTATTTTATGATATTTTAATTTTATTGTATATTTATATTGTTGTTAGCTGCCCCAGGCTGCCTGTGGCAAGAGGGGCAGGGTACAATTTTTTTAAAATAAACAAATAAAATCATGGCTGACTGGCCTGTGTACATGTCAGTGAACAGGCACCGGTGATAGACAATGGCTTGGACATTTATTGAGAATGCCTGATTCTGATTCAGATAGTCCATCTTGGCATGCGGGGGTCGGATGATAGGGATGTGGGTTCTGTCTATTGCTCTGATACAATGGGGGAAGCCCATGTCCTCAAATCTGCGGATTACTACCTCGGGATCCCGGAACTGGATGACCCGCTCAAGTAGAAGCTGCACTATCAGGTTGCACATGTCATGGAGTGCCCTGTTAACGGTAGTGGTCCCCACTCCGAACTGCTCCCCAATGCTCCGACAGGAATCGGGGATAGCCAGTCTCCACACCGCCATGGCCAATCGCATCCCTGGTGGCAGTGTATACCGCATGTTGGTAGCTTGCTTCCGGAGATGTGGGTTCAGGATTTCTCCGAGTCAGGTCAACTGGAAGAAGTTCATGTGGAAGTGGTCTGTCCATTCCTCGTCTGTCCAGGTAGCCAACATGTTCTTCCACCATTCATTGGTGCATGAACACATCAAATTCATCCTCCTACTTGGGACAGTCACACAATGGCCATAAAGGTTGAGAGGCCACCGGGAAAGGACAAGCTGCATGTGCGTTGCCTCCCCTTGGATAGTGCTGCTCCTCCCCACTGTATTGTGTGACCCTTTGGTCAGTTGCCCTGTCTTCCGGACCTCATCACTCCAGCCTCCATCCCTGTTGCATTAATGAGCGCCTTCATCCCCCTTGGAGTGGGTGCAACGATGCCCCAGAGTGATGGTTGCATGGAACACCCACGGGCCAGTGATCACCCGTTCACCAGCCTCTATTTGCCCATACCCCCCATTTCTCCCCATCATGAATAAAGACCTTGCCTGTGACTGTACATCCTATCGTGCTTTTGTGACAGTGTGCCGCTCCAATTGGCCCTCCCATGTGCGTGTTTGTGTGAACGGAGTCCGGGGGGGGGAGTTGTGTTCGGAATCGCTGGGGCTGACAGGAAGAAACATGTAGTGTGTCATGCATTCCCCTGGGGGCTCCCTACTGGATCGGGGGTTCGGCCTGTGTGGTGGTGGAGGCCCTATGCGTCCTGTTGACTGCACTGTCCTTGATCCCCCATTGGTCACCTGGTGTCCTTAGACCCTGTGAGGGCCCCTGTCCTCTGTGCAGCCACCTGATATGCCCTCTGGTGTTGTTGTCAACCACCTTGGTGGCTTGGCTGGCCTGTCGTGGATTGTGTGTGCCACGTGTGTGCTGGTGCTATCCCATGGCAGTGCTGTTTGTTATACACCTGTACGTGGGAGGGTGCTGAGTGCAGGCCCCAACCCCTCCCTAGCGGATACTGTTGCCCTGGCAGCCTTGGCACACACCAAACACGGTGTCCATCAGGGGTTACCCATTGGTTGCGCTCCCCGCAGGGGCAGCCTTGCCAATCACCGCTCCTGTCGCCCCCTGTTGGTTCCCATTATATGCACTGTTGGCAGTGGATGGGCGGCAGGAGAGACGGGATGCTGACCATGAGTGTGGGATTTTTCAGGCCCATCAGTCTTCCGCCTGTGTTCCTGCTTGATCCTAGCGGTTGGGATGCTGCCATGGGTGACCTGGGGTCCATGTTTGGGGTGTGTGTGCTTTGTGCTTCATGACCCCTTCTGACCCGCACTGTATCCATACAGCCTTTCCCCCTCTCCCTCTCCATTCTCCCTTCTAGCTACTCTGGTTGTTTTCCTGGCCATGCTTCACCAGGGACAGATGGCCGGCCAGCTCCAGTGCGTGGCCTCGGAGCTCCATGCTCGGGCACAGCTGTACAAGATCAGTGAGTGTGTTTAATGTGTGCAGGTCCCTCTCCCCTGTTGTCTGCTTGGGATTCCACGTGGTTGGGGCTCTTGGACCGTCCTAATGGCTTGACCCCTCTCCCTCTCTCCCTCAGTACAGGCAATGATTGCAGAGCAGACTAGGGAGCAAGAGGAGTTCTGCAGCTCCTCCTGCACCTCCTACATTGGGTGCACCAGCTCGACCACGCCCAGGCGGATCGCTGGAGTCGGGTACGGGGTTGGCATCCCTATTGGCGTCCTTGTAAAAAAGCCCATACTCTGTATCCATTATTGTTTTTTTTTTAATCACAATGTTTTTGAAAGAAAGAAAGATGAAAGAAAGATCCATACCCTTTGCCATCCAAGTGTTGAACAACAGGAAATGGTGATTTCTTAAGTGAACATCCTACTGATATTACTAGGGTTTGTGGCTCCACCATAGAAATCAATAGGGCTACTTTTCTCTTGGAATGAACAACAGGACTCAGTCTATAATGATTTACCATGGAAATAATTACATCATAGAAAACTATATTTGCAGGTAAAAAACAAAGAATAGCATTCTTTGAATCAAAAGATCCTGCCTTCATATTGGTTTCTCCAATAAAAATATTAAGCACACCATTTAACAAGGCGCATAATTACAAACATCATTATTGGTGAATCAATTAATACAGTGATGATAAAAAGGGGGTGATAAAAACATAAAACATTAAAACATTTTAAATGTTATCCTTAACCAAAAATTTATATAAAATTAAAAACTAAAACATATTCTTTAATCTGAAAGTAACTTAGTCACAAGTAAAAAGAAACCCAGCCAGTTGTTCAATACAGAAGTACTGAAATTCTATAGTATTCTAGTACTTAATTGATTAGTCAGTTATAGAACATTTAATAAAATTAAAATACTCAGTTGACAGTTCTAATAATTAAACTAAATATGCTGTATTTCAAGGGTTTGAATGGTATGTCGTTTGTCTTCAATGAGTAAGTCAAATGGACACTTCAGAGGTACGCAGGCTTTTCTGACAAAGTGAGTAATTTTGTGTTGTGGAAATCATTTACCCACCATGCCCAACAATGGCGATCAAATATGTTTTGGGCCACTAAACTAGTGTGCACATCTTAATTTATGTAATATGAGATTTCTTCCAAGACATTGTCAATGTCTGCTAATTCAAATGCATTCACTCCTTTTCTCTTCCTGATCACCAAAGCAAATTAATTCTTGCCTGCTCATGGAGTTATTGAGAGCCATGGAATGTATGCCAATTCTTGGCAGTAAGGAGTTAAAAACTCTTCTGCCTGCACTTTGTAAAGTTTGCTCGGTATGCCCTTTTAAACAATGACAAGCTGTTAAGTGTAAAGCTAATTAACATTTCAAAAACTAGTATTAATCAGTAGTACTCAGATTCACTGGGAGCACTCTTTTGCAGCCATGAGCTGTTGTTTTTTCCCCTTGTTGCTTTTTATGTCATAACTTCTTATAGTTTGTTTTCATTTTTAACTGTTGTTCAGCATGTCAAACATACAAAGAGATTGCAAAACTAAAGTCACTCAAGCCAAACTATTGGGGAGTATTTGAATATCTCTCCCCCCCCCCCCCCCCCCATCTTTGCTCACTCCCTCTCTTCTCCCAGCCCACTATCATTCTTATTAGCAGAGCTAATTCACTTTCATTATCACTGGGACACACAGAGGTAGGTTAAGTCTGAGGTGGCAGCTAATAAAAGTTTTTTTGGCAGCAGGGATGCACAATATGGAGATTCAGGGTAGAGGAGCCTGTCTCTGATCTTGTATGAAGATATACTAGTCAGCGGTAACACTAGCAAAGTTATTGGTGTCACACTGTTTTGGCATTGTTTTGTGTGATACAACCAGGGCTTATTGATGTTCTGTACATGGTAGTTCTGTTTTTTTATATTTCAGATATTAAGGAGCACGAAGATTATAGTGAGCTTTATAGTTCAGAAGATTATAGTTCAGATTTTCTGAACGTATCAGAGATGAAGCAGAGTTCTATGGCAAATGAAATCTTTATTATTTGGCAATTAGATGCTGGGCTACTTAGGTAACCTAGTTCAGTGCTAAACGCCCACTAGAATGAATGGTACTTGAGGATACTCAACTTTTTGTCTTTTGATGGGCAAAGTTGTGTTCGCATGATGAGAATGCTAGCAGACCATGAACTACACAGTCATGTTGGCAGTCAAGAGAGTAAAAGACAGGTAGTTCTGTTCAAGCAAGCACCCAAATTAATGAAGCATGGATTCTTCTTAAGCAGGAACAATGCAGAGTGTAAATTAATGGGATTTTAGGGGTGGTTGGGGAAGCTACAAAAAGGAATGTCTCCCCCCTGGCCTCCAGGTGCACCTGTTGCTCTGAAATCTTGAAGCCCTACTTATGTTTGGCTGTCTGTTTCTCTGCAAACTTTGCTTGAAATTGGCATTGGCATGAGGGAACCAAAGTTAGAGTCAGAGTCACAAAGCTGGAAAGGACTTCTAGGGTCATCTAGTCCAGTCTCCCTGCACCACTGTAGGACCTGCCACACCCCAACTATCCGCACAGAGAAATCCCACCATTAGCTATAAGCAGAGACTGGGACCAACCAGAGCACGCTGATGTCTGAAATAACAGGAAATAATTTTAGAAAAAGAAGATCCAGATGTCCCAAAACAAGCGAGCCACACGCATGCTACAGGAGAAGGCAAAAAAAGCCTCAGAGTCAATTGGCAGTCTGCCCAGAGGGAAAATTCCTTCCAAAACCCCAATATAGTGATCCGTTAGAACCTGAGCAGGTGCACAGGACTCCCCAGCAAGGCAGGGAGTACAAGTACATATCATTGTACTATATGATATACAATATAGTACCCAGGCTTCAGAACGATTCAACAGTCCCACCTCCAACTGCAGACTACTTTGATGCTACAAGAAGAAAGTGTGGGGAGGGGGGAACCCATCATGTATGCTGGGGGTGGGGGGGGAGACACCTTGTCCTACAACATCATATAATGAAACCACTTCACAAGATATATACCATAGATGTATCCAAATCCATTTTGAAGCTATTCAGATTCTTTGCTCCCAAAACTGCCCCCGAAAGCTTATTCCAGTAGTTCACTGCTCTAATTGTTAAAAAAAATCATCTTCTGATTTCCAGCCTAAACTTATTGATAACCAGTTTGTATCCGTTAGTTCTTGTACCCACACTCCCTTTTTAGTTTGAACAAATCTTCCTCTTCTATTGCATTAACCCACCTGATATATTTATACAATGTAATCATTTCTCCCCTCAGCCTTCTTTTTGATATGCTAAATAAGTCAAGCTCCTTCAGGCTCATCTCACAGGGTAAGCCCTCCATCCCTCTAATTATCCTGGTACCTCTACATTGCACTTGTTCCAATTTACGTTCATCCTTTTTAAACATGTACTCGAGTCCAGATGAGGTCTTACCAGAGCCCTGTACAAAAGAAACAATACCTCTCTTTCCCTGCTGGCAGTACCATGCCTAATGCATCCCAGGATAGCATTTGCCTTTTTTACAACTGCATCACATGGATGACACACAGTCATTTTATGATCAATTATAACCCCAAGTCCCTTTTCTCCTCTTTTGTTTCCCACTGATGACTTCCTAGCTGGTAACTAAAATTCTTATGATTAAACCCCAAACTCATAACCTTGCACTATACACTATTAAATTTCATCCCATTCCTAACACTTGAATCCATGGGTGTTTTCAGACGTGACGGGGCCGGTTGGTCCCATCACAAAATCAATCTATTGATCCCCCACCGGGATGACCCCATCACGCTGTAACAGACGTGCCAGGGGATCCCGGTGAGGAATCGGGGAGGGGGGCGGGGCCGCGCGGCGCAACGTGCAGCCGCACGGCCCCGCCCCCTCCATGCTCCCCGCCGCCCGCCCTCTGGGGAGACGGGCGGGCGGCGGGGCCAATTCTGCCGCAGCGTCTGGCCGAATTTGCCACGACCCGGACTCCCGCCGGTGAGTCCAGGCGGTGGCGACCGACCAGACATTAATTTTCTTTGATCCCCACCAGGATTCATTTTCACTACGCTTCCCGGGGAATTGGTGTGGCTAGCCCGGGAAGCGTGGTTGAAAATGACCCCATGTGGGGATTGAGTGTGGCGAACATCTGGCGGCCGCCAAACAGACATGCGAGTCACAGTGACCACAGGTGGGTATTCACCGTGGTTCACTGTGATCTTGTAACATCTGAAAATACCCACTGAGGCCATCCAGATCATCCTGTATAATTTTTAGATGCTCCTCTGCATTGATAATTCCTCCCAACTTATCATCTGAAAACTTCATTAACACACTCTTACTTCCCTCACCAAGGTCAGTTATAAATAAGAACATACATATAAATAAGTGCCATATTGAGTCAGACCAATGATTCATCAAGCCCAGCATCCTGTCCTCCGACAGTGGCCAATCTCGATTGAATATGAGAAAAAACAATAGTCGCAATGAGCAATCCAGTCCATGTTGTTCACTCCCAGCTCCCAACAGTATGAAGTTCATTCTGTAAGCTACTTGGTTAATAGCCATTAATAGACCTACTGTCCAAGAGCTTATCAAGTCCTAAACCCAGCTATACTACTGGCCTTGACAATGTCCTCTGGCAACAAATTCCATAAGTTAATTATGCATTAAGTGAAAAAGTACTTCCTTTTATTTGTTTTAAATCTGCCAGCAACTAGTTTCCTGGAGTGTCCCCTAGATCTAGTACTATTTGAGAGGGTAAATAACTGTTCTCAAACTACTCATTTCACACAACTCAAGATTTTATAAACCTCTATCATGTCCCCTCTCAGTCTTCTCTTCTCTAAGCTGAAGAGACCCAGCTTGTCAAGCCTCTCTTTGTACGGAAGCTGTTCCATACCCGTTATCATTCTCATTGCCTTTCTCTGTACCATTTCTAGTTCAGCTATGTCTTTTTTTGGGTTGGCCAGAACTGCACACAATATTCCAGGTGTGGTTGCAACATCAATTTGTATAGAGGCATTATGACATCCTCAGTTTTATTCTCTATCCCTTTGGGAATAACTCCTAACATTCTGTTTGCTTTTTCGACTGCTGCTGCATATTGAGCTGAGGATTTCAGTGTATTGTCCACAATCACTCCCAGATCCTTTTCCTGAGTGGTAACTCCTAGCTTAGTACCCAGCACTGTGCACTCATAGTTTGGATTATTTTTCCCTATGTGCATCACTTTGCACTTGTAAACATTAAATCTCATCTGCCCTTTTGATGCCCAGGTACCCAGTCTCATAAGATCCTGTTGCAATTCTTCACAGTCAGCTTGTATTTTATCTACCTTGAATAGTCCTCAGGTGCAGTGATAGATTTTAGCAATAGGTTAAAAATTACTAACAGTAGGTCTTCAATTTTATATTTGAGTTCCTTCAAATATATTAAGGTTATGAACAGTTATGAAGAGGGACAGTCTTCAGTGTATATCAATGGATTTGCTTGGCTACAAAGTGGCCATATATCTTTATGGTGTTACAAAACATTGGATATTTTCAGACGTTATGAGATCATGCTCAACCACAGTCAATACCCTGTGTTGGGGAATGGTCCCGTAACATCTGTTGGGGAACTAGGAGTTCCCCCGCAGATGTTTACCATAGTCAATCACAACGGGGAATCAGATTCACAATGTGACTGGAGGTCCAGGCCGGACCATCCCCGATCGCGTGGTGAATGAGATTCCCCCCCTGTGATGAAGGGGACAGTAACGTCTGTCCCCTGACCACGGCCCGGAACCCGGAATCCGCCGTGATCAATGCCGGGGGAGGGGGCGACCGGGCGCTGCGGCCGCATTGTCCGTGGCGCCCGCCCGTCTCCTGGAGGGCAGGTGGCTGGGGCAGCGTGGTGTGTGGGGCTGTGTGGCTGCACGTTGCACCATGCAGCCCCACCCCCTCGCCGGATTCCCCACCGGGATCGGCCACCACGTCTGTTAGCTCATGATGCGGTGGCCCCGGCAGGGAATCAAAGGATTGTTTCTGTGCCGGGGCCAATCGACCCCATCACATCTGAAAATACCCATTGGGAACCTACTTACCTTTGGGTCTTCTGTCTTTCTACAAAATCTGGCTGGAATTGGGGTGTGGGGGGGAAAGTTATGGACACTAACACACACACACAGGGTACAGTCACATGAAATTGGGAAGGTCCCATCCTCCATCATCCCAAGGGTGGGCAATTGCAACCACCACACTTTAGGCTGGCGAGGAGAGCAGGGTACATGATATCTCTTGCACCACCCCCAGTGACCATCACCAGTCCTTGCACACCACGGATCAGGCCGAGGAGCCAGCCACACAGGGCTGGATTCCCGGACTCCTGCTGCGCTGAAGGAGAGCTGATGACAGGGTGGAGAGCTGAGGACAGGGTGGAGGAGTGCACATACTCCTCCTACTCACTTAAAAGCTAATCAGGGAGGGCCCTGGAGGAGTGTTCATGCTCCTACTACCTGCCCAACAGCTGATCGGGAGGAGGGGTCCCTGGAGGAGCACACAAGACCAGGATCCCTTCCCTCCCTAGGGCCTCCTCACTCCGATCAGCTGTTTGGTGGGCAAGACAAGTGCATGTACTTGACCAGAGCCATCTCCCCTTAATCAGATGTTAGGCAGGCAGGAAGAGGACACATGCTCCTGAAGGACCCCCTCCCTATCATCAGCTGTTAGTTGGGTGGGGACAGTGCTCTCCTCTGGGCTTGATCCTCAGACCCCACCTTGTTGAAGGGCTGCATGGGCCACCTACATGGCAGGTGGTCTATTAAGTGTTATCCCACTTTGGGCAACATTACTATGCACTGTGTCCACCGGCCTTTTCCAGCTACAGCCACATGAGATGTTTATTTTATTTTATTTTATTGACATTTATATTACGTCCTTCCCTGAAGACTCAGTGCAACTTACAAAAAAATATAAAACACAATATAAAAACTTTTAAAATAAAGTCCCCCCCTAAACCCAACCCACTCCCACCTTCCAATAACCTCCCACGTAATCTCTCTCTCCTTATCCCCACCTGCCAAATGCTTTAACAAAAAGAAAGGTTTTAAACTACCTCTGGAAGATGCTCAGGTCCAGATTCAGATGGAGCTCCAGGGGGAAGGAGTTGCACAGCACTGGGAACTCCTACTGAAAATGCCCTCCTGCATGTCACCACTAAACGAACAAGAGTCACAGGGGGAATTCATGGTGGAGCGGAACCCCCAGCCAACAGCAGGGGCTGCTTCAGGCCATTTAGGGCTTTAAAGGTCAAAACCAGTAGCTTAAATTGTGCCCAGAAAGCTATAGGCATCCAGTGCAGACTCTGGAGCACTAATGTAATATGCTCCCAGTGACCCGTCCCCGAAAGAAGTCAGGCCGCCACATTCTGCACCAGCTGCAGCCTCTGAACAGTCATCAAGGGCAGCCCCATGTGGAGCGCGTTGCAGTAATCTAGCCTCGAGGTGATGAAAAAATGGATGACAGTGGCCAAGTCTGAGTCAGAAAGAAAAGGCCGCAGCCTCCTCACCAGATGAAGTTGGTGAAAAGTACTCCTGGCCACTGCCGCAACGTGAAAATCCAGGTGCAACAAGGGGCCCAGAAACACTCCAAAGCTGCAAACTTGAGTGATCAAAGGGGGATGGGCTCCATCAATAACAGAAGTCCCAATTCCCCCCAGGTCACAGGATTGGGCAAACATCATCACTTCAGTCTGGTCTGGATTCAATTTCAATTGGCTCATCTGCATCCAGTCCCCAACAGCAGCCAAGCATCGGGTAAGCACCGAGACTGCAGGACCTGGATTGGATGAAAAAGAGAGGTAGAGCTGAGTGTCATCAGGATACGGATGGTACCACACCCCAAACCTCCGAATGACCTCGCCCAGCGGCCTCATATACACATTGAACAAGAGGGGTGACAGAATAGAATCCTGCTTAACCCCAGAGGATCAGGGGAGTCCCTGAGAGGATGCTGAGTAATAATCGCCCATCACCACTCTCTGTGACATCTGGAGCAGAACCACTCAAGAGCCATACCACGCACCCCTGCCAGGTCCCGCAGTCAAGTCAGCAACACCTCATGATGAATGGTATCAAAGGCCGCAGACAGATCTAATAAGATCAACAGGGTAGAATTCCCCTTGTCAGTCTCCAGGCACAGGTCATCAATCAAGGCCACAAGCGCAGTCTCTGTGCCATACTGGGGACGAAAGCCCGACTGAAGTGTTACCTTGAGCTGGGCAGCCTTATCCCAAGTTGGACACCATTGCCATGTAATGAAGTGGCTCATGTGCCCAGTGTCCACCAGATGTTCACCCCACCCCATGGTGGGCAGCTGGCTACAATGCCCTGCACCCTCAGAAAAGGCCGAGGACGCAGGACATATCAGCCTTACCCAAAGTGGGGTAAGATTTCCCAACTTGAGGTAATGCATCACCACTTGTGCTCCTATTCCCTGTCCGACCCACCCCACAGCGAAGTCTGTCATGGGGCTTTGAGTGGCAAGCACTGTTACCATTCCTGCATGGCCACATCACAGCTGGGGGTGGGATAGTTGGTGGGAAAGGGGAGGCTGAGTGAGGTGGGGCTGGGTGTCTGTCCATGTGGCTGGTGCCTCAGTCCTCCCTGGAACATGGGTGGATGGCCAATAGCGGCCTGCCTTCCCGGTTCCCCTCGGGAGGGGTAGGGTAGAAACCATCTGCCCTGCTTTCTGCAGTGGATCTGCAGTGTGGTGGCAGCAATTGCCCCCCTTGGAGTGCACAGGAATCGGTCCTGGCCAGGCTCATCTGGCTGCACCCTTCAGCAGACGGATTGCATAGCAGCTGGCTTTGTGCCTGCCCCACGGTGTGGTGAACATCTGGCAGCTGCCAGTCATGTGATTCACTGCATTGCATGTTAACATTGTCCAAAATGGGATAACATTTCCCAAAGTGGGTTAATGTCTCATGTGACTTGTGTGGAAAAGGAATGAAATTTTAGTTCCAACAAAAGCAATTGACTTCAGTGTAGTCACAATTTCATCCAATATGACTGCAAATTTTCCCAAAACTATAGATGCATTTAGATTATTTTTGTTGTATCAAAGCAGCTGTCAGTGATGACAAAGCTAAATATTATGTGGTTTACCTTTGATAATCTGGGATTAGAAAACATGGAAGAAATGCTTATGAAACAAAATCATCTGCAAGGAACGAGTTCCATATCTTCTCACATTTCAGCAGTTCCCAGATAGAGCTCTGAGATCTATGATCAGTTTCCCCTACAGCACCATTTTTGCAAAAGCTGTAAATGAACTAACTCCACTATAACACCATATATAAACTGGGTGGTAAATAAGAGCCTAAAGTGTACAGCAGGGTTTAAAGGGATGCTGCTATATTAAACCTGTACAAAATTTGATTTTCTAGAAACAAGGTTTAACAAAATAGACAAAGAGAATGGTTTCTATGGAATAAAACCAACTATCCCAAGGCAAAAATAAAGGAGTTTAAATAAGGCTGTTTTTAAACAAGACGCTCCCACGCATGAACACCCAGTGTCCACGTGGGAGAGCATCTCATTTAATGTGAAGATGAGTGGGTTCATGCTACCATGCCCACACATCTCCACCCACCTCCATCTACCCCCCACTCATGGAACAATTGGCAAAAAAGCATGTTGCTCTATGTGTGGAGGTGGGCAGAGATGGATGTGCACCTGTCTGCACCCTCCCCCCCACATGACTCCCACAGCAGTGCTCCACTGGCCACACACAGACTGCCGCACCCACCCCCCATTGGCGGTCTGTTTTAAAATGACCTAAAAGGTGCACTCATCTGCATTTTCCGCAAATGAAACCTGGCAGCGATGAGCATCTAACATATGAGCTGAAGTTAAACTAATATAATTAATTTTCATTTGCCAAGCTAAACAAAATGGAAAAGAATAGGGGTTGGGGCAGGAAAGAAAGAATGGACAATAAAATTTTACAGTATATTTAAAGATGTTTCTATTTCAATACTGTAAGGTGTAATGAAATCAGTTCCATGAGAAATTAGTTTACTAACAAATGGGCATTTTTACACACACCTTAGTGCTGGTCTTTCAATCTTCTGGGTTTACAAGTCCACAACTAAGTTCCAGATGCATTCTTCACATAAACACTGCCCTGACGCAGTTCCTGGATGCATTCTTCACACAAACACTGCCCTGAGGCAGCCTAAAGTAGTCACAGCTGTAGACGTGAGGGGCTGCCATGGAAACCAAGTGACCACAGCTGCCTGGAGTAAAACAGTTGACCAGGAGAATTTTTTACACAGAAAAGTTCTGGGAGAAGTTCCATGCAGAAGTTCAAAAAGCCAGATGTTTAAGATCTGGGTGAGTGATTTAGACACACAGAGAGTTCAGGATGTAACAGCAAAAATGCAGGAGAAATGTATGTGTAAAACACCCATGGAGTTAAGTTGTACTACTAACAATGTCTCTGAGTAAGAGTATATAGCAGAAGCACAAAAGTAAACCTGGGAAGCACTGTGTCTGAAAAGCAAATATCTGAATCATAATTCCTTCATTACTTCCTGTTTACTCATGGGGGGCTGGGGGTGTAATTTACTGTTCACCCACCCAAGCAGCAAATTACACCACCTCCCTCACCCCCATGCTTGTTCAGATGTTTTGGCAACTGAGTGGAGTGTGCATGAAGCCAAAGCTTTGCCCAT
Source organism: Sphenodon punctatus (assembly GCA_003113815.1). NCBI lineage: Eukaryota > Metazoa > Chordata > Lepidosauria > Sphenodontia > Sphenodontidae > Sphenodon > Sphenodon punctatus. The sequence goes on from QEPC01008742.1 coordinate 3,637,917, forward strand.
TCCCTGTCCATCTGCTCTGAGGTACAACAGGGGATCTTACTGTCTCTTACTCCCCTCTGTATGTGTTTAGTCTGATGAGTCAAACTATTGCCCAAGAATACTAGATTGATAGTGTGTTTTTTATAAGTGGCTCAGGGACAAGAAAAATATGAAGTTCTGAATCGGATGAGGGAAAGTCATTTTACTGTGAGATGAGAATGTGACCCTGCCAAATCTGAAGCAGCACATGATCCGTGGCCAATCCCACATTGTGTTGATTTTTTTGTAATGCAGGTGGGTAGTGTGTGGATGAAATTTCAGAGCAAGTTTTAAGCAGCTTTTGGATTAGAAATAGCTTTGTCATGGGTTTCATTTCTTATTTACAATGCTTCCATTTGGCAGATGAAGGGAATCACACTGAATTTTGTGATTTCAGCAACTTAGCTGGTTCTCCATCCAGTCTCCCAGTAACTAGCACAATCCACATAACACAAAATCAGTCTCTTTCATCTGGATTTCCACTTCACATTTATTTGCTATCAAACGCTTTTCTTAAAAGGGAAGAAACACCATTATGAGCATATTTAAATAAACTGTTCCAATTCTAATTCTCCATCAGTGTGCAACAACAGCCCTGGTACTTCCACACCACTTCATAAACCTGCTTAGATAGCAGGGCTAAGTCTTACATTATGGACACAAGTACTCTCGACTTTCACTGACTTCAGTAAGGGTTCAGTGCCAGTCAGAGTGGGACTCACTGTTGTCAGCCACTAAACAAAAGGATAATATTGAAGGCTATTGTATCAGGAGAGAAAGGGTAAGGGAACAGAGATAAAGGCATACACTCGAGGACTGGGAACACATCCATGACATGGAGCCAGGATTTGGGTCATCCTCTTCCTGTGTACACTCAATCAAGCATCCCTCTCACCGACCTTCTGTGTAGCCTTTCAAGATTGTACTAATTTTCAAAGTAACTCTTGGGAGGGAAAAGCCTCCACATTGCAGCTCCTACATGAAGCCCACTGCTTGCTGAGAATTTATTAAGTGTTTTTGCCACACAGAGTGTCCAATAGGGATGGGCGAATAGATCGCGGTTCGGGTTCGGTCGTTTGGTTTGGCTGTTCGGTTCGGCAGTTCGGTTCAGCTGCGTTCGGTTCGTCCGTTTGGTTCGGCAGTTCGGCTAGTTCGGCGAGTTCGGGTTCGGCTGTTCAGTTCGGTCGTCTGAACAGGCCATTCGGTTAGGCCGTTCGGCTGTTTGGTTCGGCCGTTCGGCCATTTGGCAAATGTTGTTATGGGTGTTTTTTTGTTTTTTATATATTTTTTTGGATTTTTATTGGGTTTTATATGGTTTTCTTTTGTTTTTGATTTGGTTTTTTTGTTTTTATATGGGGTTTTTTATTTATTTATTTTATCTAATATTATATCTATCTATCTACACTAAATCTAACTGCTATTAACTATTCTAAATACTATGAACTAAATGGATTATCTAATAAGTACACAGACCTACTCCTACAAACACTAAAACTAAATCACTAACGCTATCTCTATCACTAAGCTAACTCCTACAACTCTCTACTATCTATCTAATATATATATATCCATATATATATATATATATATATATGGATATATATACATCCCATATATATGGGATGGGGGGGAATCACAAACAGAAGAGGAGTCTGTAGTGAAATACATACATTACATACTCAATGAGTCTGTACAGTGCATAACACAAGGTTTCAGTTTATGGTTTAAGTTTCATTTCATTACAAAACTGAAATGAAACTTAAAGCAATCTAAAAATCCTACTCAATGCCTGCTGTTCAGGAACAGTGACTAGCTCAGAAGGTGTTGGGAAGGGGGGAGGCAGATAATTAGTTTCGTTTCTTGCAAACCTCTCCACCCCTGGTGCTTGGAAGTCTGCTCCTCAGTGACTGACACCTTCCTGTCATGTTTGACCTTCCAGTGAACCTTTTTTTGCCACCTGAACTCACCTGAACGCGATCCGAACTGACCGAACTGTTCGGCCATTTCGCCGTTCGGTGTTCGATTTGTTCGGTATGTTCGCGTTTGGGTTCATGTTCGAGTTCGGTCATCCGAACAGGGCGAGTTCGAGCCGAACTCCGAACTTCCGAACCGCATTCACCCATCCCTAGTGTCCAATGAAGGGAAAATATTCTCTTTTTCTAACCACATCACCCTAATATTCAGTAGGCAACTCTTCTAGCAAGAGGACAAAAAAGAAAAACTTTCCAAAGCTGTTCAGTACACTTAACGGGTGTGTTCAGGATGGGGAAAAGAATGGGAAGGATCCAGATTATCCTTGAGTGCATTCCTTCATCTCTGTTCCCTTCTCCCTCAGCTCACTCTTTTAGCGCTTGAGGGTAGGGACTGAATCCATGGGCTAGATCCAAAATTCAGTAGGCAACTCTTCTAGCAAGAGGACAAAAAAGAAAAACTTCCCAAAGCTGAGTAATCAAACTGTTATGTATATGACATGGTACAGCAGTGCTTGTTTTCCAGCTTTTGTTGCTTTCCCCCCTGAATTCCATATTGTTAGAGGTTGTGACTTATCCAAATTCACGGCTAGGGTGGGATTTGAACCCTGGCTTCCCAAGTCCAAATTTAACACCTTGCCCACTACACCACAGTGAAGTTCATATAAAAATCACAGCATTTGGTATTATTTTTTTCCTGCTGTAGTGTGTCTATATGAACAGAGGTGAAGAACCTAGTGGACCACTTTGAAAATTAGTACAAATTACTCAGTTGACTGAGGGCACTTAACGGGTGTGTTCAGGATGGGGAAAAGAATGGGAAGGATCCAGATTATCCTTGAGTGCATTCCTTCATCTCTGTTCCCTTCTCCCTCAGCTCACTCTTTTAGCGCTTGAGGGTAGGGACTGGATCCATGGGCTAGATCCAAAATTGGAAAGAGGACAAATGAAACATAGCTGTGGACTAGATTTGGTCTACAGACCACAGATTTCCCAAACCGATCTATGCTATTTGTAAAGAATCTTGAAAACTCAGTAGCTGGGATGAATCGAATAAAACTGACTCCTTCCCCACCCCCACCCCCACTCCCCTGAGGAAAAACAAAATGTCTGATGTTCTTCTATTTGTTTGAGTTTTTTGTTGTTGTTTAGAGTGTTTGGGAATGGAATCGCTAGACTGAATAAGCTTTCACAGCTGAAACTAACTCTTTACCGCAACCTTATCTCAACATTCCTTACAGATGAAATGACTAGAGGCCTGGTCTTTGTGCTGCATGTAATGTCAAACATATGTAAAGTTAGAAAAAATATTCAAGGAAGGCAGATACCCTTAGAATATTATTACAATTATAGAGAGGCTGCTTGTTAGTGCCTTTGTGATGAGATAGTTTCTATTGTCTAGTAGGCATGAAAAGCGTGTCAAAGCATTTGACTTTATTTTGTAATGTTTCAGCTTTGAGAAAAGGGTAACACAAGTTCAAACTCAGATGTAACATCTCATTTTCAGGATTGTCTTACTTTTCCCAGTTTTATAACTGGGTTACCTTAGAGACTCCAGCACATCAGAAGACACATCCATCGCCATACAGTGAGTCTGTCACAAATAGCCATGTTAAAGCCTTCTGTCTTTAAGCCTGTTGTTGTGAATTGTGAATTGTAATTTTAAAATATAGAATCTGGGGATGGGCAAACGTGGTTCGGAAGTTCAGAGTTTGCACTGAACTCGACCAGTTTGGTCAACCGAACCAAATTTCCAAACCAAACTCGATTTTCGAACCGAACCAAATTTCCGAACTCGGTTCTGTTCGCCCATCCCTATAANACCGAACCAAATTTCCGAACTCGGTTCTGTTCGCCCATCCCTATAAGATAATATTCCATTTAGTTCAATGGGGTTTGAATTTCCGAACTCTGTTCAGAAGTTCGGAGTTTCGACCGAACTCGAATAGTTTGGTCGACCGAACTGAACTTCCGAACCGAACTCGATTTTCGAACCGAACCAAACCGAATTTCTGAACTTGGTTCTGTTCGCCCATCCCTAATAGAATCTAGCCTAGATTTGGCATTCTACTTTTTTTTGTCTGGCAGCATGTCTATATGAACACAGACCACCATGCAGTTTCCTGAGCTTTGGTCAAACTGCATGGTGAGGACATCATTAGTGCTGGCTGCCGGTGTGTGTGTGTCCCTTTACACACACCCATCCACCTCCACCCATGGAGCCTCCTCCGGTTTTCCGGATGGCCCTGTAGGTGGAGATGGGTGGGTGATAGGTGTAGGTGGGTATACACCAGGAGTGTGCACACACAAACACCCACTACCCATGGTGTTCACATGGATGCCCCCCCCACACACACACACCGCACACCTGCCAGAACACTCAGTGGTGGGTGGGACTGTCCATGTGAAAATGGCCTGTGAGTCACCCAGGGATGGCCTTGAAATTTGCAAGGCCCATGGCAAAGATAAAATGTAGGGCCCCTGGTGGCTCCTCCCTTTGGGGGCATCATTCATGGGGCCCTAAAGATGCTTGTGTGTGGTGCCCTACTGGGAGGGAGTGGGGTCCCCATGTCTTGTCCTGGTGAAGAGAGTGGCCACTGCGGGCCCCCCTAAAGAACATTCACCCTGGGTTGCCTTGTGGTAAGGTCGGCCTTGGAATCAGTTGCTGAGCAGTGAGGTTGCAAGTGCTCAGCAGCAGTAGTGTCTACATCAGACAATTGTTTCCAAACAATGGGTCAAAACCCAAGCAGAATCATGCTATCCACAGATGGGACTGCAGTCCTGATTGATATTAGCTATATGTCGAATGCCTCTGTTGCTGTTTGGGATCACAGGTTCATACGTAACTCTCAAAATAAGGTCCTGCAGGCAAATGTTTGGGAACCACTACATGACGAGTACATTAATGAGGTGCTGCTAGGAACATGTACTGTACCTTTAAGAGTTTTTAGGAACTATTCAGGCAGAGAGTACTACACGTTGTTACAAGGAACCAGTCTGAGGCAGTTCTGTGTTATCTAGAACTGCAGGTACAAGACTATTGGGGACTCTATGTCCAATTTGTTTTCTTAATCAGAAACCACTGATTGCCATGCTAACAAAGCAGTAGGGCTGAAACCTTTTCAGCTCTCTGGTCCTGCAATGCACCATCTTGTACATGCATAATAATTTCATTTTATTTAATTTTATTTCTTTATTTTGCGTTTTATTGCATATGTGCAAGATGATGTTGTCCTGCTGTTTGGAAGCCAAAGCAGGAAGGGTGCCAACTTGCATGTATGCAATATAAATAAAATACTTTTTGTGCATGCACAAGATGGCACCATACTGCTGCTCTGGCTCTTGAACTGTAGGATTGTGCCATCTTGTGCGAGCACAATAAACAAAAACAATATTTTGCATACACATGATGGCAGGAGTCCCCTAGCCAGTCCAGATCTCCAAATCTCATGCCTGTACTCTGTTCTGATGGACTCGGATTAGAGCAGCAGATATGAAGGATAAGGAATCCTCCACAGACATTCATTTCAACTCTACAATGCAGTTTGCCCAGAGGTCAGCAAATTGTATAGTAGACTCTGTTTGTGTATACACAGCCTGGGGTGCTATCTTACTGGATAACAAACATCTGAAATTAGGTGTTTAATTTGAAGGAAACATTCACAGTCACAAACAGAGCTCTTGCTGTGGGCACTAGTGTAGTAATGATAAGTCCAACATCTATCATTAGGCCTTCTTAAGTTTTACAGTTTGCTTATCTGAATGTCACTTCATGTATTTCACTGAACACTGTGCAAACCCCAGGCCTTTAAGAGAAAACACACAGTCACTCTGCAAGAGTGAAAAAAAAATCCCTTCCTGCTTCCAGAAACTTTCAGGTGTCTACTAAGCCCAGATTCAAATGATCAGCCCAGCGGTGCGTGTAAACAGCAAGGGGGGCTTTTCATGATAAATTCTCTGTACTCCAAGCAACACATCTGCTGCTCATTAGAGATGAACCATCATAGCATGGTAGTCTGTGCAGCTCTCAAACTCCACCATTCTCCTCCTCTTAACAACTGGCCATTTAACTAGTTTGCATTAAGAACACATGATTTAAAAGCTCCTGGATACAATAGTTCTTTATATTTCAGAACATTTATATATATATGAATATATACACACACACACACTTGCACTTACATGTTGCAGGGCTGTATTGGTGCCTTATGCAGCCCTGCAACATGCATTAAGTGTGGTTAAACTGGGGTTAACATAATGTCTGAAAACACCCTAGGTCATCAGGATTGGAGCTTTGGAATTAGCTGGGGGGGGGGGGAATTCAGTAAAATGGAGGGGCAGGGACTTCTCAAATGCTTGGGAGGGGGGGAATCTGCCCCCGACTTAGAGGTTGGAACACACTAGACATCTTTAGACATAACAAAGATTGGGTGTCAAAACTACTAAGCATGTGTTTGACCGTTGTGTGTAAGCACCATAACAATCCCAACACCAATTTGGCCACCCGTTGAACATGCAATGTGAACACCATTGCATCACATGGACAATTTGCGTGTTTTGGCTGAATATGTGGCCAACGCTGTGTCTATAGCATGGCATATTAGCAGGTACAATACGGGGAATGAGGTAGCAGTGCTTGCATGCTGAGATCGGGTGGCGAGCAAAACACCTATTTGCCCCAAGATGGGCTGTGTGTCTAAGCAGCGCCACATGGTGAACACAGGGTAAAACCAGTGTTCATATCAAGGTCAGAACACACATTCAGACACCCATTGATGTTATGTCTAAAGACACCCACTGTATAAAAATGAAAGAAATTGAGCATTAGTGAGTGAAACAGTTACGGTTGAAATCATAGGCATAGTTTGTCTTTTACATTCAGGGAGCTGAAGTGATTGTAACCTGTGTTCCCCCTGATTACAATATCATGGACCCCTACACCTCCACATCTTGTTGGTATCTCCTGACACAGTGAGTGAGGTATTCATCCCACAGCCGATTCTGTAACAATAATACAGCCAGAAGCAGGGACGGCTGGTGGGTTTTTAGTTTGGAGGGGCAGTAAGGCCGTCTGGCGAGCCGGTGGGCAGAGCTAGGGCAACGGTAGGCAGAGCCAGGGAAACGGTAGGCAGAGCCAGGGAAACGGTAGGCCAGTGGCATGGCATAACCCAACAGCAAGGAGTTCCCAGGTTTAACATCAGATGGAAGAAAACATAGTCTACATGCACATCAAGCTTAAAATAAATAATGTATAAACCCCAAACACAGAGAAACACAGAAAACACTGGCACAACCCAGCAGAAAGAAGTTCCCAGGGTTAACATCGGATGGAAGAAAACACAGTCTACATGCACAACAAGCTTAAAATAAATAATGTATAAACCCCAAACACAGGGAAACACAGAAAACACTGGCAAAACACTGGCAAAACACAACAGCAAGGAGTTCCCAGGGTTAACATCGGATGGAAGAAAACACAGTCTACATGCACATCAAGCTTAAAATAAATAATGTATAAACCC
>QEPC01008742.1:3655725-3692439 GCA_003113815.1 Sphenodon punctatus
CCTGGAATACCCCGAGCCAAACCGGCCCCCCGGCCTGGTGCCCCTGTACGTGAACGCTGAGAACCCGAGGGAGTACCATTATGCCAAGCGCATCCAGGATGCCCTGGCGAGACACATCAGCCAGGAGGCCAAGGTGTGAGGGCTGCGACAACCCGGCCAGGCCCGGGGGTTCCCTGGTCTGGCCCCTACATGGGAGGGGGTCCGGTACTCCACCACCCCAGCCCTGTTGCCCAAGAAGGGGCCCGGGAGGCAATATAGTGCAACCACAATTTATTTCACCCACGTGTACATTCCCCATGTTTCCTGGGATGCCCCCTTGAGCACCCAGTGTTCGCCATGGAGCTCTGTGAGCTCCCCTCCCCCTGCTGTCCATGTCCCCAGAAGTGGCCTGGGTGGCCTCCTGGGCCAACAAGGGGGGTGGTGGTTGGTGGGAGGGTGGGCCCTGGACTTGGATAGCCCCCCTGAGTGACTGCACCCTCCGGAGGGCAGGAGGGACCGGGAGGCAGAAGTGCAGCCCCTGAGGGCGTGGGGGCGGTTGGGGCAGTGGGGGATAGGCAGTGGCACTGAGAGGTCCAGCATGGGGACCTGGGTAGGCAGGGTTCCTGGAGGGGCGCCTGCCATCACATGGAACCTATCCATCTTGGCGGAGTGCTCCCACACCATGCCTGTGTGATGGCCTGGTCCAACCACCCAAGCACTTCCACTTGCCTGCTGTGCTCCCGGTGCTTCTGCCTCCACTCCAGGCGCACCTCGGCCTGGAGCCGCATGTCCCGCACCTCCGCCCACTTCAGGGACCGCTCGATGGCCGCCTCCATCTGATCCACGGCTGCTATCATCCTCTCCCCTGTTCCACCAAGGTCTGAACGATATCCTCTGCCTGGCTGTCCCTCCGCTGGCGGACCCGTGCCCACTGGTCCGTCATGCTCTGTGTTGGGGGCATGGGCCCTGGAGAGGCTGGCTGCTGGGGTTGCCCTGTAGGGTACAGTAAGGTGAGACGGATGCCACCCCAGGCACCAGCCCCCGGCCCAGGATGGAACCGGGGCTCCATGGGCCCCCGGGCGTGTCACCCAGCCCGTCTATTGTTGTCCCTGATGGCCTGTACCCCCTCTTCAGCTCCTTGGCTTGGAGCATCACTGTGCCACGGTGCGATGGTGCCCTGCCGCCTCCATGTCCCCCACTATGTCCTGGTAGACATGCTCTTTGCGTTGGTTGAGCGTGAGCTCCAGCTGGTACTCCAGGGTCCCCCAGATCCTTATGAAGTCCTGGGTCTCCTGCAGCCCCCACTGGCCCCCTCTGTGGTAGGACTTCCTCCCTCATCTCCCTTGTGGGTCCTCCTCCTCCTCCTCCTCCTAGATAGATAGATAGATAGATAGATAGATAGATAGATAGATAGATAGATAGATGTGTGTGTGTGTGTGTGTGTGTACAGGGGGAGACAGAAAGGCGAAGGGAAAAGGTAAAGGGTATAAGGAACTGTAAGGTATAATACTGAGGGCTGGGGAAGATTTTTAGTGCAAGCACCAGAGTTCCGTAACTGCAACCTGACACATCAAGAGTTAACTCAGAACAATTGTCAAGCAGCCTGGCCCTGCAACATAAAGGGTTGCAGTGCCCTCCCCAGAGCCCCCATGATTGGTTCTGGGAAGCAGGAGGTATTGAGTAATCACAGGGTGCCATGTAACTGGCTGGGACCTGCTTGCACTGCTCATTGGCCAGCAATTACATCCATCAGGTCCTTCCCCTCCCATCACAGGCCCAGTTCAAGAGTTCAACACTTCCCTGAAAAAATCACCTGCCAGGTTATTGTTATTGATTTCATTATTATTTATCTTCGTTATTGTTATTACAATAACAAAAATGAGAAATGCTATTATCGTTATCAATATAACGAAAACAAAGTGCACACCTCTAGTGACACCATCAAAGAAGGTTTTCAATACTTCAAAATTAAAATTTAATTTACTTTTTATTTTAAATATTTTGCCCAGTGGAGCTGATTCCAGTACAGACTTCTCATAGGTAAAGACTTCTACATAAACACAGCATGACTGAAAATCTAAACTAAATATATGATGCATGGCCTTGACTACAGCCAGAAGGATACGATTCAGGACTTGATCCCTAATTAATGGCAATTTCAAAAAACAGACTGACTGTCAGGTATAATGTGGGCTACTAATGTTCATGAAGATAATGGGCACAGAAGGACCCATAAACTAGTCCAAATAAAAGACTACTTCAACTAAAAAAGAAACTCAGCTATCTTCAACAGAGTTAGCGAATTATATGCTCCATAGAGATCAACATGGTAGCAAACATTTGATGCTCAAGTTTTCCCACTTGCTGAATTTTAAAGAAGAGTAGATGAATTAAACTGGCATATTTAAAAAAATTAATTAGCAGTTTAAGTTAACCTAAAACTAGCTAATGATTTTGGGGCACCAGCAAGAGACACCTCAAAGAGGTTTTATTCTCCAAAAAGAGATAGTCATCGAGATAATGGATTACATGACCACCCCAAGATAACGTTCTGATGACCCACGCAAGGGCTGAGCTAAACTTTTCAAAAGTGGCACAAGAAATGGAACAACTCATCGGCATCGCCTTATCAAAGTAGAACTTGCCCTGTCAAGAGAAACCTAACAGATCAAAATCTAGAGGGTGGACCGGAAGTAGGTGAAAGGCCGACTTTATGTCACTCGCCGAATGGAGCTGGAGCTTGGTGACAGATCAAAAGACTGTCCCCGGGTAAGCTCCACCCTCTCCAATTCACAATGATGCCCGTTAAGGCTGGTCCAGATGCACCAGCAAGAGCTGCAGCTTGCAGCTCCAACCGCTTCTCCCTGCTAAAACCCCGGGCCACCCCAAGAGCCCAGCTGCATCCAGGTCACCCTCTGCCGCCTCATAAAGGTAAGGTGGTGAGGACAACAGCCCTCCCCATGCATAAAGTGCTAGAGGAGAGGAATTCTCATAATATCAGAACTCGGGAGCACGTAATGAAATTATAAGGCAGCAAGTTTAGAGAAAACAGAAACTTTTCAAACAATGCACAATTAGCTTGTGGAACTCATTGCCAAGGGATGTTGTGAAGGTCTTTTTTCAAAAAGGAATTATTATTATTATTATAAACATTTATATAGTGCCAGTCTTGTGGCATGGTGCTGTACAGAACATAGAATTAGACGTGGTCCCTGCCTGTGGCTTACAATCTAAAAGACAAAGGGCGGGGGGAGACAGGGAGAGGGGACAGTGGGAGAGACAGGGGAGGAGACAAACAAACATTCAAGCGGATGCGAAGTCTCAGGTGCGTATGCTTGGCTTGGTTACAAAGAGGTTGGTAGCAGCAGTCAGCAGAGGAGGGCAGACAGCAAGAGTAAGGGGAAAGACTAGCAGGCATTGGGAAAGGCAGCAAGGAAAAGGTGGGTCTTGAGGAGGGATTTGAAGGAGCGGAGGGAGGAGGCAAGGCGGATGTGGGCAGGGAGGGAGTTCCAGGCATAGGGGGCAGCGAGGGAGAAGGGTCGAAGGCAGTTAGGAGAGCAGGAGAAATGAGGGAGAGTGAGTGAGGGGACAAAGGAAGAGCGGAGAGCGCGTGCAGGAGTGCGTAGGGAAATTAGGTCCGAGAGATCCTTCATGATAAGTTCATGAAGGATAGGTTCATCAATTGCTATTCACCATGCTAGTCAGGGAATGAAACCTCTGCCTGCTGGGAGCTTGGAATAAAGGATTACTCCATTATTCCCCGTTAAATACTTTCTCTGACGCATCTGAAGCTAGTGGCTACTGTAAGAGATAGGTTACTGAGCTTGAAGGTCTGACCCTATGTTCCTATATTCTTATGACTGCATGTATCTGAGCCCAGTGAAGCAACCAAATTATAATTTTTTGTATATGCCTTGTGCTGAAGTAAGGCAGGCAACATTACAGTTTTAGTAAGATAGCAAATATCTCTGCAGTATTGTAAGGCAGAGGTATACACATACAACACTTGCCCCCATGACTTTTACAACACTCTCCCTCATATCAGAAGCTGCCAAAAAAATCATTGCCCCAAGGTTCAATATAAAAGCAGTTGAGATTGAAGTGAATAGAAAGGAAAAACAATAAGGGTTCATTGATGTGGAGAGGGTAATTTTTATAATTTGCCATTATTTTACACAGCAGGCAAAAATAATTCTCTGAGATATTATTTCTACATGACAGTAATTATTGATATGTAACACAGATTTTCAATCAAACAGTCATTTGGGTATAATAGGTCACTCATTAAAAGTAACAACCTTTAGACAAGAAAAAGAAACTGAAATGTGACAAAAAGCACAGCCACACCCATCTTAGAATAATCTCATACAGACAGTGCCTCCTGCAGGAATGTCTGAGCCTGGGACAAACTTCTTAAGTTGCCTCTACTCTTCTAAAAGCTGTTTGTGAGCCATCAAAATAAATTGGCCAATCTGACCTGCCCAAAATGCTGGGTTCAAGACAAAATTTCCAACTTTGTCCCCAAACCTCTTAGATGTGGATAGAGGTCAAAATAAGTTCTAGATTCCAGGACATTTCCTGTAGGGAAATTTTCCGAAGGTTCCTTAAAACTCTTGCACGTTCTAATCCCATGGAAACCAACAGAACTTAGTTTATATAAGTGTTTGTATAACCAGGATCCGAATGTTTATTTTTTACAGCCAATATTTACATTGTCCATTTGTTAACTGAGAGACTGGGAAAGAGGACACCTTTGTGCGTAAATAGCAGGAGCATAGCTAGATTAGAATGCGCTCTGGTGTAGAAGATGGAATGAGCCTCCCTCCCCCTGTCGCTACTTCTGCCCCCATATGAGATGGACACTGTCATGGAGGAACACACGTGTAACATGGGCCTACATGTATACTACAAGTCTGGTAAATATGTAAAGCAAAAGGTTCCACATGTATGTAATGTAACAATTGAGAACTGTAAAACCCAAATCAGGACTGTGACACGTGACCAAGTTCCAGGAAATGGAAAGACAGTTTGTTGATTCCCCCAAGATGGGTGGCCAGAGACATTTATATGCTAATGCAGGTAGTCATTGCCTACATGCAAGAGACACAGACAAGCTGATAAAGGGAACAAAAGGAATTCTAGAAGCCTCGAGAAGATACGAGGTGTTTCCTCCTGGGGATATAAGGAGTTGTACCCCAGAGGGGGCAGTGACTATCAGGAACTCACTCACCATCTTGCAGTCAGAAAAGCTGGAAACCATGAACTGAGAGACAGGACTTTGCTCTCTAGCAACTCTAAGGCAGAAGGCCCAGTCACTTACATCAAGGACTGAGAGGAACTTATGGACCTTTGTAGGGTAAGATGCTTATTTAGGAACTCAGTCAGTATAGATCAGGAATGTGTTATATTTACCTTTGATTTCTAGCAACCACTCTGTATCAGCTATCTTGCCTATGTAATCAATAAACTTACTTCTTATCTTTATGAAGAAGTGTCTGTGTCTAACATTGGAACACAAGTGAGCAACAAGAGTTTTCAAGGTCTTGCCAACCCAGAGAGTAAAGAGTCTGTAAACGGGAAGGATCGGGCCCTTGAGTGACAAAGGGGTTGTCCCTGCGGCAGGCTTGAATCAGCCAGAGAGAGAAAACTGGTTCAAGTGGGCTGTACGCGAGGGAAACCGAGTCACTCAAACCCGGTAAAGTGGGGGTGCGGACCTCCAACCCATGACAGTCCTGGCAGTGCTCCTCTACTTTCTACACATTGGTCCACAAACTGAGCTTGACCCTTCTCGTTGGGCGCCAACTGTCACGGGTTGGAGGTCCGCATCCCCACTTTACCAGGTTTGAGTGACTCAGTTTCCCTCTGGGGTACAACTCCTTATATCCCCAGGAGGAAACTCCTCGTATCTTCTCGAGGCTTCTAGAATTCCTTTTGTTCACTTTGTCAGCTTGTCTGTGTCTCTTGCATGTAGGCAATGACTACCTGCATTAGCATATAAATGTCTCTGGCCACCCATCTTGGGGGAATCAACAAACTGTCTTTCCATTTCCTGGAACTTGGTCACGTGTCACAGTCCTGATTTGGGTTTTACAGTTCTCAATTGTAACATTACATACATGTGGAACCTTTTGCTTTACATATTTACCAGACTTGTAGTGTACATGTAGGCCCGTGTTACACATGTGTGACCCTATGTTCCTTCATGACATACACACACTGTGTAACTTCCAGACTTGTGAGCCCCGGTGCGACTGTTCCTGCTGCACCTGTTATAGCTACTCCCCTGGTAAATGGTAAAATGCAATTAAGGCTTCAGTTAGGTTAATATGAAAATAGATAGCCTGAGGACTATAAGATAAAAACTAGTGAAAAGAAGAAATACATTCAACCAGAATTGTTTGAGCTTAGGTAAGGAAGACCTAAAGTTTCTACCTAGTTTGGTTTATACTCTCCCCATGCTCTCAGAAGTGAACGCATGGTTCCATCGATCAGTCAAAGGAAAAGGGTTCTGTTCCGACCACTGGCTCTTCAAAATGTACATCATACCCTGTGCTCCAGTGCAACTTGCACTCCTCTAGTAGAATTTTCTGTATCTACCTAGATGGAAAATATGTCTCCCAGGAAGTCAGTCATGTATGCAGTGCTTCAGAGAACTGCTTATGGAAGATGCCATGAATGCTCTAAAAGTTAACTTTTGTAGCTCACTGGCCTCCTCCATTTTTCTTGTAACGTGGGGACCGCAGGCATTTCTTTTTACCACTATCCCCCCCTCTGGATGAAGTTTGCCAAGTTAGATCCTTGTGCTCTGTATACATTGATGAAACCCTGGGGCTTAGTCAGTGTGTTGCAGATTATATGGCTAGTAGAGAGAGACTACGGTAACTGACAGAACCAAAGTGCACAGTGAATCATCCATCTGCTGTGAAATGAAAAGAGAATATTCCAGAGGTGATCCATAAATTGATATTGTTCTTTAGCATGGTTTGCAGCAAACTACAGCAGTAATAAAATTCATGCTTACAGCTGAATGCAGTTACCATGATCTTCTGGGCTGTCTCATTCATTCTTCTTGAATGCAGCTGTTCCACAGCTTTGTGAAACTACAAGCAGCAGAGTAATTCAGGATCTAAAGCAAGTTCAGGGGTGGTCAAATGGTCGATTACATGTCAATTACATCACATTGGGCAATCTTCCAGTTCACCAGCTTTGCACAGCTCCATTCCAACCCAAGTGGCAATGCAAAGCAAGCATAGCTGTGCATTGTAGCTTGGTTTGTTTGTTTGTTTGTTGTTAGTTTAACTTACTGCGGGATTTGTAATAATGATTTTGAACGTGGCATGGTCCCAAGCCCCTGATTTATTAATTTAGTTCAACAGACAATAGTGCCAGTATGGTCTATGCAGTAAAGCAGAGACTTTCAAACTTTTTTTTTGGAGCAGGGGGGGAGGCTCAGGCACATCTACTTGTCAGCAATGCTTCCACAGGACGTCCATGCTTACCTGTCAACATACACCACATAGTCATGTGCTTAAACTGAACATGATACTGAAAACCCTTCTTGAATGTTACCAGAAAGAAAATGAAATGGGTATTAACTGCACTAGTAAATGATCCATTATATCTATGATATTAAATAAATATTTAATTTAATATTCATTATAACAGCTGTGGTGTGGTCTTGAAGGGCTATGATTCACTAAAGTAACTATAATTTTCAGGGTGCGTCTGAAAATCTAAGGGACTTAACAAATGAGACAATGGCCCACATAGGTGATTGTCTACCTGCTCGCTTATTAGATGCTCTCCAGCACCGACCACGTGCCTCCCACCCACTAGACATGCAGCTCCCACTCACAGTGGAGTCCCCAAGCACGTATAAGCCGCTGTGTAGGTGAATGCAGGCTAAGGTATGCCCATGTATCCGTGTCCCATCAATTAGGTTGCGTGCAGCCTCCTCACATCCAGATCCACCAAGTTGAGCTTCTCTCCATCCCCCTCACTCTCACTGGTGTGCACATAACGTCCACCTTAAGAGACCAACATGCCATTTTCTCCTAACTCTTCCTGGTTGGCAGTACATGCCTGATGCTTGCTCTTTCCCAGCTGCTGCATTCTCCACAACGACTTGCGGAGGATTATCATATCTGGAGCTATAGCTCAAAACGAAAGCCAGGCAATAATCCCAGCACCACTATAACCACTGCCCAATCTGCCACAGCCAGGTTCTAGGCATGCCTCCCCACCACAATCAGTCCCACTGTGGCCCTAAAAGTAGACCCCATAATTGCTGAAAACAGGCCAATCTAACCATTGCTCAGAATTGGGGAGATGACAATTTTTGTGCCACTGTTCAGATTTTGAGAGCAGCAGATAATTCTTGTGCTAAGACATTTTCAGACTTCCAGTAAAACCTGTCAAAATTATTCTTATCACTGTTTACCAAACTATTGGTCCTATGCCCAGAAAATGTTAAAGTTCTCAGACTTCTGGCCTTGAGTGGACATATGAGATAGAAAATGTTTTGTCTTATTGTCATGTAAGATAGTATTATTTTGCTGTGTTTTGATTATCAGATAAAGTGGTAAAACTATGTTTGAATCTTGTCTCCCACCTAGTAGTTGATCTTATCTTTCTTTCATGAATGTACCTGTTCTTATTAATTCTGTGGACTGTTAAAAATGTAAGCACCCTGTTTTATTTGATCTGTCTACTTGACCAGGGATTTTTTTACTTCAAGGGTGCCAGGGTATTCCCAACAGTGTGGGACATCGATTGATTGTTTGCTACTGGTCCAACCAGCAACAAAGAAAATAAAAGCAGTCAAATTAACAGGCAAGAGGTTCTGTGACATGAGTGTAGTCAGGCAGAATCCTGGGTAGTTGGCACTAGGAGATAGGAAAATTGGAGAAGGCTGCTGATATGTTGCTTGCTGGTGGGAACCAAGGCCTTTTGTCAATCCAAGTCATAACATGCCTCAATGTATCATAACACCAAACGAGATGGAAAACATGTTTTTCACCTATGGTAAAGTCACAACAAAGCAAGGGTCTCACAACACGATGTGCCCAGATCCCCAAAACATGAATAGCTCTGTTCCCATAACAAAGGTCTTCACACCCAGCCTTTCAGCCAATGAGGACCCTGTTTTCATCCATAACAATGGCAAGTTCTCCGACAAAATTGTATAAGAACTGCAGAATATTGTTTTGATTTTGGAGTGCTCACTTCATGCCCTCCAGACTTGCTACCAGATGAGAGACAGCTTTTGGACTTCTTCCCAGTTGGGAACTTTACCTTTTTTATGGGGAAGCACTGTATTGGTCCCAATTGGAACTTAGTTCCCTCCAGTGTTTCTCTGGCTTTCCCCTCCCTTTTTGGAGCTTCCATGCTCTTTGCCTGTTGTGGGGCCCTCCTCCCCCCCCCTCCCCCCATACCTGGATTTTTCTAGTTTGTTTTACATTTTCTTTTCTTTTTCATCTTATTTTTAAGTTTTTCTTTTTTCTTTTTTTAATTTTCTTTGAAACTTATATTTCAATTTTTTGCTGAAGTTTTCTTGCCTCCAGCATAGAAGCAAGGTTCACGTCTCCTCCAATAGGACTTCAACAGCCTAGCCAGTTATTGGACCCTGTTTGCATCTGCATGGTGAGATATATATATATATAAAGAGAGAGAGAGAGAGAGGGAGGGGAAGGGGGAGATAGATAGATAGATAGATAGATAGATAGATAGATAAGATTAACCGTTTTTCATACTTTCTTGGTAGTGTGTAAGCCAGTTTGGCAAGGCAATAAATTGAAGCATTTAGTTGAAGAAATTGCCTGTCTTGGCTTTTCTGAGTATTGAGTACTGAGTATTGTGGTGATCCCTCATTCCTTGATTGAGCTAATTATTGGGAACAGGATTTTTGGGGTTACACCACATGCCTTCTGTGAACACTCCACCATAGCCAGATCCATGGGAGGAGGATCGGAAAAATGTCCCTCTGACCATCCTGCCACCCAAGCAAACACACGCTAAGCTTCCCCCCAAATAAGCAGGTGCAAGAAGAAATAGTTATATATTTTTTAAAAAAAGAAAAATAAACTTCTTTCATTTTTGATAATCCATGCTTTCTGTGCTATTTGGATGTTTGAGGGGGAATGGAGAATGGCAGTATGGCATATACAGATATGCAATTTTAGGAGCTGGGTATTGGAAGGGGATGTGGTGCACCTCCTGTGGGGGAGGGGGGAGACTTACGGCCATGCACTTGAACATGGGGTGGGGCTTGGAGAAGAACCATAGTACCCCAATGGGGAAAAGCCTCCGCCTGGGTGGAAAGGGATTGGCTGTAGGAAAGTCACAGGGAAAGGCTGGGTGCTGGCCATTCCCTCTGATTCCCATTCCCAGACCCGGCTAGCCAAATGCCAATAGGAAATGCAGGCGCTGAAGCCTGCAGCTGGCTAATCTGTGTGTGTTTTTAAACAAGCACCTCCCCACCCATTACCGCCCTTCTCTCATTCATCTTGTAGGGCTGCATTTGTACCCTATGCGGCCCTGTAACATACATGATGGGTGGGTGATTGTTGGGTAATGGGTGGGGATGCACTTGTCTAAATACACCCTATGAATGCCAATAGGGGACGCACAGGCAGAGGCTTTCAGCTGGCTACTATGGGAATGCCAGTGGGGAATGTACATGGAAAAGCTGCCAGCCTGCTACTAAGGAAGAGGTGGATGTATCAAAGGGAAACACAGTGATAGACAAGATGCATTTTTATAACCTTTGTTGAGATCACAAAAATAATGTAAAATCATTTGCCTCCCAGAGTGATAGCCCAGAAGAAGGAAACAACTACAGCAGCTTCTTCTTCTGATGGTTCGTTATGGCTGTGAATCATCACAGGGAACAAGATACTGAGAAGTAGGGATGGGCAAACAAGGTTTGGAAGTTCAGAGTTCGGCCCAATCTCGGCCTGTTCGGATGACCGAACCCGAATCCGAACACGAACTGACCAAACCGAATGAACTTCCAAATGCCGAAATGACCGAACAGTTTGGTCAGTTTGGATCGCATTTGGGTGAGTTCGGGTGGCAAAAAAAGGGTCACTGGAAGGTCAAACATGACAGGGAGGGGTAGTCAACTGAGGAGCAAACTTCCAGGCACCAGGGGTGCATAAGGATACCCTCACATCCCCCCATTCTCTCTTTCAGCACCTGGAGCACAGCCTCAAATGGGTCCGCTGCAAGCACTGCTGTACCCTGACCTCCCTGAGCTGCCCCTCCGCAGGCCTCCCTCTCTTGGCAGAGGCCTTGCCCTTGCTCTTACTTTTGGCATTGTGGGCAAGTAAAAAAGGGGGGCACAAATATTATACTTGAACAATGGGGCTATGAGTCCAACCACCTGCTACTAGTGGCAGGTAGGGATGGGCGAACGCGGTTTGGAGTTTGGCCTGAAGTCGGCCGTTTCAGATGATCGAACCTGAATCCAAACCTGAACCCAAACCCGAACTGACTGAACTGAACTCAATTCCAAACATCGAAATGACCAAACAGTTCTCTCAGTTCGGATCGCGTTCAGGTGAGTTCGGGTGGTAAAAAAGGGTCACTGGAAGGTCAAACATGACAGGGAGGGGTAGTCAGCTGAGGAGCAGACTTCCAGGAACCAGGGGTGGAGAGGCTTGCAAGAAACAAAACTATCTGCCTCTCCCCTTCCCAACACCTTCTGAGCTAGTCACTGTTCCTGAACAGCAGGCATTTCAGAAGACTCACTCTCCCAGCATTTCCCAGCTCCCCAATCCATTGAAATCCTCCTCCCATTTCACCCATCCAACCCATCTACCCCATATTCTCATTCATTTATTTAGCTTAGCTTAGATAGATTTAGTGGTTATTTTTTGTTTTTACCCTTCCCTGTGTTCCCTGTGTTCAATCTTCCTTTCTCCCTCCCCCCTCCATTGAATCCTTTCTCTCTCCCATATATTCCATCCCATATTCCCTTCCCTTCCCCTGTTTTTTCATTTAGAGTAGGATTATTAGATTGCTTTAAGTTTCATTTTAGTTTTGTACTGAAATGAAACTTAAACCTTAAACTTAAACCTTGTGTTTTTTGTGATCCCCCCCCATCCCATATCTATCTATCTATCTATCTATCTATCTATCTATCTATCTATCTAGATACCGAGAAGATACTGCCATGCACTTGAACATCTAGATAGATAGATAGATAGATAGATAGAGAGAGAGAGAGAGAGATCAGACAGTTGTAGGAGTTAGCTTAGTGATAGAGATAGCGTTAGCATTAGTAATTTAGTTTTAGTGTTTGTACTTGGAGTAGGCCTCTGTACTTATTAGATAATCAATTTAGTTTATAGCATTTAGAATAGTTAATAGCAGTTAGATTTAGTGTAGATAGATAGATATAATATTAGATAAAAAAATTAAATTAAAAAATCCATATAAAAACAAAACAAAAAACCATATAAAGCCAAATAAATAAAACAAAAAACCATATAAAAACAAACAAAAAAATCCCATAACAAAACATTTCCCGAGCGGCTGAACCTAACAGCCAAACCGAACGGCCAAACCAAACGGCTGAACCCGAACCCAGAGAACTAACCGAACGGTCGAACCGAACGGCCGAACCAAACGGCCGAACCCGAACCGCGATCTGTTCGCCCATTCCTACTGAGAAGTGGGAGGTTGGGTGGGGGCGCATGGGGGGGAAGAGTGGCTTCCCGTTTATTAGGTTAGTCACGCTAAACCAGGGCAGGGGGACTGCATGGACGCACAATAACTACATGCAAGGGGCTGCCCATTGTTTAGGCTCTATGCTCTAAAAATGTGAGTGTGGGCTGCATGGACTGAACCTTGACTCCAGTGAGCTATTATCTCATTTGTTAACACCCTAAGGCACAGCAATGTACCCTGGCACACCGGTTGGGATCCACTTGCTATGCTTGCAACACCTGATAGTGTTAAACTTATTTTTATTACATATCAATAGGAACAAAAAGATTTTTTTTCTAGGGGTGGATACAAGGCCTGAGAATTCTAAAAAAACCTGCCTCAACTCCAGGGGAAAAAAATAATAATTCAGTAGCATATTAGACCAGATAGTTCCAAATGCCTTCAGGAACTGCAAGAATTATTGGGTGAAATCCTGTAGTCCTTGTTATACAGCAAGTAAGATCTAGACTTGATTATCATAATGATCCCCTCTGACCTTACATTCTATTAATCTAAGCTTGTAAGATGGAATTCCAAAACATACATGCTTGAGAAGTTTCAACTGCAATAAGTTAAGACTGATAAGCCTAACATATAACTCGGTGTCACTGGTGCTTTTGTCTCTTTATAGCCATTGGGGAAATCAAAGGCAAGAAGCTGATGCTGTGCCAGATGCACCATACTGAAATCTAGCACTTCACTTCTTGCTGTGCTGAGTATGAATTAATCATGTATAAGAATAGGTGGAATTCTATTGGTTTCAAAATTTTTACCTCTACTTAGATCAATGATGAATTGGGTAAGCCTAACTCTTAAAACTCTAATATTAGTGGAGTACTCCAGGAAATGAATCATGTTGGATCTGGAACATAGTCTGGTCAAAATACTAGTTTTGCTGATATTCAGGTCTGATTCTCTTTTTTATTTGCATATTGTCCACAAACATATCATTGGTCCTAGTCTTAGGTTGTAGCCGAGTTATGCATCTCAGAAGTGGGACAAAAGTACTTTTTCTACTATGCTTTTTCCCACTTACCTGAAAGTCCTGGAGTTGATGAGGTTTAGGCCATTGTTTAATAGTCTCAGGGCCCCACTTTTTTCCCCGATAGGTACTGTTGCTTGCTGGACTCCCATTTTTTACTGACAACAGTGATGAAGATGATTAATTTCATCAGTATTAATATTAGCCATTTAATGTCATTCTCATTACAGTAAGCAGCAATGAATCTGTAGGAACATATACATAGCTGTGCCATGTGGAAACATTGGACCACAGAACAGCAGAATTAAGGGTGATACGGAACTTAATATCTGTCCACAGTACAAAAGACTTGCCCTTATCCTAGGAATATTATATTTTTAGAGTCTTCAGTAATGAACCTCTTAATGTTTCAGCATTCACCCCCCCCAAAACCTTGTCTTGCTGTCTCCTCCTCATTACTGTTGCTAATGTATATGTTTTGTTTCAGAAAGATTAAAAATATGCTTCTTGTTTCTTACATCAGTCTAATGTTTTCACTTCATAGACATGTGCAATTATAAACATAAGTCACTAAAATATTTTGGAGACTAATACTTCTCTACCAGTAAAACAAAGGAAGAAAGACCGCCTAGCAGAATGGCAGTATCTTTTTTGCTGGCTCAGTAAGTATCTAGTTCAGTTTAGATTACTGACAGGGCAAAGGTTTGAACTCAACTTCAAAATATTTGTCAATCCTGCCTCTCTATCCAGTAATGATCACAGAAGTGTGATCTAATAACAGAGTGTTATCCAAGAAGCAGCGCTCCACCAAGAATCAGTAATTAAGGATTTGAAAAGTATTATGCTTGTTTCATTTATTAACTTAGGGTATGTGATGTGGGAAAATATTTTTTTCAAATCTTTTTTGAACTCTAATGAGCACATTTCAAGAGATTACTACATCCTCCTCAACTTAACCAACTTCTCAACCACTGCTCCAAAGGAATCACATGAGTACTTGACCTCTGTAAGATTTTAAGAAGAAAAACAAACTTCATAAAACTTAATCATATTAGTTAAAGCTGGAAGGAGGTTTTAATGCCCCTCCTAAGCCACCAAGTTCCATTACCTGAAACCCATCAACATAATCCTTCCTTAGGAAGAAAGGAATGAATCAAATTGAAAAGATTTGTAATTGAATTATCCTCAGTCTCGGGGCAATTAGAACCATTTTTTATTGGAACACCAAGATATAACCTTGACTGTTTCTAATTAGTCCATCAACTCAGATAATAAGAAAATGCAGGGACACTTTTACAGTGTTGTAAATCGAAGAGTTCGTATTGTTGATAGTATAAGTACTGCAGAAGTAGGGGGAGAAACACATACACAGACAGTAGCCATACAAAACAGAATGCAGAGTAGTGGCATAAAAAATAACCCTTAATGTGTAATGAAGGTCATTCAAGCCTGTGCAGAAAGTTATACGTACATTATTCCCTTTAGTTTTGGAACTTACCAACCTTTGCAGTTACTACTGCCTATTTTTAAAAACTGGAAGTCAATAAACTACTAGAGATACTAGTATATTAAGCCCTGGAATGGCTTAGAAAAAGATAAAGGTTGAAATCCTGTAGCCACTTCCTTTGGTGTAGACCCGCTAAGGGTGTTTTTAGGATTGTGCTATAAGGATCCGGTCCTCAAAAGCTTCCTCCAGTTCAAGTTCTACTCACTTCAGTGATGTTTTTTGTTTGTTTGTTTGTTTTTGTCATTCAAGTGTTTTTATGACTCCATCCTGAAACCACTTTTTCATGACTAACACCATTAAAGTTAGCAGGGCTACTTGTGAGAAAGTGACTTCAGGATTGCAGGCATGTTTAGCAAAACTGTGGTTCTAACAAACAAACATTATTCTTTTGTGATTTTGTTTGCAGTCAGCCTAAATGTTAAATATCAGAGCCAAAAAAGCAAACTCACGGGTAATACACAAATCACTAAAGCACAGTAAGAAGATATAATCCTCCATTTTCTGTTTCCATCTTCTTCTTATGTTCAGAATGTTAACATTTCCCTACTTTATTTATTCTGTTGCTTTGATATGTGAAAAACACAGTGGCAGTAGACGATGAGGTGCTCGGGAATTAGATTTTCATGGAGTCATTGCTGTATCTGTTATTTGAGTGTAGGTGGTTATTTTTATACTTTTTGTGTGTGTGATTACAGCTCTACAGCATGGGAGGCTGTTTAAAAACTGATCTTTCATATCTATGCATTCGCTGTGTTGCTAATTTAATATAAGAATAGACTCTTGGATGGGGGGGACGGGGACGTTGGCTGCCACAGTTGAATAGTACATAGCATTGACTTTAATGACAGTAAACAAAGCTGTGTACAAAAACACATCTAGCATTCTAAATAAGAATTCATTCCCTTAGCTTAACTAAAATTTCCAAGCTAGGGTTCAGAACCAAATACTTTACTACATTTCTTTTCTTTTCTTGACATTGTTAAAGGCAACTATGATGATATACAAGTAGAAAGAACTTTGGAGAGGACAGTAAGACTCTAGGACATTATTAGGCATCTAAGAGTAACTAGTGCCCTGTCAGGATCTTTGAGTGTACTGACCCATAATAGGACTACTAGAAGGAATCCCATCAGGCCTTTGCACTGGGCCACACAATTCCTAAGGATGTCACCAGTAAATCCCAAATCACCCTACTTTTTCTTGTCTTTCTTTTGGAGCCATAAGTCTTAGGCTCTGTCTACATATACAAGATACTTAGCCTGACTTCATGCTTGACTCGGTTGTATTTACTTCCCCCTGTCAATACAGAACTCACCTAAGCTCAAGTTTAGTTACAGTAGTGTTCAGTCATGTGTTGCAAATGCACTTCTACCCCCAGTGTTTGAGTTCAGTTTACCTGTAAGGTTTGGGATTTGAATCAGGACCCATGAGATCCTGGAGCTGGTGGATGACTCCACAGCACCACCCATTGACTCTGTTAAGGGCCCAGGGTTGGCATTGAAGGCTTTTACAATGCTCATCAGCAACCGCCCAGGAATATACTCACCCCTCGCATTCTCACATTTCTCAATAAGAATTGAGGTTCTTGGCTCATTTGCATTTGAAAGAATGAGCTAAGAACTCTGATTCTCATTGAGAAATATGAGAATCTCATAAACATCCCTCCTCCACACTTGTAGACCTGGGATCGGGCTTTTGTTTACAAACAAACCCTAGCTGATTCCCCTGACTGCCTCTCCAAGTCTAGGTCTGCTCCCGGATGACTGCTGGGTCTCTCCCTGCTCAGTTTCTGTGGGGGGGGGGGGAGAAGGAGAAGCAAAGAAGAAGCATCATTTCAAACCCTTTGGTCTTCTCACTGTTCCCTAGTTGGAGCAGTAAAAAAAAAAAGCTTTTCTGCGGAGCATAGCTGTCTCAGCAGGACCCAAGACTTTATTTTTAAGTTATAATCCTGCTTTTAATATCAGAGAACCAGTAAGTGAATGCACAGAGCACGTGCAGAGCAGAGATTAGAGCTACATTACCCAGCAGTTAACACAGACATGCATAGGGAGCAGCAGCAGTGTGAACTACAGTTCCCAGCAGCCCTAGAGCCACCAGAGCATTCTCAAAGGGGAAACAGAAGCCAAGAAGAACCTGCTACTGGAAATCAAGAGAGAGGAAGTCAACATGGAATTACAAGTCCCCTCCAAGGCTTTGCACATGCCCAGAACATTCTCTGGGTTAGACCTGCAGACAAAGTGTCCCCTGAGTGCCTGTCTCCTCCACATTCCCCACAGACTGAGATCCTCCTCAGCTTTATACGCTTGGGATGGCCCTTGCCATGCCCATCACAGCTGCTGCAGGTTAAGTGCTGCCCTTCACTTCTCTGCAGCACCCACAGGCCCTCTAATGCAGTACTCTGGCTGGCACTAGCTGTTCCCCTTAAAGGAGAAGCAGCCCTCTCAGGCTTCCATATGAAAAACTTTCAGGTCACATTCACACACCACGGTGCCTGAATGTGACCGGGGTGAGTCAGGCACCCCAGATTTTCCAGGTTATCTGTTTTTGTGGGAGCCTGGTTGCAGCTCTAATACAGTGGAACCTATGTGAGGGATGAACATCTGAGGATCCTGTATATACAATATAGAACTACTGGATGCCAGGGCATAGCACTACAGGTACTTACTGACTGTCCTTGTTTGGCTGATTTTAGGCCTTTTCACATGGGTCCCCCCCCCCACACACACATACACATGTGTGCGGGTGGAGCCGTCTGTAGGAACACCATGGTACACCGGCAGAAGTGGAGGGGTGCCCACGGGAACACTTCCAGTGGTGGATGGGGGTGCGTGCACGCTCCCATGCTCCACCCATCACCCACGCACTGAGCAACGGGCTCCAATGCTGATTGTTCCATGCGTGGAGATCGGTGGAGGTGGGTGGAGATGAGTGTGCGCCAGTGGAAATAGGTGCACACTCACCTCTACCCGCCGCCAGCGCACACCCATCCCCCCACCCACCATGGATTGGCCCATTTGAAAAGGGTCTTTGAGTGGTGGAGATAGAATGAAATATGAATGATGTGGGGACAGTGCCCAATCCCATTCCTCTGCTCTTTGACTTGAGTGTATATAAATGATTTAGCAACTATAACTATTTACAAAATGCTCACAGATGGGTATGGTCATGTACTATAGAGATTCTCCTACAACTATTGATTGTTTTTTAGATTAATAGTAACTCTGCAGAAGAAGCATTATATATGAGCACAGAGTGAAGGGGTAATAGGAGAAACAATTTCATTTTCTAGTGTTCAAGCCGGACTTGTGTGTAAAAATTTCCTACTGAAATACAAGCCTCTATTATTATTATTATTATTATTATTATTATTATTATTATTATTAATAATAGTAATAATAATAATAATAATAATCATCATCATCATCATCATCATCATCATCATCATCATCATCATCATCAAACATTTATATAGCACCAGCAGTGTACAGTAAAGTACCTGGCACTTTACAAAGTAATTGAATAGACATGGTCCCTGCCCTAGGGCTTACAATCTGAGATATGGAGGTGGGGGGGAGATGAAGGAAGGGGAACAGAGGGAGAGACAAGGGGTGTAACATTCATGAGGATGCGAGGTCCCAGGTGCACACACTTGGTTTGGTTACATCGAGAATGATGGCTGGCTGGTCTGTGTGGTGAGGATATGAGTACACAGACCTTAGGTAACAGATTGTACTGGATGGAGGGTATCAGCAGGAGTTAGGTGAGGGGAGGGAGGAGTTTGGGAGGGCAAAGCAGAAGAGCTGGGTCTTGAGGAGGGATTTGAAGGTACGAAGGGAGGGGGCAAGGCGGATGTGGGCAGGGAGGGAGTTCCAGGCGTGTGGGACAGCTAGGGAGAAGGGACGGAGGCGGTTAGGGGAGCAGGGGAGGCATGGGAGGACAAGAGAGGGGACAGAGGAGGAACAGAGTTCATGGACTGGAGGACAGAGGGAAATCTCTACAGAGTTGAACCTTGCGGAACAGCACAGGATAAGGCCCAGGGGCTAGATGTTTCAGCCCCCATCACCACCCGCTGGCTTCTCCCTGAGAGGAATGAGTGGAACCACCCAAGGACAGTCCTGTCCAGACCCCCCAGGTCTTGCAACCATTTCAACAGCAGCCCATGGTCCATGGTATCAAAAGCGGCTGAGAGATCTAGCAGGATCAGAAATGTCAAAAATCCTGCATCCATCTCCCATTGGAGATCATTCACCAGGGCCACCAATGCCATCTCAGTACCATAGCTGGGGAGGAACCTGAATTGAAAAGGGTCAAGGAAACCGATGTTGTCCAAATACGCCTGGAGCTGCAGTGCCACTGCCCATTCAATAATCTTCCCTAAAAAGGGAAGATTAGAGACAGGTCGGTAGCTGGTGAGTGCATCCACATCCACAGATGGCTTCTTCAGCAGGGGGCGCATCACAGCCTCCTTGAGATTGGGCAACAGCCTCCCCTGCCAAAGGGACACATTCACTACCCTCACCAGCACTGTTCCCAAGGCTTCCCTGGAGGCTTTATATTTTGGGGTCTTGCTTACTCCCACAGACAACTGGAAGTGGAGCTGTGCCCAGATAACGAGATGGAATGGGGTGAAGGCATAAGATTCCTGTGCCTGTTGGTGATCTGGAGCTTGTTGATACCAGGGTCCTTTGCAATTTACTGTAGGGTAACCATCTTTACATATGTGCATTCCCACACAAATAGAGGGCCACACCGGTTGCTAGGGGTGGGACACCAGGGAGAATACCAGGTATCGGATGTACCAGTATCAGATCTCCCAGGTACCGGATTTACCGGTATCGGCATACTGGATTTTTAACATTGGCCACGGTACTGGATTTTTTACATTGTGGCTATTGACTTCAATGGCTGCAATGTAAAAAATCCAGTACCGTGGCCAATGTTAAAAATCCGGTACAGGTAAATATTGGATTTATCGGATTAAGCCGATACACCCAAATACCAGCAATATCGGATCTCGGGAGAACCGATACTGGTACATCTGGTACCTGGTATTCGGGATCTTGGGAGAACCGATATTCCCACCCCTACAGTAGTTGCCCTTAAACCCACAGAGGCTGCACCCCTTCACTTCCTTGCTTCCAGTTCAATGGTAGCACCTACCAAATTTTTCCCCTTAAAAAGGTCCCAAAATTCTAAGATGCAAACCACAAAAAAAACCACACATTGGCACTGAAACCACAATAGAAATCAGAAATACAAAATTTAACCCCCTTACACATCCCTAATGGAAATTAAGGGATTTTATTTAGAACCTGATTTGGTGCAAAACTGTTTAAATTCCAAATAAACCCAAATTTAGAGGGCTCACTTATCTGAAATGAAACTAAAATTTTCACATGAAATTTCAGAAAACATACCATCAGATTTTTCATATTGACAATTGAAAAAGTCACTATTTAAAAATAATTATTAAACCCATTCTATTAGTATCACTTAAAGTCAGCATTCATTTTTAGCAAGAGCCCATTTGGGGAATGGGGAAATTATTCTATGTTCTGCATCAATAATAAATGATATATTACAATATTCAGTATCAGAGTCTTTTATCTTGTGCAATCCAAACGACTTTACTCTAATGATACACTGTGTACACACATGCACACAATGTTATACACACACACACACACACACACACACACAGAGCAGAAATCGCTACACCCACTGATGAAATATAGCAGCTGTTGCTTAACAATGCACAGACAGCAACACTATACAGTTAGAGAGAGAAAGCTACTCTGTGGGATAGAAGACACAGGGGGAATTTTGACAGGTGGAATGAAATTACCCAAACCTACAGAGTGAAGTATTAGGATGTCATGATCCCCCAATTTCACATGTCTTTATTTTACACATGTGTAATGTCTTCTGCTTTCTGGACATCAGCTGCTAGTGCTCTCAACCACACATTATAATTTGATGAGGGGCTTACCGCATTTAAAGGTACTGCAGGTCCTTAAGACCATTAATAATAAAATTCACATCTGTTATTGACACCATAACGTCAGGAGCTTCTGTGTACAGTTGCAAAAAAATAGCAAGAGGAAAACCATTGGTGTAGAGAAATTACATTTTCTAACCAGAAGAACATTAATATGCCACTTTTATTTTCCTCCACTGACAGGCTGTAGTGAGGTAAAAATGCCTCACTGCACTAAAACCTTACCTTGAGGTTAGATGACATTTATCTGTATCAAAGGCATTAGGTGAAAGTACTGTTCTTATCAGTATTGTAAAACAACAAAAAAGTTGCTGAGAAGCCATCAGTGGGAAGCTGTTATATCAGGGTTAATAACCCCCTTGTACCTTGCAATCCCTTCAACTTTGCTATTTTCTTCATTACAGGTTAGATGTTAATATTATTGGGCTTCAACAATGCAAAAAAATAGAAATAATGTAGCAATAAAAGTGGTATGGTAATATTAACATCTAACATATCTTGAAAAAATTGCTAGGAAGGCATATTATTATTTATGTGGGCACCTGGACAAATGAATTTATAGAAATAAGGTTTCAAAAGATGTATGTGGCAGTGCAAAGAAAAATGTGAACATCTAAAAATACTAAAATTTTAAGGAATTTTAGTTTTGTATCCTAAATATTTTTCATAAATTAAAGAGAGCTATTAAAAATTATATATAGACACGCATACATGCACATGCAAGTCTAGTTACATATGGCAGGGGGAGAGAGGATGTAGGAGGGAGGATGTGGAGCAACACAAAAGACTGACAGACATATTCATGGGCCAATTGCTGAATGCTTCTAGCTTTACAGGACCAATCGGTGGTGGCTTTGAGGCGGCCATAGGGGGCGGCCCTCAGGCGGGCATAGAAGGGACATAACTGAAACTTTGGGGAATAGCATCCCAGGAAACAGGAGAGATAGTCTACACATCCAGGCTGGCCAATTATCATCACAATCACATCCTGCAGCACTGTGACAGAGGACATAAGAGNACATCCAGGCTGGCCAATTATCATCACAATCACATCCTGCAGCACTGTGACAGAGGACATAAGAGAATCTCTATTGGCTCTTTCCTAAACAGATGTTTGTGACTTCCCAGTAACAAGTGAGGGAGAGATGTTGGGATGGTCACAGCACAGAATGAGGATATTTGGTTGACATTTCTTCTGGCCAATTGGCATCGGAAACCAATCTCATACCACAGTGTCATGTAAGAGAATCCCTGGCAAAGGCTCCTTTTTTGCATATATTTTGCAGGCTTATAAGTTTGAGAACCTTTATTACATCTTTCTGATATTTGGCAGAGATGATTATGAAAGTATTATAGACATCTCTGCCACATTTCGTGTACACAGATTAGACTACAAAGGTGTTATAGTCAGGCATAAATTTATAAGTTAATTGCTTATACCACCAGGACCCTTTATCCAATCCTTCTGACAGTTGGCAGAGATAGCAAATATGGGAAGGGGTATAAACTTGCCAAGTTTCATCTACAATAAATGTGAAACAAATATGTTACATCTAAGAATGTATATGAAGATTTCTGCAAAATAAATTGATTCAACTGCTTCTAACATTTGATTCCTTTATCTAATCATTTTGTAATTTGGTACACATAATTCCTTCAATTTGAGGTATAATAATCCCATGTTTCAAACAAATATAATGAAAAACAAAAAAGTTACAGCTGATAATGTGTTTTCCATTGAAACCAATGAAAAACAAAAACAAAAGCAAAAACGAAAACGACAATTTGATATTTATGGGGAAAAAAATGGCAGATTTGAATAATGAAAAGGAAAAGGAAAAAAAAATGGCATGGGCTCCTGGTGCACACCTCTAGTGTGTGTGTCATGGTGGGTGGAGATGGGTGTGGGGCCATTCCCATCTCCACCCACTCCACCCATCTCCATGCATGAAGGCACCTCCATTGTCCCCAATGCCTCCATGCATGGGTGATGGGTGGAGTGCAGGTACACGCCCGCACCCCTACCCATCTGCCATGGAATTTCCATGGGCACCCTGCACCCATCTCCATGCAGGAAAACCGCATGGAGATGGGTGGAGGCATCTCATGTGAAAAGGCCCTTAGTGGGTACCTCTAAAAGGTTTGGTTAAGTGACTTATCCAGTTCCATACAGGTAGACTCTTGCAGACTCGGAGATAAAATACACTTCCCGAAACCATTCAAATGCTTTAATAACAAGGCACTCTTTTCTCTTTCTGCAGTTCCTTGTTTCGTTTACTTAGCAGAACCCTTGAACCTCTACAAGGTTGGAGGGTGCTCATTCCTGCAGCTGCCTGCTAGACAACAGGTGTATGTTAGTACGCTGAAATCCTGGGTTCTCTTCTATATGCCGGGGGAGGACTGTATGGCTATTGTAGTTACTGACCTGTTTTCCCATTCACCCCTCCATAGGTGTGATGCTTTCTGTGACAGTTCCCTCCTGGGGTGAGGTGGGGCAGAAGCAGAGCAGGTGTCCATGTGAAGACACCCTAAGAGTCTCCCTACGCTCAGTTCCGGGGGTTGGTGTCACAGTGGCCCCTTGCTACTCACTGGAGCCACTGCAGGCTAAATCCATTCAGTGTCTGCCATCCTAGACTAGAGATGTAGGCAAAGTAGCTCAGATGATATAGTATCTTTTATTGAACAAGCAACTGTTGGTGAGAGTATGCAAAGTGCCCTCTGTCGCTATAGTGATGGCGGGGATGTTGTCACATCTCCCCCCCCACTTACCTCCAGGCAAGGCAGGTCGGGTCCTGATGCTTGCAGTCGCAGGGCTGGTAACATGGGAAAAGAGGCCACAATAGAGCTGTCAGCAAGGGTTGCCTAGCAACCCTCTCCAGCAGGTGTGAAATTTCAGGCCGCTGATTGGCCTCCCCAGTCACATGCGGAGGTCAGATCAGCATTGGTTGAGCATTCCTGACTCATTCTATGCAGAGCGGGGAATGGAGAGGCAGCGAGCTCGCACATGCGAGCCTGGCTGGAGCAGCAGGGAGCTCAGCATGGATTGGGCAGCCATAAAAGGAAAGTAATAAACAAATCATAAAAGAAAGTAGGACGGGGTGGGGAGATGGCCAAGGGGAGGAAGCATGTCCTCAGGCCTGGGCCAAAGATCAGGGCCGAGAAGGCCCCAAAGGTGTTGAAAATAGGAGGAAAGCGGAGTGGAGGAGACGCCGCAGCAGGGACGAGGGCAGGAAAGAAGGGCAAACAGGGTGGGGGGGAGGTGGGCTCACACACACACACCCCAAGCCTGTGCCCACGAGCTCTGCATGGGAGCAGCTGGCAGTCTGTCAAGCCGCAGTGTTCGGAGGTGGGGTCCTGGGTGCGGGGGAAGTCCTGCTTCCCCCCCCCCAGCATTGCAGGGGTGGGGGTGGTGGAGACGCGGGAATTGGGGTCCCGTGGACACGGAATGGTGAGTTGGCCAGGGATGCAGGTGGGTGGAGTAGCTAAGCCATCCCCTGTAAGAAAGACACATCAGTACCTCTGGTGGAATGGGGGTTGGGTGCAGGTGGCAACCCCAACCATTCAGGGGATGGCTTCCCAGTCTGGAGGGCTGTATGGGCAAGGGGAGGGAGGGATAGTACCCTTCCCAAGGCAGGCAACATTGCAGCAGGCCCTCCAAGTGTGGGCTCAGCCGCTCCCCAGTCAGGGTGCACAGAAGGAGGCAGGATCCCGGTAGGTGGCACCTATTGGGGGAGAGTATGCGGACCTCTCTGATCCAATTGGTGAGCACCTCTTGCTTGCCACTAGGGAGGAGATATGGAGGGGAGACTATGTGGATCTCTTCGCCCTCCTCTTCAGTGATCTGATAGTGGATCCTGGGGAGGAGGATGAAAAAAAAGGAAGGAATGTATAAGCACCGGAAGGCTGACAGGAACTGCACCAACTGGATAGCAACCTATGCCATCTATCACGGGGTACAGTTGGAAATGTTCCCCGAGAAGGGGGCTGTGCTTCTAAAATACGCTGAGATAATCCGTAGGTCATATGAGACAGGACCACTGGGAGCATGGTCAGATATGATGAGGCTTTCAGACACAGGGCATCATTCAAGCCAGGGCTCAGGTGGGACATTCATGCACAGGATTTATAGTTAAACTGCATGAGTGATGCAAAGGGAGCTCCTAAGGCCAATAGCAGTTACCTGTTAGCAAAAGGGGAGGTGGCCCCAATGAACGACCCCAACAGGGTTGGGGGGAGGCAGGCTGCTGCTAGAACTGCAGGGCAATGCTGGGAGTTTGCCCACTCGGGGGCGTGTTCATGCCCAGCGTGCAGGTTTCGTCATACCTGCTCCTCCTGTGGGGGATTCCATGCGGCTGCCTCCTGTTCCCGACCCAAGCCATGGAGCAGGGCGAAAGGTGGGTTCAGAGGGGGACCGAAGGGTAGCCAAGTGGGTAGCCAAGTGGGTAGCCAAGGGGGAGCAGCAAAGGGTGCCAATGCCAGTGAGAATAAATAGGTTAGATGTAGCCCTGCTTGAGCACCCAGACAGGAAGGAAGTAGAATACGTGGTAGAGGGTTTCAAGCAGGGATTTAGGATACCAGCGGGTGACGTGTGTCAGGGCAAGGTGACCCCTAATCTGAAGTCGGTTCAGGGCATGGAGGAGGTGGTGGCTGAGAAGATCTCTAAAGAAAAAGGGGAAGGGAGAGTCACGGGTCCATTTGATGCCCCCCCATTGCCGGGTATGATATTCTCCCCATTGAGAGTTGTACCAAAGAAGACTCCAGGGCAGTTTCGACTTATTCACCACCTCTCCCGCCCCAGTGGTAGCTCTGTCAATGATGGTATACCCAGGGACCTGACAACAGTGCACTATGCATCCTTTGACTCTGCGGTGGGGCTGGACAGACAATTTGGAACAGAGGCGTTGCTGGCAAAATGCAATGTCAAATCCGCATTTCACCTTTTGCCAGTACACCTGGACAGCTTTCACCTCTTGGGTTTCCACTTCCAAGGCAAATTCTATTTTGACAAGGCCATGCCCATGGAATGCTCGATCTCATGCTCAGCTTTTGAACATTTCAGCTCCCTGGTGACATGGATTGTATGGCGCAGGGGAGGCGGGGGGCATCACAAGATATCTTGATGACTTCCTCTTCGTCAGGCATCAGGGCACAC
This sequence comes from Sphenodon punctatus, assembly GCA_003113815.1. Classification (NCBI taxonomy): domain Eukaryota; kingdom Metazoa; phylum Chordata; class Lepidosauria; order Sphenodontia; family Sphenodontidae; genus Sphenodon; species Sphenodon punctatus. Next base: position 3,682,055 of record QEPC01008742.1, read on the forward strand.
AGGAATGCCTAGAACTGGTCGAGCTTTTTCAGGAGGTGACAGGGTATTTGGGTATCCCTTTAGTGGCAGAGAAGACTGAAGGGCCCTCCACCGTGCTCACTTACTTGGGCATTGAATTGGACACGGTGGAGGGAGTATCCCGTCTCCCTCAGGACAAGATTGGGATGCTAATCCTCAAGATTAGGGACTGCAAGACTGCAGTTAAGGTTATGGTCAGGCAGCTCCAGTCTTTGATCAGGAGCCGCAATTTTGCATATAGGGTGGTGGCCCCTGGTAGGGCATTTATGTCTCGGTTATATGGAAGGCTTGGGGGTGACACCCCGCCCCCACATTATCATGTCAGGGTGACAAAAGAGATGAAGCAGGATTTAAGGGTATGGTTAACTTTCCTGGAGCAGTTCAGCTGGGTCTCTGTGTGGAGGGAGCAATTGTTATTGGCTCAGAGCTGCAAGTCCATTCTGATGCAGCAGGCGCCTATGGCTTCGGGGTGTATTTTAGGCTTGAGTGGTGCGTGGCCCCGTGGCCAGTGGAGTGGGTGGCAATGGGCATCACAAAGGACCTTACTTTCCTTGAATTGTTCCCCATAGTGGTGGCGGTCACCTTGTGGCACAGGCAGTTGGCCAATAAGGCGGTCCTGTTCTGGTGTGACAATCAGGCAGTGGTTCACATACTGAACACCTTGTCATCCTGCTCCTCCAGGGTCATGGGCCTGGTCAGAGGCCTGGTGTTGACGTGTTTGGAGCATAATATACTGTTCCACGCTAAGCACGTGCCTGGAATTGAGAATGAGATTGCAGATGCTCTTTCTCAGTTCCAGATGGAGCGTTTCCGCTTGCTGGCACCACGCACCAACCAGAATCCAGAGCCTATGCCAATGGCAGTGTGTGGAACCTTGGATCATAGAGCTTTGTTCCACGTAGCGGGGCTCGTTAGCCACACGTACCAGATCGACCTACCTCGCAGCTTCCCAGACTTTTCAGCGTTATTGGGCTCAGTGGGGATGGAGACTGGGATTCCCAATCCCCAAGAGGCAGGCATTACAGTTTGCCATGGCCTTGAGAAGGGAAGGGTTGGCTTCCAGAACTATTGCAGGAAAGTTAGCGGCCCTGGGCTTCATGAGTTGGCTGGTGGCTGGCGAGCTATCCTGCGCTAGACAACGGCTTCCTCGCCCGGAGACTGGTGGAATCCTGGATGTGCGAGCAGCCTGTTCATAAGGACACTAGGTTACCACCCCCACCCCCCTTCCTGGTTCAAATTGTGAGTACATTGCAGTTCGTTTGTTATAACCAGTTTGAGGAAGTCATGTTTGCCACACTGTTCAAGTTGGCATTTTTCGGGGCCTTCCGTGTGAGCGAGTTGGTCGCCGAATCAGCAAGGGATAGGTTAGGTAGGGCTTTAGCTGTTCATGGCGTAAAAGGGGGGAGCCATGAGATTTTAATTTGGGTACGTATATCAAAAACGGATCAGCGAGGAGGGGAAATGTGGTCCGCCTTGCCACAGCGGGGGACCAGGTGTTATGCCCAGTCCGGGCTGTCCATAAGTATTTGGCAATTTGGTCAACAGTTGGAGTGGTGTTCTTTTGCCACCTGAATGGGGCACCAGCTACCAGGCACCAGTTCACGTCGGTCCTGTGAGTAGTGTTGGCCCGCCTCAATCTTCCCCATTGGGCATATGGGTCCCATTCCTTCCGAATAGGTGCGGCCACGTTCACAGTGCAGATGGGGATGTCATCAGGGGAAATACAAGTGATTGGACATTGGCAATCAAGGGCATTTCACACTTACATACGCCGGGACCTGTCTAACATGTCTTAATCGTATCACATGCTTTTCTTGGCAGATCACCTCAGGCATCCGAGGAAAAGGATATGGATCTGTGGGCACAGCCTGGTTCGGTGGGCTGCGAAGGCGGCAAGGAGCAGTGCACATGGATCACAGATGGGTCTGTCAGCAAAGGCAGTGATCGATTAGCAAGGGAACAGTGGGATGAGGTGGCGTCCTCGCAGTCCTCAGACAGCAGGCTAGACATGGGAGACCAGACATCCTGGTGATACACTTGGGAGAGAATGACCAGCTGGGCCTAAAAGGGGTGCAGCTGATCAGGGATATTAAGAGGGATTTGTGGGAAGTCAAGCATTATTTCCCTGGGGTTAGGCTAATGTGGACCGAGTTAGTGAGTAGGGTTAGTTGGGGGGAAGGAGTGCCGCACAAAAAGATAGATAAGACCAGGAAGACAGTCAATAGGGAGATTAGAAAATGGTTGGGGACAATCGGGGAAGGTACAATTAGGCATAGTCCGATTACGCACAGGGAATTAGGTTTATTTAGGCCAGATGGAGTGCACCTGTCCCCGGCGGGTAACGATGTCTACCTGCATGCTCTTAAGGCTAGTTTAGAGAAGGTTTTAGGATAGGTGTGGGGGCCCGGACCCGTCATGTGAGTACTGACGGTTCCTCGGTGGTGGGGGTCCAGTATCAGGTTAATTTATGGTAGAGTAAACATAGGAATCATCTCCCTAAGAGATGGGGAAGCCATGCATACTGCAGTGCAGGGTATGGCAGGCGGGGCATTGGTTTTCCGTGGGAAGGGTGCTTAGGTTGGTGGTAGGGGCATTGTATGGCCGCCCACCGGCAGGCACTGGATTTCCTTACTCAAGTCCATTTGGACAATGTCCTCTTTGGCTGCGCGCTCAGTGCTGGATGAAAGGGAGATGTTATGGTTTGGGGAGGTTTTCGAGGGTATATCGATACCTCCCTTGAGTTAATGGTTCGATTGAGTTACGTGGATACTGGACCCGAATTGCAATAGGCAATGTCACCCCCCCCCCACCTATTCAATCAGGTGTATTTGGATGAATAAAGGGTGCGGCCATGTTAAATCCAACAATGGTGTCCTGTCTTGTTTGGAGGGGGGGTGGGTGTCGACAACAATCATTTGGAATTGCAGAGAGGGGAGGTGGAGTGGATGCAGGAAAAAAAGCGTTATAAACAGTCAAGAACAAAGAGGTTAAGAACCATTTTTAGACAAAGGTATTGAATGGGTGGTTGCCTTGCAGGTCCGGGTGCATCCGTACGCTTTCGGCTTCCTGGATCCAGTCAGTCAGGTTTTCATCCTGGGTATGGCACTCAGACTGTGTTTTTGGCCTTGGTTTGGTTGTTTGGTTATTTATTTTAACAATTGGAAATCAACAGGGGAAATGTGCCCTGCTGATTTTGTCAGATCTGTCAGCGGCCTTTGGGTGATTTCAGACGTTATGCAGTCCTGATTCACCACAGTGGATTTCTGGCGGGGGTGAACCGAACAACCAACCCCCATGGTCAAAAAAAGCCCTGAACAGACATGACGGGACCGGGACTATGGCAGGGAATCGGGCCACCAGATCATGGCCTGGGGCAGCGCAACAGACGTTACGCCGATCACAGACTGGGCCGTGGTCAAAGCACAACGACCAAGATCTGCATGCAAAAAGTCATTTGTTGTACAATAAGAAGTTGTATTGGAGTCTACAAAACTCAGACGTTTGACTACATATTCTTGATCATCACCTATTGACACTAAATCTATTAGATATTCACAAATTAATCAGATAGGAACACAACCAGAGCGGGGGGCTGGGAGCTCTAGCCTCTTTCTTAGTCCTTCCTTCTAACCTCCAAGAGCACACATTTTCTGCCCTCCCCCTCACTTCCCTGCACACTTCAGGCTGGTTTTGTTTCCTGAAGGGAGCAGCATGCACCACAGTGGAAGGGACAGGTAGTGTTCGGTCAAGTAGTGCACTCTCCTGCTTGCATTTCACATTCCCTGTGGTGCACACCACTCCCTGCAAGAAGCAAACAGATCCTGTAAGGGTGAAGGTGAGAGGATCAGGGAACATCAATTGCAGGGAGGGCTTGGGGGCGTGACCGAGGGGGAGGAAACAGTTCCATGAAAATGGAAGGCCCTCAGAATTCCAGTTGATCAATTATCCATTGGAATTCTTACTGGGCTTTTGCACATGCACAAAATAGCGTGATGGTGCTGCCATTTTTAGCATGCTCTGTGCGGCCAGGCAGCATTTTTTGTATGCACAGAAGTGCCTCTCTTTTAAAAAAAAACAACAACAAATCATGCGAATGTAATGATTTTTCATTCCAAGCTCTGCTGGAACAAACTGAATTGATGTTGGAGCCATTGGAGATTATATTTGGTCGAGATTGCCATTCCAGGCCTAGTATGGAGGAGTAAGCAATCTCTGCCATGGGTATGAGCAAGAAGCAGATTTTTTTCTCCCCTGGAGAAAGGGTATAAAATGGGGAGATCTCTATGGCTCCAGGTAAACTCATAATCTAGTCTTTGAATCCTAGCATAAATAATCATCTCTTTATTTTTATTCCATTAATTATTATTTTTCACAAATCTACCTATAGTGGAAAGTGCTAAGAAACCTCATCTAGAAGATCATGTTTTCAGTTGCTTACAGTTTTGCCACACTTTAACTGATTGCCTTTAAATTTTTGTGCCTATAGCTGTTTCTGTTTTTATAGAAGTTTCAGCTGTGTCCAAAGATTAAGCTGCAATGCCAATGATGAAAATTGGTAAAAAAAAATTAATGAGCTACACTTGCTTTGGAACCGGGGCAGTACATTTTATTGGGGTGTGTCCTTTTCTACTCCTGTGAAAATCCTCCCAAATTTTCTCTGCTATAAATCTTTGAAAAATCACACTTGCTCAGCTTAGAATTGTTAGATGTTGACAGTCAAATTGTCCAAAGATTCTACCTGAATATCTGATTGTCTAAAACAATGGATACTTTTAGACAGACTGCATCCACACCTCCACTCCGTCTCACCCCTGGGTGACTCATTCATTTAAAGGCGGACTGCCTGGGTGTGAGACAGAGTAGGGTCCACTTGCAGTGCTCTCAAACATCCCAGAGCACTACAAGAGGAGTGGGCCACCTGAACCCACAGCAGTAGCTGGGAGAAGAGCAGCGGCCCATCTCCTCAGCAGATGGGTTGCTGCAGCTCTGTTTCAGGTGGAGGTTGCCCTGGCAACTCCATAGAGCTGTGGGTAATGTAGTACCCAGACGTTATGCCGATCTGGGTGGCACACAGCATCAAAATTAAAAAATCAGTATAAAATACAATAATACATTACAGTCCCTTAAAATGCTATTATCTCACCCATCCCACACTTTACCCCCTGCTGCCACCCACCAATCCTCCTACCCAAACCCCTCTACCCAATCCCACCAAACCCTATCCTTGCCTGCCAAATGCCTGGCCAAACATAAAGGTCTTACATCTACTCCAGAAGACGAACAGGTTCGGACTTAGGTGGACCTCCAAGGGAAGGGAGTTCCATAATTTTGTGGTAGCAACCAAGAATTCCTACTTGTGAATCCCTTCCTTATCATCTGAGACTATATAGCTACAATATGCTACAAGTAGATGATCTTACACATTATTTATTTATTTATTTATTTGCCCCAGTCCCAAGACATCTGTGAAAAATATTTATATCCACTGATGGAGGAAAAAAGACATTGGGACTTGCTTTTCAAAATAACTTATGTGTTGGCTAATCCCTGCAACATTCTCATGCATAAAGCGGAACATTCGGTCTATGCCTTGACAGTTAGAAGGAGTAGAGAGAGCCCAAAATTGCCTAGGAAATTTTGATCTTTATTATAGGCCTTGTTCTATCTGGGAAAGCCTGTTTGTTTTTTGTTTTTTTGCTATAATGTTTTTACTTGATTTGAATTTTATAGTAACTCATATGCTTACTAGCTGTCTGAGGTTTGATTGGAATATGTATGTTTTATTTTTACTATATATGTTTACATGATTAATGGGTTTGTTTCTTTGTTGTATGTTGTTATAACCTATGGTTTTAGCAATAATAAATAAATACAACTATTACTACTTGTGAACTCTTGATGTAACAACTTCATGAATAGTTGGCACTTGCAAGAGGTCACCCTTGGCCCACCTCAGTGGCAACGATAGAACATGGGAGAAGAGGTAACTTTTCAGATACCTGGGGCTCAGGCCCTTTAGATTTATGGCTTTATTAGGAATGGGCGAACGCGGTTCGGAAGTTCGGAGTTCGGCCTGAACCCGGCCTGTTCGGACGACCGAATCCGAACCCGAATCCGAACACAAACTGACCAAACCGAACTCAATTCCGAACATCGAAATGACCAAACAGTTCAGTCAGTTCGGATCGCGTTCGGGTGAATTCGGGTGGCAAAAAAGGGTCACTGGAAGGTCAAACATGACAGGGAGGGGTAGTCAGCGGAGGAGCAGACTTCCAGGCACCAGGGGTGGAGAGACTTGCAAGAAACAAAACTATCTGCCTCCCCCCTTCCCAACACCTTCTGAGCTAGTCACTGTTCCTGAACAGCAGGCATTTCAGAAGGCTCCCTCTCCCAGCATTTCCCAGATCCCCAATCCATTGCAATCCTCCTCCAATTTCACCTATCCAACCCATCTACCCCATATTCTCATTCATTTATTTAGCTTAGCTTAGATAGATTTAGTGGTTATTTTCTGCTTTTACCCCATCCCTGTGTTCCCTGTGTTCAATCTTCCTTCCTCCCTCCCCCTCCATTAAATCCTTTCCCTCTCCCATATATTCCATCCAAGATTCCCTTCTCTTCCCCTGTTTTTTCATTTAGAGTAGGATTATTAGATTGATTTAAGTTTCATTTCAGTTTTGTACCCCTCCTTGTGCTGTTTGTGATTCCCCCCATTATTATTATTATTATTATTAACAAACATTTATATAGCACCAGCAGTGTAAATGGCACTTTACAAAACAATTAAATCTGTCTCTTATACACATCTAGATGTGTATAAGAGACAGGAGTAGGCCTGTGTACTTATTAGATAATCCATTTAGTTCATAGCATTTAGAATAGTTAATAGCAGTTAGATTTAGTGTAGATAGATAGATATAATATTAGATAAAAAAATTAAATTAAAAAACTCATATAAAAAACAAAAAAACAAATAAAAAACCAAAAAAACATATAAAACCAAATAAAAAACCAAAAACCATATAAAAAAATGAAAAAACACCCCCGATATAAAAACATTTCCTGAATGGCTGAACCCAAATCGAACGGCCGAACCGAGCGACCGAACCCAACAAATGAATCGAATGGCCGAACCAAACGGACGAACCGAACGCAGCTGAACCGAACGGACGAACCCAAACCGCGATCTGTTTGCCCATCCCTAGACATGTGCCTGGAAAGCTATTGGTAGTCAGTTCAGACTCTGGAGCACTGATACAATGTGCTCCCAATGACCCATCTCTGACAGAAGGTGGGCCGCCACACTCTGCACCAACCACAGCTTCCGAACAGTCTTAAAGGGCAGCCACACATAGGGTGTATTTCAGTAGTCTAGCCTTGAAGTTATGAAGGCATGGATGACGGTGGCCATATCTGAATCTAATAGAAAAGATTTCATCCTTCTTACCAGATGAAGTTGGTAAAAAGTACACTTAGCCATTGCTGCAACCTTACAATCCAGGCACAGCCATGGATCCAAGAGCATCGCAAGGCTGTGAACCTGAGTGACCAAGGGAGGCCAGACCTCATCAATGACGGGGTTTCCACATCCCCCACGTCACAAGATTGGCCAACCATCATCACTTCAATCTTGTCTGGATTCAGTTTCAATCCACTCACCCACAACCGGTCCCCATCGGCAGCCAGGCATCAGGTAAGCACTGAGACTGCAGGACCTGGGTCAGATGAAAAGGAGAGATAGATCTTGGTGTCATCCACATATTGATGGCACCTCACTCCAAGTATCCAAACGGTCTTGCTAAGGAGCCTAGATACACATTGAACAGGAGTGGGGACAAGATGGAACCCTGTGGTACCTCACAAGGGAGCTCCCAGGGGACTACGAGCCACCGCCCATCACCACCCTCTGGGTTCTCCCAGTCAGGAATGTGAAGAAGTACTAGAGAGCAGTCCCGCACACACCAGCTAGGTCTCCCAGCCATGTCAACAACACCCCATGGTCAACGGTATCAAAGGGTATTTTCAGACGTTACGAGATCACGCTCAACCACAGTGAATCACAGTCAATCCTGTGGTGGGGCCAAAGTTCCCTGAACGTCTGTTTCGCGGGCACCAGATGTTCACCGCTGTCAATACCCACATGGAGTCAAAATCAACCATGCTTCCGGAATTCCCCCTCGGACCATCTCCGAAAACGTGGTCAAAGAGATTCCCGACGGGAACCAACAAAAAGTAACGTCTGGCTGGCAACCACCGGCCAGAATCAAAGGAAATTATTCCCAGCCGGGGACAAAGCACGCAGCGTCGTTACCAGGCAACCAGCAACAACACAGGCCAGGGAGGGAGATTTAAAGGGCACACAGAAGCAGCTGGGACGAGCCGCCCCGGTCCCAGCGCAGTGAGAGCACACATGCTGAAACTGACATGGGGAACGCATGCAACTCCCTCCGTCGTTGAATTCCCAACAGGTTGGAGTCATTGTCGCCGCTCGGCGCCCCTCGGCATGAAAGGGATCATTGACAGGTGCCCACTATCGGCCCTAGGTGCACTGGATGCACTATTCATGCATTCCAACCAAAGGTCGGGTGCATATCGATCCCATTTCAACCCAGGAGTTATCACTGCACGCTTCCTAAAGGCTTTGTCATAACAAAGCCATGCACCTGGGTGACCGGTGTCAAAAGCATGCTAAACTATGTCCTGGTACTTGACTAGCTTGGCGGCTCGCAGCGGGAACATTTGCAGCATAACCCCCAACCATATGGAGTATGCTGCTGACCAATTGGACCAATTACGGTTCACCAATTATGGTCTTTTAAATCGCTCCTTATGCTTTCCCTCCTGCTTTGCATTGGGATCAGGAATGGGGTCCGTAAACAGAAGCGAGAACAAATCTACATATTCTTCCCTCCAAATCTTCTCCCTTGTGACCTGCATCAAATGTGCTCCCATAAGCGCTGACACTTCAGCATACCCACCCGCTAGTGGAGAAGGTTCTGTCACCCCATCTGTCACATGGCACCATGGGGAGTCACATCTCCCCCCCATGGGTCATGCCTGTGCTGCCTGCTGCCCCCCAATACCTGAGGGGGAAGGAGCGTGCACTCCATATCCTGCCCCCATCCAAGGGTGGTGTGCCTGCTGCACCAGCCATGGGGCCAAAGCTCCCTTCCACTGGAGCCTTGTCGACGTGGGGGGGACATCCAGCCCAAAGCCGTGACAGCACCCCATCCAGAGCCACCCCATACCTTGAAATTGATGCATCTGGTACTCACCATCACCATCGCCAGGAGGAACAGGGTTCTGCAGCAGGCCCAAACTGGGCCCAGCCCCCTCATCATCCCCGAACTGGCCCTGCAGTAGTTTCCCTGATTGTGTTGAGTTCACCAAACCCTGGAGTGCCTTCTCAATCGCCTCCAGCTACTGGACCACTGCATCCACCTGATCCTGGTGAGCCATCTGCAGGTCTGACCTTCCTCTCCATGTTGCAGGGCTGTCATACCTGCAACAGACAGATGGGGCCTGGTGCCTCCCCCAGCCCCCACCAGGGCAGAGGGACTGGGAGGTGTGCAGCCCCCCCAGCTTCCTCGCTGCCCTCTGCAGGTACTTCCCACTGGCCAGAAGGGGCTGATGCCAATTGCTTGATGATACCCTCACATCCCCCCATTCTCTCTTGCAGCGCCTGGACCACAGCCGCAAATGGATCCGCTGAAAGTACTGCTGTACCCTGACCTCCCTGAGCTGCCCCTCACACAGGCCTCCCTCTCTTGGCAGGGGCCTTGCCCTTGCTCTTACTTTTGGCATTGTGGGCAAGTAAAAAAGGGGGGGAACAAATATTATACTTGAACAACGGGGCTATGAGTCCAACCACCCGCTACTAGTGGCAGGTAGGGATGGGTGAATGCGGTTTGGAGTTTGGCCTGAACTCGACTTGTTTGGACGATCGAACCTGAACCCAAACCCAAACCCAAACCCGAACTGACCGAACCGAATTCAATTCCAAACGTCGAAATGACCGAACAGTTCTGTCAGTTCGGATTGCATTCAGGTGAGATTGGGTGGTAAAAAAGGGTCACTGGAAGATCAAGCATGTCAGGGAGGGGTAGTCAGCTGAGGAGCAGACTTCCGGGCACCAGGGGTGGAGAGACTTGCAAGAAACAAAACTATCTGCCTCCCCCCTTCCCAACACCTTCTGAGCTAGTCACTGTTCCTGAACAGCAGGCATTTCAGAAGGCTCCCTCTCCCAGCATTTCCCAGATCCCCAATCCATTGCAATCCTCCTCCAATTTCACCCATCCAACCCATCTACCCCATATTCTCATTCATTTATTTAGCTTAGCTTAGATAGATTTAGTGGTTATTTTTTG
>QEPC01008742.1:3702220-3740364 GCA_003113815.1 Sphenodon punctatus
AAAAGGCTTGGGGCCAGGCGAGCTTCCTCCGGAAGGGAGTTCCACAGCCGCGGCCCTACCACCGAGAATGCTCGCTCCATCGTGGCCCCCCGCTTAACACGGGGGACCTCCAGGAGGGCACCCCCGGAAGACCGCAGGAGCCGTTCCGGGGCGCGAAATACATGAAATAGTGTGGAAATACATGAAATAGGAGGAGGATGGCAATGGATTGAGAGGAACACAAACTGCTGGGAGAGGGGGACTTCTGAAAACGTCTGCTGACAGGACCAGTGGCTAGCTCAGAAGGATTTGGAAGGAGGGAGGGTAATAACCGTTGTTACTTGCTGCACCTGCCTTACCACAAGCCCCATTGGCTCTGTGCAGCCTAGTCTCATTGCAATCGCAGACTGCGAAGCCAGTGGTCTGAGGAAAAGAGGGATGGTGATTCAGCAGGCTGGCTTCTAGTCCAAGCCTCTCCACCCCTAACACCAGGAAGTCTGCTCCTCAGCTCTCCTTCCCCCTCCCTGGGCCTTCCAGCCAGTTTTTTCCCACCTGAAAGCACCTGAACTAATCCAAACGTGGCCGAACTGTTCGGGAGGTTTGGCGTTCGGTTCAGCTGTTCGGTTTGGGCAGGAAAAACCTAGCTGGGTGAGTTCGGGCCGAACTCCGAACATCCGAACCGCGTTTGCACATCCTTAATAGGCAGGGCATAAACCATTCAGGGACCTAAAAACCAGCAGCATGACCTTAAACTCAATCCTCTGCTCCACAGGCAGGCAATGCAGAGAACGCAGGGCGGGCGTAATATGATCATGACTGTCTAAACCAGTAAGCACTGAGCAGCCGAGCTGGCACGTTTGAATGGATATAAGCCCTAGTTTGAATATCTTCTGAAGTCAGTGTAATCCCATTTTATTCAGCCAGGCATACAATGAGCAGGGATAGATTTGGGATGGGTGAGGGGGTGTTTTAATTATGTATCTTATATTTGTATTTTATGCATTTATTATGAGTTGTCCTGAGCCTCAGGAGATAGGGTAGCATATAAATCCAAATAAATAAATAAATAAATAAATCTGTTCTGCTGGGTAAGACTCCACTTTCTACTTTTAGGAGTTTGTATTCATTATTTTTGTGAGTGGGAAAAATGCTTTTATACCATACAGTAATTCCATACTACTACAAAGATTTCTAGGTTTCTTTTTACAACTCAGTGCTTGTTTAAGATAAATTATTATTTTAGTCAGCTTTAGAAAAACAGTATTCCTCGATTTAAGGTTTTTCGTTGAGCCTGCAGTTCCTTGTTCTTGTTTTAGGTCTTGCCACACCTCCGAGCTGTAGCTTATTAAGTTTGGTTTCCAGCTACATCAAAGTTTATATGTAAACACCCTTTAAAATAATGTGTTGTTTTTTTCTTTATCTTTCTTTCCACAGGTGTAGCCTGTCTCTGCAATTACTCTGGTAGGCTGAAGGCTTGAATCAGTGAAATTATTATCAAAGTACATGATATAAAGAATGCTAGCGTTCTCGTCTTAAAAGTTGTCTGTATCTTCAGGTTTTTTTCCCCTCTCTCATTTTTGGCCTTTTCAGGTCTTTGAGCATGTGTAACATCGGGAGACTATGCCCTGTTCTTGCAAAAAAGAGGATTCAATTGATCTTACAGGTTTTTCCTTCTTGAACTACAGTGCTATTAAAAGTCCTCTCTCAGGCCGTCAAGGTAGGCAAACATGTACTTTGGATGCTGCCAGATGAGCCTGGCCAGGACCAATCTCTGCACACCCTAGAGCAGGCAATTTCAGCTGCCACACTGTGCCAGGGCAGAGAGCATGGCAGATGGTCTCCGCCCCACCCCCCTACCACACTGTTAGAAAAACTGGGTGGACCATTGTTGGCCATCCCACCACACCCCCAGATGGGCCGTGGCGTTGACCACATATGCAGTCACCCAGCACCGCCCCCCCCTTCTCATCACCTCCCTGGTCCACCCACCATCCCGCTCATGAGCATTACATAGTAGCACAGGAATGGTGACAGTGCCCGTCACTTAAAGCCTCGTGGCAGATGTCACCACGGGAGGAGGGTACATGGGGACCAGGCGCAGAGGTTGTAGCGCACTACCATGAGTTGGGTAGCCTTACCCCACCTTGGGTAAGACTATTATGCCCTGCATCCACAGCCTTTTTCAAAGGACACAGGGCATAGCAGTCAGCTTCCCTCCCTTCCCTGGGATGGGGTGAACATCCACTAGCTGCTGGGCATACAAGCCACTGCAATTCATGGCAACAATGCCCAAATTGGGGTAAGGTTGCCCAACTCATGCTAACGTCTTGTGTGGCTGTACTCTTTATTCCCCACATATCAGGCCATCGAATACAGGTAGAGAAAATATACAAAATTATAATCTCTCAGTCGCCATGATAGTTAATGTTGGTATTTTTATACCTTTTGCACATGGTTAAACTAGGAGGATTTTTCCAATTCTACAATATGATTCTTCAGAGATCCTAAGAAAGATACTTAGGCTGTGTTCATACGTGACACTGTCAATGAGAGGAAAGCTGCTATGGGTTCAACACATAAGCTGTGCAAGGCCCAGTTCCCACATGGCCCCGTGGTGGGCAAGTGCAGCTGCCATGCTGCAGAGCCTGCTCAGGGAGCTGGGCAGACAGTCAGTTCCCCCATGTGGCAGATGGGCCAGTGGGCCACTGTCAGATCTCCCACAAAAGTCAGGGTAGGCCAAGGCACTGGCCACACAAGCAGGTGCCCAGTCCTGCCACACACCCTTCCCCTGGCACAACCAAAATCCTGCCCCTGTCCATGATGTGGCCGTGTGCAAAATGCAACAGCACCCGCTGCTCAAAGGCCCACTGCAGAGCTCACCATGTGGTGGGGTAGAAGGGGTCTCAGCACACAGGCCACCACACCTTAGGCAGCCTTTTGGGTAGGCCTCCTATGTCCTCAGCCTTTTTCCAAGGATGCATCATGTAGCATTCAGCTGCTCGCCCTGCCAAGCGATGAGGGGAACATCAGAACATCTGCCAGCCTCTGGACACATGATGCACTGTATCAGGTGCTACTGCTGCCCAGAGTGGGTTATGGCTGCCCAAGGTATGGTAGTCTGCCCAATGCATCTCATGTGACTCCACCCACTGTCTACACTTCCTAGTAGCTTACCCTTCATTATCTCTCACTTACAATACTCAGAAATGAAGATGCTGCTGTTGGAGATAACTGAAGTGCATCTCATTGCAGCAGAAGCAATGGGGGTAAAATATCCCATGATTCAATCCTCAAAAGATTCATCTATGTCATGCCCACAGAACATGGAAGCAAGAGGAGAATAGGATGGGTACAGGATGGGTATGTAGGATTGCTGGAGGAGAGTAGATGGGAAGAATCTTACCCATATACTGTTCCTATGTGATGGCTGTTATGCAGTAGCTGCCTCTTATTATGCCATTGTATGCTGGCCTTCTTTACTCCTCATGTTACATCTGAATGATCAAATATTAATATGTAGCAGCTGGACAAACTACTGCATAATATAGCATTGTGTCTGAATTTCCACTTGTAAAATTGTAGGGGCAGGGAGGAGGGAATCCTATGGGAACTCATGTAGGTATTGACGTGATTTAATGCTTACAAAATAGTTTGACAGAAGATTGCGACACAGAGCCAGTTTAAGAGCCTATGTCATGGCTGTGCGGGCAGCGAAGAGAGTTCTTCACTGCCCTCATAGCATCTGTGAAATCGCATACAGCCGAGCTGTTCTGGGTGGTGAGGGGAATGGTCGGTCTGGCCTCCCTCTGCCTGGAACTAGAATCTTCCAGTGCCCACTGTGACTTGTTTAATTACTTCATGGACAAAATCACTCGTATTCACCTTTTTAGGGAAGGTTATTGAAGGGTAATGGCTCGGCAGCTGCAGAAGCATGTGGATTGCATCAGTTTTCTGGATCCCTCACAGTCCACCTTTCATCGGGGCTAGGGCACTGAAACTGCGCTTGTGGCTTTGGTCAACAACCTTCGCCGTGAATTGGATCATGGTTGGTCGACCCTTCCGATTCTGTTAGATCTGTCAGCCGCTTTTGATAACGTTGACTGTGAGATGTTGGTGACTTGCTGTGGGACCGAGCTGGGGTGGGCAGGATTATTCTTAAATGGTTCCGTTCCTTCCTGACTGGGTGGTGCTCGGGGACTGTTCTTCACCTCCCCAGGACCTCTCGTGTGGAGTTCCACAAGGTTCTAATCTGTCGCCTCTCCTGTTCAACGTGTATTTGGTGTTTGATATTTGGTGTCATCAATATGCTGATGACACCCAACTCTGCCTCTCTTTTTCATCCGACTGAGACCCGATAGTCTTGGTGCTTACTCAGTGACTTGAGACTGTGGAGGACTAGATGAGGGTGAGCCGGCTGAAACTGAATCCTGACAAGATGGAGGTGAGGCTGTTGGGGAGGGCAGTGGGGTTGGTGCCCCCTATCACTGATGGGATTTGCCCCCCACTGGTCCCTCATGTTCGCAGTCTGTGAGTGCTCCTTGATTCTCAGATCTGCCTGGATGTCCAGGTGGGGGCTGTGACGAGGAGCGTGTTTCATCAGTTACATCTGACGCTACGGCTTCAGCCGTACTTTTCGGTATCCAACCTGGCCACTATCATCTATGCTTTCATCACCTCAAGACTGGACTATTGTAACACGCTCTATGTGGGGCTACCCATGGTGATGGTTCAGAGGCTTCAGCTGGTGCAGAATGCAGCAGACTGCCTCCTTATGGGGACAGGCTGCCGTAAGCACATTACACCAGCGCTCCATACTCTGTACTGGCTGTGTATAGCTTTCTGGGCCTGATTAAAGGTGTTGGTGCTGACCTAGAAATCCCTACATGATCTAGGACCTACCTATCTGCAGGACCGCCTTACTCCTCGGATTCTGGATCAACCCCTGCAGTCAGCTGAGAGCACCCTTCTTGAAGTCCCCCTGGTATCTTCGGGGGCGATTATGGAGAGGGCATTCTTGGTGGCCACACCTCGGTTATGGAATTCCCTTCTGACAGAGGCCCTGGTGGACAATGCAAGACCTGGTTGTTCTGCCATGCTTTTGGCGAGGGAGATGGGTGAATGGGGGGGGAGGGGCGGTTGAGGGTTAGGTTGTTAGGGTTATTGTATTTTTTCTTTTACATTCCGCATGGAGAAAAATGTTTTTATGCTGTATTTATTTCATATATTTATTGTATTTATATTATTATATTTTATTTTTTTATAAATTGTTAGCCACCCTAAGCTGCTTTAACAGAAGGGGTGGGATATAAATTGTATAAATGAATAAATAAATAAATAAGATGTTCTTGTAGGCAAAAATAATAATTGTTATTGATTACGGTCACACACCAATGGCAGGGTTCAGAATGAAACCCAGGAGTGTTGACATTCTCTGCTGTAGCCAGAAGGAAAGATTAAATTGACTTTATAAGTTTTTTTCTTTTTTTAACTATTATGTTCTTAAGGGTCTCGTCCCTCCACTGTTCATTTTGGTCTTTTATTCAAATCTACTGTGAAGACAGTCTACCTCTTAATAAGGTTTGCTAAATTTCCATATTCAAAATGCCTCAAACATGTAGCATTGTGTATTTGGGTACACTAAAGAAAGGCCAAGATTTTTGCAAACTGAAAATAGGGACTGCAATCCACAAACCACTTACTCCCAAGGGCTTCATTGGAACTACTCTAGAATAAGTAGTTTCTGGATCATGGACAATATCTGTTGAAGAATATTTCTCCCACAGATTGCTAGTATGTACAGTATTGTCAAGTTTTAGCCTGGAGCAGAACTTTGTGACTGACTAAAAAAACCACAGGAAAAAGGAAGTCCATAGTAAAAATACTTACAAACCCATCCTGACCTACAGCATCACTACTGGGTGCAGCTAACGTATTGGGGAGAGTGCTATAACAGAGTGCCATGTAAGGAGGGTAAAAGGACGGGCTAGAAGTCACACCAAACATGCTGGAAAGGCCTGCAGGCACCTCAACCTTTATTCTTTAATTGGGAGGAGAAGAGCGTTTACTAAAGACTAAGTCTACAATGTAGGCCGGCAGCCCAACTGGGCAACAGCCTTGATTTATACAGTGCCCAGCGGTTCTATTCTGCAATCTTTATACAGAACCTCTTTCAAACCTGGGATACATTTTTTAAAAGCCAGAAAAAGGTATCTCACTATTTTTTTAATGGATTTTTAACTGTGAGCAATACTTGAAGGTGATAATCATTTGCAGACTCCTTTCCCCTTCCTCGCTGCAGGATCAAGGGCAGTTGCACAGCTGGTTGTCAGCAGAGCTCTTATTACCAACACCAATTATTGGTTTAAAAAAGTCTACTATTAGTATCTGGCTACATTTCTTCACATAAGACATTAAAAAGAACTCAAACTCTAAGCTTTCCATAGTAAATGTACATGTTTTTACATTTTATCCCAAACCTTCAAATGAGAAGAGCCATAGACTGTCTTATCTTCAGCTCTCATTTAGGGGCAGAGGTTTTTTGTTTTTGTTTTTTTAAGTAATGGGAAAAAATACCTCCTCACATGTGATCTTCCTGGCATCATGCTATGTAGAAAAATCCATGAGAATAAGTGTGTGTGAGCAAGAACAAGCATGGATACTTGGTGAAATAGCTGATATAGTGTACTTATGGGGTGGGAGGGACTATTCTAGATTCCTCCAGTTGCTGTGGAGCAGGTACAAAACATAAAATATAGGGCAGTTTAACTCAAAGCAGGGCTCAGTTAACTCTCCACTAGCAAACATTCAAGTCAGTACTGCAATTAAACTTTACAATAAAGATGAAATGATGGCCTATGTTGTAGTGCTTGGTCACAGCTACAATTACAATGGAAAAGAAACAGGAGACTTATTTGATCAATTAAATATGGTAGGTGGAAGTTAAGGGTGTTGGGTAATTCTCTGACCAATAATAGCATTTGTAATTATACAGTGGGCACACTTATAATCTCAATATTTGCCAACAGATACCAGACTGTGGTACTTGAGATTCTGAACTAAGTCATTCTATTTTGAATAGGAAAGAAATAAAGTATATTGGACACTAAGCAGTGGTAACATATTAAACGGTGTGTTTTAAATAGAAAACACCAGAAAAGAGAGTTGTTCTAGGGGTTTGCACCAAGGACCCATGTCGTATTGGTTTTTTGGTTTTTGTTATTAAAAACAGTCGTTTTCATTATCGTTATTAACCAAATTTCATTTTTTGTTATGTGTCGTTATTGGTATGTGTATCGATTTTGAGTGATAATAAAGATTTTGTTTTCGGTATTGTTTCCATTGTGGGCTGCCACCAATGGCAGAAGTCCAAGCAGACACCTGTCCCAGATTTCTCAGAAGCTGAAATCCTTCTTCCCTTTCTCATTATAATGCAGTAGTAATAATAAGTGGTCTGTCTGTCTGTCTGTCTGTCTGTCAACAGGGGGAGACAGACAGGGGAAAGGGAAAGGAAAAAAACAATAGGATCTATCTATCTATCTATCTATCTATCTAACTATCTATCTATCTATCTATGATCTCTGGCCCTTTTATACACAGACACTCTAACACCAATCAAATGGGTGTTACATTTTATTATACATGATACAGGGCAACACTGCAGCCCTGCAACATGGGCCCTTTTCACATGAGATGCCTCCACCCAGTTTTGCTGGGTGGAGGCATCTGTGTAAACAGTGGGGGTGGGAATATCGTTATTGGATAAATTCGATACACCCAATAATAGGTATATTGGATTAATCCGATAATCACTGGTTTCAGCATACCGGATTTTTAACATTGGCCACTTTACCATTTTTTTTTACATCGCGGCCATTGAAGTAAATGGCCACAATGTAAAAAAAATGGTAAAGTGGCCAATGTTAAAAATCCGGTATGCCGATACCGGTAAATCCGTTACTGGGGAGATCTGATACCAATAAATCCGGTATCCGGTATTCTCCCTGGTGTCCCATCCCTAGTAAACACCGCTTGTGGTGGGTGGAGTGAATTCCTCTTGGTGGAGATGGGTGGAGGTGTCTGTGTAAACATCACTTGCGGTGGGTGTAGGTGCGTGCATGCTCCCGCGCAACACCCATCTCCACCCACCATGCACACACTACGGATGTGCATGTCATTTTCGTTATTACAATAATGATAATGAAAATTGTTGGTTTTGTTATCATTATTGCAACAACGAAAACAACATATAATAATAATGAAGAAAATAGAAACGAAAATGACATTTTGTTTTTGAAAAAAAGGGAAAAAACACTGAAAAACATATTTCCGACTATAACTTTTTTGTTTCTTATTCAATTGTGGTGAAATGTGGGGTGCTTGTATTATATTTACCAATTTCTGAAATGATTCAATAAAGGAAACAAATTTTAGAAGAAATTGAATGTTGTGATTTTAAGAAAAGCTCCATACACATTCATGGCTACAATTTCTTTGTATTCTATCAAATGTGCATGAAACCTTTTCATATCATGTCCCTTCACAGGATTAATACACCTGCCAATTGTCAGAAAGATTGGATGAAGGGTCCTGATGGTATAAGACATTAACTTTAAAATACATTTCCAGCTGCAACATTTGTATATTCCATCCTGTTTACAAGATATTTGGCAGGAATGTATCACATACCTTCCCTGTCAACTCTACCAAACTACAGGACAATTCAATAAAGGGACCCAATTTTATAAGCAATTGCAGTTGTTCCCTTGAAGACCATGATTCAGATAAATAGCAGCACATGCAGTGCCAGTCAGAGGCAGGCACCTGGGGAAGGGAGACAGTAGGAGGGGGAATGTGGAGCAACCCCAAAGACTGACAGACACATTCACTGACCAATTACTTCATGCTTCTAGCTTTACAGAACCAATCAGTAGTGGCTTTGAGGCGGGCATAGGGGGTGGCCCTCAGATAGGCATAGAAGGGACATAACTGGGACTTTGGGGATAGCATCCCAGCAATCAGAAAACATAGGGCATTTTTAGACACATGTTAAAGTTCCGGATGATTCAATCTTCTGGGTTTACAAGTCCACAAGTAAGTTCTGGATTCATTTTTCACACACACACTGCCCTGAGGCAGTTCCTGGATGCATGCTTCACACAAACACTGCCCTGAAGTAACCTAAAGTCGTTGCAGCTGTAAACATGACAGGCTGCCATGGAAACCAAGTAACAACAGCTGCCTGGAGCAAAGCAGTTTACCAGGAGAACCTTTTACACACAAAGGTTCTGGGAGAAGTTTCACACAGAAGTTCAAAGATCCAGATGTTTAAGATCTGGATGAGTGATTTAGACACACAGAAAGTTCTGGATGTTACAGCAAACATCCAGGAGAAATGTGTGTCTAAAAACACCCATAGTTTACACATCCAGGCTGGCCAATTATCATCACAATCACATCCTGAAGCACTGTGACAGAGGACATAAGAGAATCTCTATTGGCTCTTTCCTAAACAGATGTTTCTGACTTCTCAGTAACAAGTGAAGAAGAGATGTTGGGATGATCACAACACAGAATTTGGGTGACATTTCTGCTGGCCAATTGGCATCACAAACCAATTTTATACCACAGTGTCACGTAAGAGAATTCCTGGCATAGACTCCTTCTCTACATATGCTGTGAAGGCTTATAAGATTGGGACCCTTTATCACATCTTTTTTTAATATTTGGCAGAGATGATTGTGAAAGTATGATATACAGCCCTACCAAATTTCATGTACACTGGTTGGACTACAAAGATGTTACAGTCAGACATACATTTATAAGTTAATGCTTATACCACCAGGACTCTTTATCTAATCCTTCTGAAAGTTTGCAGAGATAATAAATATGGGAAGGAGTATAAATTTGCCAAGTTTCATCTACATTAAATGTGAGGAAAAGATGTTATACCTAAGAATGTATATGAAGATTTCTGCAAAATAAATTAATTCAACTGCTTTTCAAATTGGATTCCTTTATCCAATCTTTTTGGAATTTGGTACAAATAATGCATTCCATTGGAGGTATAACAACTCCAAGTTTCAGCCAAATATAGTGAACAACAAAAAAAGGTACAACCATAAATGTGTTTTCCTTTGAAACCAATGGAAAATGAAAATGAAAAAAAAAACAGAAACAACAATTTGATATTTATTTTTAAAATGACAGATTTGAATAACGAAAACAAAAAAACAAAAATTAAAATGACTTGGGCCCCTGGTGCACACCTCTACCACCCACGGATCAATCAGCAATGGAGTCCGTTGCTCTGTGGGTGGGTGGTGGGTGGAGATGGGTGTTGCGCGGGAGCATGCACGCACCTACACCCCCCGCAAGTGGTGTTTACACAGATGCCTCCACCCATCTCCACCCTGAGAAATGCACCCCACCCACCGCAAGTGATGTTTACACAGACATCTGCACCCATCTCCACCCAGAGAAATACACCCCACCAACCGCAAGTGGTGTTTACACAGACGCCTTCACCCAGAAAAACTGGGTGGAGGCATCTCATGTGAAAAGGGTCCATGTTGCAGGGCTGCAGTGTTGCTCTGTACCATGTATAATAAAATGTAACACCCATTTTATCGGTATTAGAGTGTCTGTGTAAAAAGGACCTATATATATGTACAGGGGGAGGCACTGACAGATGGCGAAGGGAAAAAGTAAATAAAGGGTATAAGGAAAGGTAAGGTATAACACTGAGGGCTGGGGAAGATTTTTAGTGCAAGCTCCAGAGTTCTGTAAATGCAACATGACACATCAAGAACTAACACAGAACAAGAGTCAAACACTCTGACCCTGCAACATAAAGGGTTGTAGTGCCCTCCCCAGAGCCCCCAGGATTGGTTCTGGGGGGGAAGGAGGCATTAAGCAATCACAGGGTGCCATGTAACTGCTGGGGACCTGCTTGCAGTGCTCATTGGCCAGAAATTATACCCATCAGGTCCATCCCCTCCCATCACAGGCCCGGGGTTCAAGAGTTTAACACTGTTTCTGGCTCTGAGATTTCTGCTCCCTCCTCCCCTCTCTACATTTCCATCCAAAAAACACCTACTAGGCAATAATTAAATCAATAACAATTTTCATTATCGCTATTGATTTCATTATTATTTATCTTCGTTATCGTTATTGCAATAATGCTAACAAAAACAAAGAATTTAGTTACTGTTATCAATATAACGAAAACAAAGTGCACACCCCTAGTTATTATGTAATGCTCCAGGCTATACATAGATAGTTGTGATGTTTGGAAATGACTTAAAAAAAATAATTTGTCATGCACAATCAGCCAAGTGCACTATGAAGAGGTCGAAGGTCTATATATGTATTGTATTTTTTCACTGCACACATGTTCATGTTTTCAGATGTGACTAACTTGAAAATAACAGATCATGGGCACAATCCAGAACCCCTACATGTGCGGCTTATGCGTGTGTGTGCATGAGCTCATAGGTGCATGTGAGTTCTGCGTGATTTCTGCATGGTGTCCGCATGCACCACAGCCCCTGTAGCAGGGGTGCAGCTTAGAACATGCAAATATGCGTGTATCACACATCCTCCACATGTGTGGATGCAGCCCTTAGGATAGGCCTTCCCATCTTTTATTGGACTAACTTCTGTTGGCAAGAATATGCAAGCTTTCATATTATGACATTTTCTTACCAACAGAAGTTGGTTAAATAAAAGTTATGATCTAAGCTATTTTATCTCTATAACTTCCATTTGGGACCAACATGGCGACCACTTCCTCTCTCTAGGGGTAATAACATACTGGATGGCAAAGCACCACTTTCACAAACTGATCCGGACTGGGAAACTGTTTGTTTCCCAGTCAGATCAGGTCCAGCTGCAGAACAAACATTCATGTGGCCGGGACCAGCGGGTGGGGAGCCACACAAATGTGTGGTTGGCTGGCCCCACCCCGACATGGCATCCAGCAGTCGCCCCCCTGATGGGTGGCCATGGTGGCCAATTACGGTTGCTATGGCTGCCTGTCATGGTGCCTACTCCGGACTGGGCCGGAAAGAGCAGGCTACCAGACAAGATAGTCCATTTCAGTCCAGTCATGGGGGCCATTTCCCAGCTATGTAGGTGACTAGCCGAGGCTGTGACCGCAGAGACTTCTGGGGTTACAGCCTGGGCTAGCCATCAACACACCTGGGGAAACTCCGGGCCAAACATCTGGATGGCCCCGAACAAACATGATGGTGGCCCATGGGCCAAAGCACCTTTAAGTGGGCCTAAGAAGGCCACCATCACATTTGTTAACACCTTAGATTGAACAGGTATAGACTGCTGGCAGAAGCGAAGGACTGCAATTGGATTCTTCAATATGACAAATCTTATTCCACAGATGTTAAGAAACACCATAATATTTTATTTTATTTTATTTGTTATGTTGGGTAAAAAGAGATTGACTTTATCCTAGGGAAAAGAGGATCCAGATCCAAACTTTGTCTCTGCACTTTGAGAATCAAAACAAAATCCTGTAACAAAACATGCCACATTTCAGAATAAATTAAATTCTATACCTGATTCTGGATCAAGTGCTCTCATGCTGGCCTCAGAAATAGGTATAGAATGGACAATCCCTTCTTACTAATAATATCAGTAAAGTTATTTCGATGGGTGGTGGAATTCTGCTTATCTGAATGATATTAAACTATATTAAACTATATAAATATCATTCATGTTCCCATAAAACTAAGCTGTGAGTGATTGGTACGTGTTTCACAAAGTTTAAAGTCTCCAAGTCTTATTCTCCAAGTCTCAGTCACTTGGAGGGAATACTACTTGGTTTTGAATTAATTCTAAGATTGGCATTTTTTATAATAACCAAGGTTTTGTTGTTTCACATGGGGCATTTGAAGTCTTTCCCATATGTTTTAAAATCACTTTCCTATAAACTGTTACAGATTGTTACTCCAGGACATAAGATGTCTACCTCCCGTAAGTCATCTTCTCTGATTTTTGACTGCTTATGGATCAACTATTTATTACACAGTGATGAAAATAGAAAATGAGATTGTATTAATATGAAACATTCTTCCTTACATTTTTGTAATACACCCATTATCCTTGGGTGATTTCAGAAGTGACGCATTCCAATTCACCACAGTGAATCCCACCTCGATGTGAACGGATTCACCGTGGGCTGTGGTGACACGTGTGGCCCCAACAGAAATGATAGGATCATGACAACCACCCGGGGGCAATCAGAGAGAACATGGACCGGGAAAACACAACAGACATGCAGTGGAGACGTGGACTGTGGTTTGAGCCTCAGAATGCACTGCGGCTGGGGTCAATTCCTTCCACCGTGGCTGCAGGTTTCCATTCAGAAGTTACTTTTCATTCAACCCTGCCATGGTGACCATTCACCACACTTCTGGCCCTCCTTCTGCCCCGACCTCATGAAGCGTGGTTAGAATCACCCCGGGATGTGTTTGACTGTGGTGAACATCTGGATGCGAGCTAGGGATGGGTGAATGTGGTTCAGAAGTTCGGTGTTCAGATCGAACTTGGCCTGTTCGGACTACCGAACGCGAACATGAACCCGAACACAAACTTACCGAACAGAACCGAACACCGAACAGCGAAATGGCTGAACATACAAAACAGAACAGAACACCAAACAGCAAAATGACCGAACAGTTTGGTCAGTTCGGATTGTGTTCGGTTGTGTTCAGGTGGCTAAAACGTGGTCTACTGTCACTCTGTCACTGTCAGGTCACTGGAAGGTCAAATGTAGCAGGGAGGGGGAAGTCATCTGACTCAGCTAGGAGCAGACTTCCAGACACCAGGGGTGGAGGGTGGATCCCCCCCCTTCCCAGTACAGTACCCTCCCCCTGTCTCTGTGCCATACAGAGTGCTAGGGGATGCTACGCCCCAGCCCTCCCCGGGGTGCACTGCAAAGGGGTCAGGGAATGCAACAGACTGCAACTAGAAAGCCCCTGCCTGGCACATTCAAATCCCGCCCTGATTTTTGGGGTTGCCTAGGGAAGGGGATGGCATTGGCAAGTGGAGAGTGGAGACCCTTGCTGGCCTGGCACGTGCTTGGGTGGGGGTGCTCTGGCTGCTGCCACTCACACACTACAGTACCCCACCCCTCTCTGTGCCTATGGAATAATATTTTTTTTTACAAACCTGCCAGCTCCTCCAGAGGCCACCACTTCCTCCACTTGCTCCTCCTCTGAGGAGCCGGGCACCACCACCTCAGGTGTAGGGGCAGCAACCTCTTCCTCCTCCTCCACATCCTCCACAGGCAGGTTGGCCCCCGGCTGGGGAAGCATCACTGCCGCCTTCTTCATTATTTTTTTTTAAACACAAATCACACATGCACACAGTCCAACAGCA
The DNA here is from genome assembly GCA_003113815.1 of Sphenodon punctatus. Taxonomy (NCBI): domain Eukaryota; kingdom Metazoa; phylum Chordata; class Lepidosauria; order Sphenodontia; family Sphenodontidae; genus Sphenodon; species Sphenodon punctatus. Next base: position 3,716,597 of record QEPC01008742.1, read on the forward strand.
CACCACACTCACTAACACTCACCAACCACAACACAACAGCACACCCAAACACCAAAACCAAACAGACAGTCAGACACCCAGCCAAACACACACCCACTCGCCATGCAGCTCGCACGCACATGAATTTCCTATTTCCGGTGTGATCATGCTCTTGCATTAGTTCACTGAACGTGACCGAACCAAACATGACCGAACTGAACATGACCGAGCACGAACCAAACGTGCAGACTGAAGAGAACCAAACTGAACGGCCAAACCCAAACCCGGCGAACTACCCGAACTGCTGAACCGAATGGATGAACCGAACGCAGCTGAACCGAATGGCCGAACTGAACGGACGAACCGAACGCAGCCGAACCGAACGGCCGAACCCGAACCATGATCTTTTCGCCCATCCCTAATGCGAGCAAACGTTGGGTGATTTCAGAAGTGACGCGTTCCAATTCACCACAGTGAATCCCACCCCGGTGTGAACGGGTTCACCGCAGGCTGTGGTGACACGTGTGGCCCCAACCGAAGTGACAGGATCGTGACCACCACCCGGGGCAATCAGAGAGAACATGGACCAGGGGAACACAACAGACATGCAGTGGAGAAGTGGACCATGGTTCGAGCCCCAGAATGCACCGCGGCTGGGGTCAATTCCATCCACCGTGGCTGCGGGTTTCCTTTCAGAAGTCACTTTTCATTCACCCCTGCCGTGGCAACCATTCTCCACACTTCTGGACCTCCTCCCACCCCGACCTCACGAAGTGTGGTTAGCTTCACCCTGGGCCACGTTTGACTGTGGTGAACATCTGGATGTGAACAAACAGACATGCACGGCACTTTCACCACCACCCGAGTTTGACTGTAGTGGAAATTCACCATGTCACTTCTGAAATCACCCAGGCATGCATGGCGCTTTCACCACAGCCCGCGTTTGACTGAGGTTTACTGTGGTGGACATTCACCACATCACTTCTGAAATCATCCCTAGTTTGTCTTCATGGCATGTAACTTAGCGAAAGGGAAAAAGTAAATTTTGTATGAACTGAATATCATTGTCAGAGAATATTTTAAACCTTATCTTTGTAAAGTTTTACAACTAGCAGTGGATGCAGTATTTGTGAAGACAGCTATCTACTGTTACCATATTATTAGGGCAATGTTCAAAAACAGTTATAGAAGAATACTTTGTATGGCCCTTTTCACACAGGCACTCTAACACTGATAAAATGGGTGTTACATTTTATTATACATGTTGTAGGGCACCCATAGAGCACACCTGAAGCCCTGCAACATGCATAATAAAATGTAACACCCATTTGATCAGTGTTAGAGTGTCTGTGTGAAAAGGGCCTATATATCGAGTTTTCTGGATGGCCCTGTGGGTGTAGATTAGTGGGTGATGGGTGTAGATGGGTGTGAACCAGGAGCGTGCATGCACAAACACCCACTGCATGTGGTATTTACAGAGGTGCACACCCATTCCTCCAACCTCCACTGGCCCGTTTTCACCGCACACCTGCCAGAACACCCAGCCATGTAAAATGGGACCATCCTTGTAAAAACGGCCTATGTATAGAACTTTACACTAGTATAGAATTATGTATAGACCATTACCCCTATGTGGTATAATGACTAACTGTGCACTTCTTGGAGTGGGAGGTGGTGGTATAAGAAACTGAAAGGGGTTCAACTGCTTTGGGGTGGATCCTATTTCTGTTTAAGAAAGATCCCACTGCCCCTGTCCAATAGAGTACAGCTCCTTTTCTTCCACCTTGCCTTAGGTGAGTCCTATATCTGTCCAAGAGAGATTCTGCTGTCCCTGTCCAATAGGGTTCAGCTCCTTTTCTCCCACCTTAGGCAAACAGCTCCCTTTTAGTTCCCCCGGGGCCTAGTGGAAATACTACTATTGAGAGGGTGGGGAATTACTCCTCTACTATTTCAGTAATGAATCTTTATTCAATCAAATAGGTATTTATTCGATAATATCAGAACAATCAGCATACCAATTATCAAAGAGACACTTGCATTCAACGTCCTGCTCTCATTTGCTATGAACTACCTAGGAATACACACAAAGCACATATTCTTACGTGATCAGAGGTCAATGGTCTGGTTCAGAAGAAAAACAGGAAGGGGGCCCAGATGCTGCAGTTGTAGGGCTCCCTAGATAGAGGAGCCCCAAAAAGGGCAATCACCGAGCTCGTCGGTTCCCCTGGGGGATGGCGATCGAGGACCGTGAAGGCAAAGAACTAATCCAGAGTCAAGCCTTATATGCTGTGGCTGTTTTATGATTATCCAGAGTGCGGGGTTGTCAGTGCTAAGCTTATGGAGTACTCCCATTGGTTGCCCAGATCTGCGGTACCTTCTTGCTTAGTCATGATGTGAGGCTTGTCCTGACCAGTAGAGTCAGGCCCACTCCTCCCTCCGGAGGTGAGAGTCATAGCTCCTTGGCCCTGGCTTAGCCCGCACATCCTTCTAAGAGTCATCTATTTGTCTGATAAGACCACACTCTCGCTTGTTCAGCTCAACTGCTGCTATCAGGGCCAACCTTCTATTCTGGTTCCTTCATGTTTCTGTAAATTATCAACATAGGTTGTTTGGGGAACATGAAGTCCTGCTCACTTCTCCAGCATCATTTGTTCTCTCTCTGACCAATTTTGACTATCTTTCCCTAACACTTTCTACTCTTTAAACCAAATGCATCAGCACATATACTTAGTAATGTCTTGCCTAATTTCTAATATTTATATAATCCTTCATAGCAGCCCCAATGGCCTACAAAAGTTCCATTACAAGTATTATAGCTCCAGTGTGTACTCTTGGTTACATTTTAACACAAAGATGGTTACAATAACATCCAGTGTATATTTCTGTCTCGTTTGTGCCAGAGAAGCACTTCTGGTTTAGTTACATTTTAACACAGAGTTAGTTACAGACATGTATGTTCTGGCACATTTGAATCAAAGAAGCAATTCTGATTCAGCACATTGGAGCAGGGAGATTAGCATCTTAGTTAGGCCCAAGCCATATCGTAACAGTGGTGGTGGGGACCCCAGTTCTAGTCTTACCTTAGCCAGAAATTCACTGGGTGACCTTTGGCCAGTCACATTATTCTCTCTGCCTAACCTAACTCACAGGGTTGTTGTGAGGATTAAAAAGTTCTGCTAAATTGTATGTAAAGTCCTCCGAGTGCCATGACAGGGGGACACTATATAAAAATAAAGTTATGTATTATTATTATTATTATTATTATTAATTATTATTATTATTATATAGAACTTCTATATACTCCATATGCTCCACACGCTCAGCTTCAGGATTGAGGATCAGCCCACCCATCTTTTATTGAACCAACTTCTGTTGGTGAGAATATGCAAGCTTTCATATTATTGCATATTCTCTTCAACAGATGTTGGTTCAATAAAAGTTATAATCTAAACTACTTTGTTTCTACTTCTTACATTTGGGACCAACTTGACGATCACCTTCTCTCTCTAGGAGTAATAACATACATGACAGCGGAGCACTGCCATACACACTGATCCGGACATGGAAGCCACTTACTTCTTGGTTAGGATCGGGTCTGGCAGTGGAATAAACACTCACATGGCCAGGACAAGGGGTGGGGTTGGGGCGGAGAGCCACACGAATGTGCAGCCGGCCAGCCCCGCCCCCGTGTTGCACCCGTTCTTGAACTGATGCTGATTCCAGGGGCCTTGATTGTAACTTACACGCAAGCTGTAATGCTTCCATGAACAAGGTTATGTCTTGAATATAGTCAGGATTATGACTAAAAAATATATTATTCTTTGAATAATGAGTGTTTTGACCATTCATTTTAGCAGTACCTGCTACACTTCATCAAGGACAAATTAACATAGTTAAAGTCACTGACAGGAAACTATTAAAACATAAATGTTTTCATTGTGTCTGATCTGGTGCTTTTCCTACTGCAGTACTTATCACTTAAAATTTCCTAATTAAGAGTGATGTCTTCCTCCTACTTCTGTTCAACAATGGAAGCATTTGCCTGTCCTGCTCTTTTTTGACTTACAAAAGAAATATATAGCTCTAGCTGTAGTTGGACACTATAGGTAGATACTATATATCTGCAATCCACTGATTCATTATTAAATCAATAACATTTTTATAAAAGAGCTGACTTGTTAGATTCAGTTAAAAGTTAATATTAATTTTCAATGTGAATGCCCTATTATTTGGAAGTTAATGATATACTCTTCCCAGTGAAGGTCTCAATCCTGCAACTTGTTGCTTGTAAACAAAACCGGAGGCTGAATATAGTCCAATGATTATTTCACATGATTTACAAATACACACTTGCCATCTTTTTCTTCTCTTCTTTGGGGTGGGTTTGATGCTTCTTGTTGGTAATATCTTCATAATTTGACAATTTATCTGTTACAGTGGGTTAACGATTTGTCGCATCTTGCCACTCATAGTTTAGCCATGAGCCAACATAATATAAAATTTATTTTAAAAATCCAGATTTGCTGTTTGCTGTTTTGGCAGGTAGATGGCCTCTGCCAACATTCATTTGTCTCAGATTATTAGCAATCCATATCTTTATAAATTTATATTCATATTTGTTTTAAATCAAAACAACTGCATTGCTACTTTTTCTTTTCATCTCCTGCAAGACCCATCTTCTGCTTTTGGAGGTTTGATGTGTATTTCATAGAACTGTCTAGAGAGGTTTTTTAAATGGGAGTCAATAAATAGTAAATAGCATCTCTTCATAATTTCACTTCCTTCTGTAGCTTCTAATAAGTTCAAAAGAGGTTAGAAAATATGAATCCCCTTTCAGAGTTCAGGGCATCAGCTCATTAAGGGTAATAGAGCAAGGCTCCCATTTGAAAAAGGCACTGACTCAAATTTGTAATGATTTCACTTTCAAATTTCTTTTATCTCAGCTGCTGCTACTTCAACAAATACAAGTGCTCCAGATATAATAAGCAGACTAATGAGCATTGCAGCTGATTACTAAAATATTGTAATACTTCCCAAGGCATAATGACATTTTTTTTTTTTCAAAAATAGGAAAATGATTTTTTTCTTCTTCTTCTTTACTGCCAAAGAGTATGACCTCGATCTCAACTACAAACCCAACTTCCCAAGAGTACTACTGAAGAAAGTAGGGCTTTCACCAGGGCTAATTTTGCTTTTAAAAGAGCTTTTATTAACTTCAGTCTGAGCATTCACTACCGCTTTACTTTTCTAATACAATGCATTAGAGTGGGCTGTTTGAAGACTGGAGTTGACATTTTTACAATGTGCTCTACAGAGCTTTTTCGGGTTCTCATTTTCCTACATTCTAGTTAGATGTACCTTATGAAAGGGCATTTTTTTCACTAGTTTCTTGCTGGTACCATATCGGAGTCAGAATGTAGAACCTATTTAAGTAACAGTGTAACGTGGTTGGGGCCCACTACCCCACTTTTCTGGGTTGGGTGACTCAGTTTTCCTCACTTGCAGCCCGTCTGAATCAGTTCTCTCTCTAGCTGATTTAGTCCTGCAAAGGGGACAACACTTTTGTCACCCAAGCTCCAGAGACTTCCCGCTTACAGACTCTTTCTCTCTGGGTTCACAAGTGCTTGAGGGCATAAGCTACTCAGACTGTGTTTCCCAGTGTGAGATGACAGAAAGCACTTCTTCATAAAGAAGAAAGTTTATTGATTACATAAACAAAGATAGTTTGAATGCAGAGTAGCAATTAAAACAAAAGTAAATAACGCAATCCTAGTCTGTACTGAGAAGGTCCCTAGTTAAGATCTTACCCTACAGAGAGTACATGCACTTGAATCCATTTCTCAGCCAGATGTAGTGAGGCTGGGCTTTGAGTTCTTAGAAGCAAAGTCTCTTCTCTCAGTACATTGCTTCAACAGGATAGCTGACAGGTTCCTGCCCTCCAGCTATAATCCGAGACTCAGCGAGCCCTAGGTTGAATGAGTTCCCAACTGACTGTTCTCTATGGGTCCGAATGTCCCTTATAAGTCCTTTGGGAGGGGGAACCCATAGTTTCTTCTCAAGTCTTTCAGAAAGTCCTTTTGTTTTTCCCCCTTCTCTCTTGAACCTGTGGGCTGGCTCACTCACATATGCAGTTTCCTTTCATTTGCTTTCTTAAGACTGCTGTTAGAGACACTCACACCCTTTGGAAAGACCGCTGTTTACATTTCAATGCCCCTTTGGGGAGCTGTACTGCTTCTATTTCTCAACGTCTCCTATTTCGCAATGTTACAGTAATGGTTTACCATCTCTCAGTTTGGCATGATTGTCACAGATTGGTTTCTATAACTTAATAGTACATGTTACAAACTGGTTTCTATAAATTAACAGTGCATGTATGTTCCCTCTGGTCATGTGTGACCCTATGTTCCTTCGTGAAAAACACTTTTCAGCAGGGACTAATCCTGCCATATTTCTACTAAGGTATAACACTGGCAGTATGATCTGTCAAGTGAATAATGCCAGCAATAGCTCTTTGCACTTGCACACTGTCTATTCTCTTCAACGGAACTCGTACCCATGTTAATTGCTACTTGTGGCGTTAGAGCTGAAATGAGTATCTATGAAAAAAAGGGTATACCCAATTTACCTGTTTTCCAACTGGTAAAATGGTAAATTGGTAACTTGGTAATGGTAATACCCAGTATTTTGTGGTAATCAGGTGCCTGACTCAGTACTCAGGTACCAGCTGGGCACCCAACAGACTACTTTAAATTGTGGATGTTATCCATGGGTAACAAATGTGCTATCTGTTTCAGCTCTCCATGGCACTCTACTGATAAGATTACAGATCAAACTTGGTTCAAGGCACTAAAAGTGCCAACTCCATCCTCAGGATTAGCCCCATTGTGATAATTGAAACTAGGGCTGAGGTGAGAGCAAGTGTTCCCATTCCTCAGGGAAATACTGATCTTTTGTGAGTTATGACTGTTTGTCAGTACTTTGCCTTCAGTGATTCTGTGTTTCTGCCATTGTTGATATTGGTGCCGTTGATTATTTATTTTTTTACATTTCCCATCAATTTTGTCACTTTCCAGCATTTTTTCGTCATTTTTCGTCCTTTTTGTAAAACTTTCTATCACTTTTTGTCACTTTCCGGGAGTTTTACAACAATTTTACAGTATTTTCATGGCACTTTTACAGCAATTTCCAGCACTTCCTTAGCACTTAGCCATCACTTTTGTGCCTCCAAGGGTACATGCAGGGTGCACAGTACATAAGGCTTGGGATTGGCTCTGTAGAAACTTTGTTCAACTAAAAAAAAAAAAAGACAAATGACAAAAACAGAGGGTGCATTCACATGAGCTGGGGCAGGCCAGATCCCCCGCACACCCTGTGGTGAAAAAGCACAGCCACCACACTTTGGCTACACAGCCTGCTCCCCTGCAGTCATCACGAGCTCCTCTACACCCCAGGTAGAGCGAAAGAGACAGCCACATGGGGCTGGATGCTTCAACTCCTGTTTCACTGCAGGCAGTTGTTGGGAGGCGGGGGTGGAGGGAGTGCCCATGCTCCCCCCCTGTCTAACAGCTTATTGTGAAGGAGGGGAGCCTGGGAAGAATGTGTACCCCTCTCCCCACCCCACTTATTGGGGGAGATTGGAGGTTGATCCAATTGGGATCTGATTGGGGAAGATGCCGATTAGAGAAGGTCAGAGGAGAGGAGCCCAGAGGAGAATGTGTCCTCTCCCAACTCCATAAAACAGCTGATTGGGGGAGATTGGGGTTGAGGGAGGAGTGTGTGCATGCTCCTCTGGGCCCCTCTGTCAGAACAATTTTACAATCTTTGCAGCCCCATATTGGGCGCCACTGTCATGGGTTGGAGGTCCACACCCCCACTTTACTAGGTTTGAGTGACTCAGTTTCCCTGGCTTACAGTCCACTTGAATCAGTTTCTCTCTGGCTGATTCAATCCTTAAGCAGGGACAACATCTTTGTCACTCAAGTGCCCGATCCTTCCCATTTACAGACTCTTTATTCTCTGGGTTCGCCCGTGTTGAGGCACTGGTGTTCAGCGTGTTTCCCAATGTTAGACACAGACACTTCTTCATAAAGATAAGAAGAAAGTTTATTGATTACATAAGCAAGATAGTTGATACAGAGTGGTAACTAGAAATCAAAGATAAATATAATGCATTATATTATATTCCGGTTGAGTTCCTAGATGAGAATATAACCCTACAAAAGTCCATTGGGGTTCTTCTCAGTCAATGATGTAAAATGACTGCGTCTTCAGTCTTAGAGTTGCTAGAAAGCAACGTCTTTCCTCTCAGTCCATAGTTCCAGCAGTCTTCTTGCTGGCAGGCAAGATGGAGATGAGTTCTCAATAGTCACTGCCCCCCAATGGGGTACAACTCTCCTTATACCCTTGGAGGTAAACCCCTCATATCTTCTCGAGGCTTCTAGAATTTCTTTTGTTCTCTCTCTCAGCTTTCTTTGACTACTTGAATGTAGGCAATGTCTGCCTGCATTAGCATTTAAATGTCTCTGGTTATCAGTCTGGGATGAATCCACATCTGGCCATTTCCTGGATTTCCTGGTTCTCCTTTCACAGTACATGAATTGAGTTTTACAGGTCTGAATTGTAACATTACATACATGTTGAACCTTTTGCTTGGCATATTTATTAGACTTGTAGCCTACATGTAGGCCAGTATCACATGCATGTGACCCTATGTTCCTTCGTGACACCCTCCTCCCCAGATCTCCTCCAATCAGCTGTTTTTGGGGTTTGGAGAAGGGCACAAATGTGCTCTTCTGGACCCCTTCTCCCCATATCAGCTGTACCCACACAACAACTGAGTGAGATGGATGGGTCCTGGAAAGAGTGGTCACCCCGTAATCACCTGTTAGGCAGTGGGGAAGAGGACGCACGTTCTTCCCAGGCTCTGCTCCCCAGAGATCAGCTGTTAGACAGGGCCTGATTCCAGGCCTGATCCACAGACCCTGCCTTGCATCAGGGTTGCATGGCCCAGCCACATGGGAAGTGGGCCCTTTAACACACTTTGGGCAGCCTTATCCTACTTTGTGAAAACTTACTACATGCTGCATCCCTGGTTTTTTTTCTGAGGCCACATCATGTAGTAGCGGGCTGCTTACCCTGCTACAGGGTGCGGTGAACATCTGGCAGCCACTGGGCATACAAGCTGCTGCATTATGTGCTAATAGTGCCCAAAGTGGGCTAAGGTCACGCAAGTGGGATAACATCTCGTGTGACTGGACCCAGAGGAAAAGCATTGCACGAATAATAGGCAAATGACCTGTTTCTGATGGAAACAGTAGTCTCCACAATTTTGTTGATTCAGGCCTAATTGTCAGGTGCTGTTACGGCCAGCTCTGACAGAGTCGGGGATGAAGCCACCATGGAAGGAGGTTTCCCAAGCCCCGGAATACTTCTGGGTCTAAGGCATGGGGGAAACACGCTGCTGCTCCCCCTGGTGGAAGCCTACGGAATAGCACACCGCAGCTAGACCCCGGTGGTAGTACAGCTGGGCTGTTGGGAGCACTGTCGCGCTCAGCATGGCTCTGCACGCAACAGGGGTGGGGCCACGGGGATAAAGATGGCAGTCTGCAGTAACAGCGCCGCCGGAGATCAGTCACTGTGACACCCCCCCCCCACTTGTGATTGGACTTGTTGGCAAACGTGAGAGTTTTGGAGGTCTAGTGAGTGTGTGTGTGACTCAGATGACTGCTGTGTGTGAGGGTGAGGGTGAGCAGGCGTATAGAGTGTCAGGGACAGGTGGCTGTGTGTGGGTAAATAGCACTCCTACCCCCTTCAGAGTTGGGCCCTCCTCCCTAACATTCCTGGTGTGAGCTAATTATCCCCTTCCCGGATCCCTTTGGGTGCTCCCCCTGTATCCCTCACTCATCGTCACCCTTTTTCTCCCCTTCCCCTCACAGAGTATGATATGTATGGGTGAGCGTAGGTTAGCGGTGGAGGGGATAGGCTGGGGTCTTACCCTGAGCTCTGGTGTCTCCCCCCCGATGATGATCTTGCCTCATCCCTGTTAAGGAACATTGGGCTCTATAAGATCCTGAGGGGTTGTATTTCGCATATATCCCATAAGACCTCTGGTGTAAAGGGTTTAGCTGGTACTTGGGTGGCAAAGAGCGTGTCTGGGTCCATTTCCCCCCTTCCCATTCGTAACAGTATCTCCGGCTCCAAAATGGACACAGAAAAACAATTAGAAGAAATGGCTAGGACTATTCAATCCCTCGCTATGGAAATTAAAGAAATTAAGGAGCAACGAGGCCCAGGGGTGTTAGGCGAAGCTATAGGGGCAGAGGGAGCAGCTGATGCCACCCCCCTAATTGGGGAATCAATACCTTTAGAGGGAAACCAAGGGGCAGTAGGGAGGGAACTGAAACACCCCCCCATTATTAAATTTGGTGGGAATAAAAATCAGTTTCAGAGTTTTATCACCTTATGTAAATTAGCGTTTCAACTGCAACCCCAGACATACCGTACTGACAACACGAAGGTCGCCTTTATTATTGGCCACCTGGGCTTGCCTTGGATTGGGCCACACCTTTATTCATTAAAGACAGTTCCCTTTTGAAAGATCTAAAAAGGTTTTTGCAAGAATTCCAGTTTTCTTTTGTCTACCCCATCGAGTCAAGGATTCTGAGAGTGCCATTTTGGCACTATGCCAAGGGAAGACACCGCTTCTCGAGTACATAACTCGTTTTCAACACTTGGCTGTTGAATTAGACTGGCCAGATAACATAGTTAAGGTGCTCTTTCACAAGGGTTTGAGTGAAGAACTCAAGGACCAACTTGTCTGTGTAGCCATGCCAGACACCTGGGTCGAACTTGTAAACTTGTCTTGTCAGATAGATTAAAGGTTAGGAGAATGTTAACAAGAATGGAGGCAAGAAGGGGCACGACCTTGGCAAGTCCAGCTTCCTGGGCCTAATGTCGGACGCCCGGAAAACAGAAGAACGGAAGGTCCAGAGCCCATGCAGCTGACGGAACCACTGACGGGACAGGAAGGAGTGCCATCAAACGGGGTGGTTATGCTTCTACTGTGGTAACCCTGGACATTTTTCCCATGAGTGTCCTCAACGTCTGCCCGAGCGACGAGTGACGGAAAATGACAGAAGCCGGGATGGGCAGGGGATGCCCCGGTATTACCCCAACTCCCTTCTTCAGTGGTCGTCATGGAGTCCCTCCTGCTCAGCAAAGGCTTGAATCATCTTCAGGTACCTGTGACTCTTCACATCACTAGTTGCAGATCAGTAGTAGCCTTAGCCCTTGTGGATTCGGGGGCCTCAGGGAACTTCCTTTACATGAACTTCATAAGCCAGCGGGAGTTTCCCACACAGGAAAAAGCCAGACTGGAAGGAATGTTTTCCATTGATGGCTCCCCTTTATGTTCAGGCCCTATAACCTTCTGTGCTCCTGCCTTACGAGGAACAATAGGGAACCATCAGGAGATGTTAGGCTTTGACATTGTGAGAACTCCCGCCTTCCCTGTTGTTCTTGGCATACCGTGGCTACGAGCCCATAACCCTGCTATTGACTGGCAAAAAAAGGTATTGACATTTGGTTCTCCGTTATGTGCAACTCATAACATTTCCCTTCCGCGTCCCTTACAGACAGCTTCACTTGCTGGAACACTTACATTATCTTCCCTTCCACAGAAATACGAAGATCTCCAAGACGTCTTTCGGGACCAGGAGGCATTGGAATTGCCCCCACAACGAAGTTATGATTGTCCTATAGACTTGCTTCCAGGCACTTCACCGCCATACGGTAGGATCTATGCTCTTTCGGCCCCTGAATTACAGACTTTGAAGGATTACATTGATGATAACCTGAAAAAAGGTTTCATTTGTCCCTCATCCTCTTCGACGGGGGCACCCTTATTCTTTATCCCCAAGAAGGACGGGTGTCTTCGCCCTTGTGTTGACTACAGAGGACTAAACACGATAACAATTAAAAAACGTTACCACTTACCCCTTATCCCTGAATTGTTACACCAGCTCCAAGGAGCCACCATTTTCACCAAACTCGACCTTAGGGGGGCCTACAACCTCCTTCACATTAGAGCAGGCGACAAGTGGAAGACAGCCTTCCGTACTAGGTATGGGCTGTTTGAGTACCTTGTGATGCCCTATGGGCCGGCCAATGCACCAGCTGCATTTCAACACCTGATAAATGACATTTTTCGTGATGTGTTGGATCCATTTGTTGTAGCATATTTAGATGACATTCTTATTTATTCCCAGAATTTACAAAAACATATTAAACATGTGAGCACCGTCTTTTTGCGATTGAGACAACATCATTCGTACTGCAAGATAGAGAAGTGTGCCTTTCACCGACAGATGGTACAGTTTCTCGGATTTGTTATATCTTCCCAGGGGATAGAAATGGATACTGCTAAAATGCAAGCGATAACTCTCTGGCCCCTCCTCAAACAGTGAAAGCATTACAGCGTTTTCTTGGTAGTGCTAATTATTACAGGCAGTATGCTGATCTTACAGTCCCCTTGACTAAATTATTTAAAAAGGGACAGCCCTATCTATGGGCATCTGCACAACAATCAGCTTTTAAATGTCTAAAACAGGCGTTCACGCAAGCACCTATCCTTCAGCACCCTGATTTCAGGCTACCCTTCTTTGTAGAAACAGACGCATCCAGCATGGCTATAGGAGCTGTGTTATTGCAACATAATATTAAAGACAAGACCTTGCTACCAGGTGCCTTTTATTCCTGACAGCTCGCGCCAGCTGAACAAAACTGTATGATCTTAGATAGAGAATTGCTTGCAGTCAAGGCAGCCTTTGAAACCTGGCGGCACTACTTGGAGGGGGCCCCATACAGGTAATAATGGACCATAAAGAATCTAGAACATCTCCAAACTGTGTGGATCACGAACGTCCGGCATGCCCAGTGGGTGTTATTTTTTGCTCACTTCTCCTTCCAGGTTGTATACCAACCAGGGAAAAACGTCATCGCTGATGCCTTATCACAAAGCTATGAAGCTACGGACACACCAGCACAACAAGGAGAGTCCCTGCTTGAGCATAAGGTATTGGCCACCGCAGGGCTAACTCTTGCTCAATTTAAAAGGGCAACTACCAACGATTCCTTTATTCGAGATCTACCTCAAGACCCTTCAACATCAGGACTTAAATATCATAATAATTCTATTGTTGTACCAGCTGCAGTTCATCTTCAAGTGTTGCGGGCACATCATGATGCCCCTTTAGCTGGGCATCCAGGACAACGCCATACCTTCCAGTTGCTGCAGCAACACTTCTGGTGGCCCACCATGAGGAAGGATACAAAGTCTTACGTCCAAGGATGCAAGGTATGCAATAGAACTAAGGTACCCCAACGGGCCCTGTCGGGGTGTTGCAACTTGCTCTTCTACTGCAAGGTCCCTGGCAAAGGATAAACCTTGCGTTTATTGTAGAACTACCCCCTTCCCGAGGATACACAACTATACTAGTGGTAGTAGACCAATTTACCAAAATGGGGCATTTCATTCCATTCAAGGGCCACAGTGCAGCAGACAGTGCTCCTAATTGTACAGTATGCTTTCAAATTATATGGTCTCCCCTTAACTATTGTTTCAGACTGGGGGGGACAGTTTATTGCATGATTTTGGCATGCTGTGTTCAAGGCATTAAGAGTGCGCCTCGCTCCCACAACGTCCTACCACCCTCAAGCTAACGGCCAGGTGGAGCGCACAAATCAGGCCTTGGAACAGTATTTACGATGTTATGCAGACTATCTCCAAGACGATTGGACTGACCAATTGGCCCTTGCATGCTGAGTTTGCATTTAACAATGCCCCGAACACCTTTCTTGGTACTTTCCCTTTCTTCACGAGCTTTGGGTACCATCCCCGTCTTTGTCTCTCTGAGCTCCCTGCAGATGAGGTCCCTGCTGCTGAGGCCATGGTGCAACAACTCCACCAAATCCACTTGCAAGCCTGCACTATGTTGCACCAGGCCCGTCAGCAGTACAAACAGAGCGCAGATCGCCAGTGGACATCCGCTCCTCCTTTTGCCATTGGGGACCTCGTTTGGGTGAATAGACATCACTACCCATCACTTCGAACCTCTGTGAAACTGGATGATCGTTATATTGGACCATACCCTATTACCCGTCAAGTGAATCCCATTACATATCAGGTGTCCCTTCCACCTACCATCCATTGTCACCCTGTTTTCCATGTCTCCCTATTGAAACCTTTCCACCCTCCTCTTTTTCCAGATCCCGAAACCCCTTCTGCAGTTTCTTCTGTGGCTGTTGAGCCTGAGTATGAAGTGAATGCCATCCAGGACTCTAAACTGCTTCAAGGTACTGTTTATTACTTGATAGACTGGAAAGGGTATGATGCCTCTGAGCCCTCTTGGGAACCTGCGTCTGCTGTTCATTCCCCCTGTCTTGTCTGGTTGTTCCATGCCCGCTTCCATGCCTGCTTCATAAGCCAGGCCCATCCCCGCGGGTGTGTGTGTTGGGGGGTACTGTCAGGCGCTGTTACCAGAAGCTCCAACAGAGTCGGGGATGAGGCCACCATGGAAGGGGGTTTCCCAAGCCCCGGAATACTTCCAGGTCTAAGACACGGGGGAAACACGCTGCTGCTCCCCCTGGTGGAAGCCTAGGAAATAGCACACCACAGCTAGACCCTGACGGCAGTACAGCTTGGCCATCCGGAGCGCTGTGGTATTCAGCGTGGCTCTGCATGCACCGGGGGTGGGGCCACATGGATAAAGATGGTGTCCTGCAGTAGCAGCACCGCCGGAGATCACTTCGCTGTGAGACCGCCCCCCCCCCATTGTGATTGGACTTGTTGGCAAACGTGAGAGGTTTGGAGGTCTAGTGAGTGTGTGTGCGCGGATCCGCGTGTGTGTGTGACTCAGGTGACTGCTGTGTGCAAGGATGAGTGTGAGCGGGTGTATAGAGTGTCGGGGATGGGTGGCTGTGTGTGTGTAAATAGCACTCCTACCCCCTTCAGAGTTGGGCCCTCCTCCCTAACATTCCTGGTGTGAGCTAATTATCCCCTTCCTGGATCCCTTTGGGTGCTCCCCCTGTATCCCTCACTCGTCATCACCCTTTTTCTCCCCTTCCCCTCACAGAGTACGGTATGTCTTGGTGAGCATAGGTTAGCGGTGGAGGGGATAGGCTGGGCTTCTTGCACTGAGCGTTGGTGTCTCCCCCCCCATGATGATCTTGCCTCATCCCTGTTAAGGGACATTGGGCTCTATAAAATCCTGAAGGGTTGCATTTTGCATATATCCCATAAGTCCCCCGGTGTAAACAGTTTAGCTGGTATTTGGGTGGCAAAGAGCATGTCTGTGTCCATTTCCCCCCTTACCATCCCTAACACTAATTGAAACTATTCTAGAATAAGTGGTTGAAGAATTATGGCCCTAGTGAGTTATCTTTTAGTTGGTTTCAAGACACCAATGTTTTGTGTGATAGACTTATATTCAAATAAGCACATGCTAAATCTAGGACCATTCAGCAAAATACTGAAGCATGTGGATAACTTTAAATATGTGTTTATGTTCCAGTGGCTCCTGTACAACATAAGCATTTTTTTTAATGCTTCGTAGAATCAGGCCGATAGTGAGAAATAGGCATGTTGTATTTAAGTCACTTAAGAAAATAGCATGCACAAATCCACACTGTTCTTACACTCAGGTTTAAAAAGCAAAGTAACTGCAGAACATGAAACATCTGGGGTCCTCAACAGCAGAGAGCAACTAGCAGAATCTCAAGGGTCTCGTCATGCAATTCAGAGATTTTTTTTGGCTCTCTTTCATTCTGGGTTTGAAGACAGATTGCTTTACAAGGTACATCAGCCTGCAGGGAACAGCAATTTCCTTTTTCCTCCACAACAAAACAAATGTAACTTTTTAAACTGTTTATCTTTGATCAAAAATATATTACTTAGCATGCTAAGTAAACAGCCCTGTAATTTGTCATAAAAATTATTGCTTCCTGTGGCTATTTTTAGTGTTTATACATTGACTGGGCAATTGGTAATGAGAGCTGATAACCCTGCCATTTGTTTTTTATTTTTGTAATGATCTCAGAAAAAAAGAACATTTTGAAATATGAGCTGTTCTATAATGTAATGGATAAACTACCATACTGCCAGGAATTATACCCAACTTCCTCACATAATAATCATGGAAACTCAAGCAACTACCACAACCCACACACATAATACAAAAAACCATACAAAACTCATAGATTACATTGCTGTGGTAATGCATTCACCAAGGAAGGCCAGAGTTACATTCCTGGAGCCCTGAACAAAAATTCAACCCTGTCAAAGAAAAGATTTTGAAGAAACAGTATAAAAAAGGATATTGTAAATTTGTGTGACCTTTTGAAAATGCTCCTGCATCTATTTTCTTCCTGCTTTGCTTGGTGTATGTGGAGCAAATTTGTCATTTTCTAATTTGGTAAATTATTTTTCAAGTCATCTTCAAATTTTGTTCTCTAAGATGCAGTGAGTCCGTGACTGAATAAACAATTCGCCTCTCCAGTTCTATCACTCTCGTGTCACTCTTGTTTATCTTTTTCTGCCATTTTTCTCTTCAGCTTTCATTTTCCGAAGGTGTCATCATCTGAATCCTACTGTGGCATTATGAATCAGCATGCTGCTCTTTATTGATTACAAACTGCGAGCCAGCTATGTTTTTTCATTCCAGTTCTATGCAAAACAATGCATTTGATTTAGTACTTGTCCTTTCAGGTCACAAAGCAAACATTTCATGTCTTCTTCTGGCTCTGGTTTGTGTCTATAATTTTTCCTCTGCCCACAAATACTACTGTTAATTTCGGCATTCAGGGTATAATCTGTTCTTTCATCCATTGAAAATGCTTGTCACCCACATACGAAAGGAGGGTAAAGACACAGAATTTAGATTAAAACTGGCCATAACTCTTTATTAACCATGAAAATTGGCAGTCTGGATAAAAACATGGATAAATCCCAGACCAAATCCCAGAACCATACCCCTTTTAAATCAACATGTCCAGTGCCTCAGCTCACTGATTCCAAATGGATTCTCCTAGTTCAGTTCTATTTCAGCTATCTAGACCCCCTATGTTGGTGATGGTTCCTGCACCAACTAGACACAGTCCCTGCCATCCCCCTGGGTTGGGTGAGGCCATGGGTTGCTTATCTCCTGATTGACTCCCCCTTCCCTCACCTCTAAAGGAGGTACCTCAACTCCATAAGTACTGTTCTAATTTCCACTCCTGTTTTGTGAGCCCTTAGCACTGGACTACCAAGTTGTGACAATGAACAAAAGGGAACAAAATGCACAACGTTGAACACCCCTACAACTGCAATAGCACTGCAAGGAAGGCAGCAACAACAACAAAAAAGCTTTGGGGCTCTGTCCAGTTTGCCTAGTCCTAGGGAAAAATCCCTTCCTGTTCACAATTAAGGTGACCAGCTGAGCCTGTAGTGCCAGTCCAAATGGGAGGGTGGGTCTTTCTTGTGCAGGGGCAGGAACTCAACGCCTGGCTGACATCCTCATGGTGCAGCCTATATGGTCCCTGTGGGGACAGGCTCTGCCTATTCACCTTCCCACCTAAAACCCCCAGATGGAATAATCACTCCATTTGAAACCACCACCCTCCACCCATCGCCTTTAACTCAAACCCTTCCCTTCACAATAGGCATAAAAATGGGGAAGACCAAAGGTCCCCGGAAGCACTCTCTGTAGCCTCCTCTCCACTAAAGTGTGGCAGGGACAATCACGCCCGCATGCACAGTAGCGAGGAGTGGAGAGGGAAATCATTGCAATATAGTAAACTTTCCTTCTTATTCTTTTAGTGAATGTGATATACTTGTGTTGGAAGAAGGCAGTGTTTACTACTGGCCATATTTAGTGTCATTTCCCCCTTTTTATCTAGACTGATGGCGGTAGTTTAGTTTCAACTAATTTAATGGCCCTTTAAACTTTCCCTTAATTTTTGCTTCATAAAACTTCCTGCTGAAGTCTTGATTTTGCTACCATCTTCATGTCCCTCTTTAACCTCTTGAACCAGTCCTGAGCCATAACACAACTATTTTTTCACCTGGGCAGGATAACAGCTTCCCATCTTTGAGATCCCACAGTATTATACCACTATTCACTTACAGCATGGCACATCCTCAACTTTCCAGCTGCTGATCTTTCCAACTGCTGAACCCATTTCTTCCAGAATGCTCTTATATATATATTATATATATATAATGTGTATGTGTGTATTTTAAAAAACAACTATGTTCCCTAAGTTGCCTTGTTGCTGTTTCTTTGCAAAAACTGTACGACTCATGTTATTTTTATTATTGATATGTTCTGAAAGAACAGCATCTTTAAATATAGTACATACTTTTATTTTTTAAACAATGATTTTTGATTTGAATACTGACACATCTGTGAGTTCATCAGCACAGTCATCTTTTGAAATGGATATGAAAGCTTTTTTCTAGGGGAATCCTAATTTTAGCATCCATTGAGATGTTGTTAATTCATTAGTTTGTATCACTGATCTGCACAGAGCTACCTGAAACTGATCACTTAAAGTCCAATTGTCCCCCGCACACACTAAAAAGTGTCATAAAAACCTGACACCACTCAAACAGAGAAGACTAGGGCTTTCAGTGTATAATGAATTGGAATTTTTTAGACATGTGTGGCACTAGGAATTTCTGGTACAAATAAATTATGAAAGAAAATCCTCTCACTTATTCTGCTACGTTATATTTTTATTATTATTTATCCAATGATGCATGCCAAGGTTTTGAATAGTAAAAGACCAATAGCAGTTCAGTAATAAAGCTGTTTCTTTATCTCCACAGGACAAGAACAGTACTATGCAATTTCTTTTCTTCATGGTCTTTCTTCATAGGCGTTTTTTTAGGTGGTATGTTTGAGGGGATCTGAAAAAGCCAGGGAGAACTGCACAGCTCTATTTCTTTTAGGGATGGGTGAACACGGTTCGGAAGTTCAGAGTTCGGGCTGAACTCAGCCTGTTCGGATGACCGAACCGAACGGCCAAACCGAAAACTCAAACGGCCGAACAGTTCGGAAATGTTCCGATGAGTTTGAATGAGTTCGAAGGTGGGAAAAATGTGACTGGAAGTGGGAGGCAGCTGAGGAGCAGACTTCCTGGCACCAGGGGTGAAGACCAGGGGTGGTTTCAGTGTCAAACAAAACAAAAAAATTGAATTTGGTTTTGGTATCAATAGCGCTATTTTATGTTGTCTGGCCACTTTCGGCTGAACCGAACTCCGCCGAACCGAACAGCCAAACACGAACTGGATTTCGGACCAAATGACAGAACGTCCGAACATCCGAACCGTGTTCTGTTCACCCATCCCTAATTTCTTTGCTTGCCACCTCATCAAGATGATTATTTAGATCTTAAAACAAGAATTACAAGTACATCTACCCTCTGGGCTTTATTGGAGAATTAAATAAAAATGAAAAGATTTAGGCCTTTTTTACATGGACACCACCGCCGGCCCGGTGGGTGGAGATGGGTGGGTGAGCACTCCCAGCAAACATCCGGCGGTGTTGAGCTGGGTGACATTTACACAGACGGCGCCACAGGGGGTTGTGGGACAGAAGGGGAGAAGCCAGCACACACCCATCAGCCAACCCCCCCGGGACACACTGAGTAAACGCCCATGACATTTACATGGATAGTCAAGACAGCAAATGGTGCGGAAGCCCCACCCAGCACAGAAACGGGACAACATGGCTGACTAAGGGCAAATGAAGCCGTGTCACACAGCTCCGCCTGTGAAATGCCAGACCCATGCAGGCAGGGTAGGATGGAGCAGGGATGAAAGGGGACACACAGTAGAGAGACCCGGCCAGTCCTGTGACAAAGGCCAGACAGCCGAGTGCCACAGACCCCACACAAAACTGAACCCACTCACACAGAACCGTGAACACAACCACACAGAGAAGGGCAGCATGGGCAAAGAGGCAGGGGGGGCAGGGCAGTAAAGGGAACAGGGGAGAAAGGCAGAGGCCCAAAGCAGCAGGGGACCCCAACACAAACACCCAACCCCCCGGTAGAGCCCCTGCACACATGATCCCAAGGCCCCCATAGAACAAGCTGGGAACGGGACACAGGTGGTCATGGTGGCAGGGATGGAAGTAGAGCTGTAGCGGCATACCGCTGTGGCAGCTGTTACTGATGGAAACCCCTATTCCATGCATCGTAGCACGTTTCAGCAGAGATAGCTTTCCGACGGCTGTGGTTTGCCACAAATGGTGCCACGGCATTGCGACTGGTCAATGGAAGTGGAACTTTTGTGGATTTCAATAACTCCCCTTTCCATCAATCGTGGAATCTTTGTGGTTATCTGATCATTGTATCATGTTTATGCCGGCCAGAATACAAGGTAGTGCGAGACCCGGCAGCATGATCAACTCTCGGACCCTGTTGATGACACCCGCATGCCCAATTTCATTGGCTAGGGTTTTTCCAGAGAGACATGTCCCGCCTTCACCATTAAGTATAAATAGGTGTGTTTGTAGCTTTATTCTCCCTCTTGATCCCCAATCGCAGTGAGAGTGAGTGACTGTTGGAGCCACCCCGCAAGTGACTGTGTTTGTTAACACACTCTGATCTTCCATGCTCCGCAACAAAACACTGCATTGTGACTCGAGGAGAGAGAGTCCTATCCCTTCCTAATTCATAGCATACCATCAATTTTGAATAAGTGCAAACTACACACAACATAAAGAAGGATTTGTGTAAGTGCTTGAACCTTTCTGCTATCTGCTAAACTGTGCTTTATTTAACTGCTAATTCACTGCTAAAGCAGCTAAAGTAATTCTGCTACAGCTACACTATACATTTTCCATTATCCTTTTTTAAAATAAATGTACACATATGTTGCTTGCTGTTGGCCTTTTAGTGTTTACGTATATGTTTATCGCTCAGTTTGTGCTTATGTTCATTTTGTTCATGATAATGGCTGTTGGTTGGATGGATGTTGAGATCATTGGATTATTACTTGTGAAAACTGTGCTGTTGGGTTGATAACTGTGGCTATCCTGATTCTTTTGTTGTGTTGTGAACAGTGGGCAAACGGCGACTGCAGCTATCGCCTCCCCCCCCGGGCTCTCCCGTGACTGACTCCCCTAGCAGCCCCCCCCGCCTATTTCCCCATGTGCTCTGGAGTCCCTGCTCCAGGCTTGCCAGTGGCTTTCATGGCTTCCGCAGCTACCGGATATGCCCCCCTCCTCCTGGCTCTCTATGGAGTGACTCTCCCGGCAGCCCCTCCCCACCTATTTCCCCATGTGCTCCCCCGACTCCCTGCTCCAGGCTCGCCAGTGATTTTCACGGCTTCTGCAGCTACTGGCTACATCCCCCCCTCCTCCTGGCTCTCTATTGAGTGACTCTCCCAGCAGCCCCTCCCCATGTATTTCCCCATGTGCTCCCCCGAGTNGCTTGCTGGTGGCTTTTGCGGCTTCTGCAGCTACTGACTACGCCCCCCCCCCCTTATTACACTTACTTAACTTCTGTAATGGAGAGAATGCTGCTGAAGTGATTGTCTGCCATATGTATCAGGCTCTCCGGTGGCTTTCACGGCTTCTGCAGCTACTGGCTAGGGCTATGCCCCCCTGGCTCTCTATTGAGTGACTCTCCCAGCAGCCCCCCCCTGCCTATTTCCCCATGTGCTCCCCCAAGTCCCTGCTCCAGGCTCGCTGGTGGCTTTTGCGGCTTCCGCAGCTACCGGCTATGCCCCCCCTCGTCCTGACTCTCTCTTCAGTGACTGTCCTGGCACACATACACACCTATTTCCCCATGTGCTCCCCCGAGTCCCTGCTCCAGGCTCAGCAGTGACTTTCGCGGCTTCCACAGTTACTGACTACAGCCTTCCCTCCTCCTGGCTCTCTATTGAGTGACTCTCCCGGCACCTCCCACCACCTATTTCCCCATGTGCTCCCTCCTGAGCCAATTCCCTGTTCCAGGCTCACCAGCAGCTTCCGCATCTATGCCCCACCCCCCCTCCTGGCTCTCTATTGAGTGACTCTCCCAGCAAGCTTCCCTTGGTTATGTGGTGCAGGGAGGGGGGCAGGGGGGCTGGTGGCCCTTTCTTGGCATGTCCCACAACCCACTGCAGTGTATGGAAACAGAGAATTCAGGCAGTGTTTTTTTAAAAAGAAAAAAATCTCTTCCGGAGAGGTATGCCTCAAGGTTGCTGCCTTGTAAACAATGGTTCTGAGAGCTGGCTCCAAACATTCTCACACATGGGATGTGCTCAGGCACCATTATACACACATATCAAGCACAGCTTGCTAGTTTGAACAATCACATGAATGATGACAGTCTCCTCGAGCCCAAACGCAGTAAACAAAGCACCTTCCTGCTCATTCCAAACAGTACTTTCCAAAGGGTTGGCATTTGTGACAATGTTGAGAGCCATCCCAAAGAACATTGTTTACGAGGTAGCAAACTTATGTTGTTCTTCAACTGCCTCTTCCCATTCCCACAAACGTGATAGTCCCTGGAAGCTGGAAACACTTTGGTTCTATTTATTTCAGTTTCATGATTTTTAGCTCCCAGCTCATGATTTGTGTGAACATTCATGTTTTGGCAACTTAGTCAATGCAGGCACTGCATGTAGGTTTCCTAAGCATACCGTACGTATTTGCATAGGTCACTCACAACCTTAGTTACAATCGTTTTCAATGTGATTCTGAGACTGTCATTTGACAAATAGGAGTATACCCACTCAGGCCTCTCTGTAGTGAGTGCCTCCCTCTGGCATGCACCCCTATCCAGACTCAGAGTTGCGCGCGGCGAATGCTGTTGATGTGTGATGATGTGTGCATGTGCTTTGTGTGTTACTTATTTACTTGCTTAGTTTGTGATAATAAAGATGAAATCAACTTTCTTCATCAAACATTATGCTTACTGCTAACCTAAATTCTCATCCACTCTTCAGATTAATTCCCTGATACATTTGGCAGACAATCACTTCAGCAGCATTCTTTCCTTTACAAAAGTTAAGTAAGTGTAATAAGGACATTTATTTAATTATTTTTTTAAAAAAAACAGCATACTAATCACTAATTGCTTGCCTTATTCCATTAGGCAATGATGAAGAACATTTGGTTCATTGGTGATTCCTACATCACGAGACTGGAGCAATTCTGCCGCACAGAACACACTGAGGTCGATTTGAATTTGGAAAATGTTACAGTGCGATGAATCAGAAGTGGGGGATGTGATGGTCTAATGTATTGCCTGCTTTAAAGAACAAAAGGCAATTCATTGCCTCCATTCCTTCACTTCCTTCATGCATTGTAATCCACTCCGGTGGCAACAATATTGGAATGCTCAAAGGCGTTGAGCTACTAGAGTACATGAGAAATGATTTAATGGCAATCTGTCGGCTTTTTCCTGGTTGCAAGATTGTTTTCTCTGATCTTATTATTCGCAAGTGCAACAGATATAGCACAAACATGAAGGCGATTAATAAATGTGTTAGAAATGTTAACAAGTCTGTTGGTGCTTTCATTCAAGATATTGATATGGTTTTGGTCTGGCATAGGAACATTTTAGCCGCTGATAGTAATATGTTTTTGGACGATGGTGTACATCTTTCACAATCTGGCATGTCTATGTTCTATAGTAACATTAGGTCTGCAATATTACAAAATGTATTGTGATGTGTGTTTTTAGGAATGCATATTGATGTAAGACCATGTTTTAATTTACATTTATTTCTCAATATTTTGTACATTTAAAACCCC
>QEPC01008742.1:3765924-3776436 GCA_003113815.1 Sphenodon punctatus
ATGTTTTCAGCCTGTCCCAGTTAGCTGCCAAATTCATAAGCTCCAATTGCAACTTCTCCTTGGTTACTTCCTTGTCAAACTTCACAAGTGCTTCACTCAGCTTCAGAAGCGCATCAGTATGAGGCATAGATGTCTTCATCTCTCCAAACTGTACAGGAGACAAGCAGGCCAGGTCCCTATACAATGCCCCATTTTTCGCAAATCTTGTTTTCGATTTTCTATTGTTGTATCTAATATCCAGTATTTGACTTACCGGTATAGGCATACCGGTTATTTAACATTGTGTGGTTTACCGGTTTTTTTACATTGCGGCCATTGAAGTCAATGGTCACAATGTTACCAAATTGTTAAAGCGGCCAATGTTAAAAAACCGCAACACTGCAGATTAGAACCTTGTATATATACACATCTATACGTGCACATATATACATATGTTTATGCAGATGCATATATATATGCAGATGCATACACATATCTACATACACACATACACACACACACATACCAGGCCACACACACATATTGATATCGCAAATCAAGAAATCATGGAGATGTAATGGCGGATGCATGGCCTTGAGGAGTGCAGAGGGATCAGGGTGCATGTGTGGCCTGGAGGGGTGTAGAGGGAAACTATGCATCCATAGGTGGGAATGGATGGGATTGGGAACTATGCATTTGAATAAATAAATGGGGATACCCATCAAATATGCATGATTCAACCTACTATTTGTGGATTAGTCAATGGGAACTACTCATTTAATATCCCTCGAATACCCATTTTGGCTTTAAAATGGGGGAGTGTGTGTGTGTGTGTGTGTGTGTGTGTAGATATGTGCCTACTTACTTTATAAGACTAGAGGCTCTCTAGTTCCACTAAAGAGAGGCTAGGCTAGTACCTCTGTAGTTGAAAGTTGAACACTCTCAGCCAGCGGGGAGGGGATGGGAGTGGGGGACTTATAGTTTCCTAACGCTTTACGGGTGGGGGAATTAACGTAATGTTCACTCCCAACACTACTTACTGCAGTTAGCTGTTTAGTGTTAACTGTTAACATAACAAAGAGGTAGGCATGGTGGTGTGTGTGTGATGCAGTTGAATGTCATTCACTCAGCTCATCCTGTGACTTTGATTCTAAGGGCTTAGAGGGGGGACCCATGCTTTGACATGGTCAACGTGAAATAAATCCCGCCTCCCTGCGTTAAATGCCTGTGGCTGTCAGCTGTCAGGACTGTGCTTATTGGTGTCCGTCCATTGCTAATTAAATGACCCGTATGGGCGAGGTGGGGCTGGTCCGTCCGGTTACAGCTTTAAGCCATCTCAGTCTATATGGTGGAAGCATGGGAGGGGAAGGTCTCGGGAGGCGCAGCGTGCCTCAGTAAACGCAGTAGAGATGCAGAGTGATCATTCTTGTTTTAAGTTAACAACTAAACAAGAAATAGTAATTGTAGACTGACTCAACAACATACAAAGCACTGTATGGACTTTATCATTCATGTGTTTATCATTCAGGTCTCTGAGTGTGACCACATACACAGGTTTAATGCTATAAAAATACAGTCATGGAACACTAAAGTAGGCAAACTTTTAATGATGCAGATGAATGTCTTTCACTCAGCTCATCTCTCAGCTGTGCTGTGATTCCGAGTGCCTAGAGGGGCAAGGAGGGGACACTGCTTGTTGTGTCCCGATGACACAACACAGCAATAATGTTATGATAAACATACAATAACAGTAATGTAAATGTAAAAAATTTTTTTTAGAAGTGACACGGAACAGTGTGGATTCAAACCAGCGAAAGAACAGCTTCAAATTGTACAGAAAGCAGGAAACTTAACAACTATTCCACCATGCCATATTAATTTTGCAGGAGTTGTGAACTACAGAGTTCTGACTTCTTCTAGACTGAGGATGTGCACGGAATGAGGATTGTAAAAAACTCTTCTGCATGGGCTTCATTCCTTCAACTTTCTGTACCGGTCCGATGATGTAAAAAATGACTCAGTCAGCCAATACACAGGTCACCTTAAACTCCCACCAGGAGTTTTGCTCAAAAAACTTTACTTTGGAGGTCAATTTACATTTACATAAAAGATCAATGTACCATTAAATAAAAAGACCATTCCTTGAACTCCCATCCAGAACATGTGCATGTATGCATTTGAGAAGAATGGGCAATGACTGCGGCACAGAGGGAGAACACAGCACCAGCAGTCAGCACAGCACACACATGCGCAGCAGCACACCAGCACTGCATACTCCCTTTGCAGAACCGCGATAAACGCTCATGACTGTCTCTCATATATTAAATTGGTGGAAGGCGGAAAAAAGCCGTCGATTGTACTCGACAACAGTGACGATCGGAAAAAGTAATAAAGCACATAAATGCCACATCTGCAGATTCTTGTAGTGGTAAATGCAGAATCGTGGAAGTTCCAAGCGGAATTCCGCGGGGTGCAACTTCGTATGCAGAGTTTTGGGAATGGAATTGCGGCACGGTAAAGGCTCCTGCTGCATCACCTCTAGACAAAATCCCACAGCACAGCCGGGCTGGCAGGGTACAGCAGGCAGGGGACCCCAGAACACACCAACCACCAGCAAACCTGCTGCAGATCCCTGAACACCAACAACGGATGTGTGTGGGCAATGAGGGAGGGACCACCACTAAGGCAGGGAGGGGGAAGACACCAGGACAACAGCAAAGGGGACAGACCCTGGCCTAAGGAACCACAGGGAAAGGGGGGCATTGATATGGGGCGGGAGGGGGCAGAAGGAAGCCAAGACAGGCAGTTGAGTGGCCACAACCCTCAGGAAAGGGAAACCAGGGTCAACCCCAAAGAGCTGACAGAGCTGAAGCACAACTACATGGAGAGGGGCGGGAGTTAAAGACAACCAGTCCCTGCCAGGCAACCATGGCACAACCGCCAAGGACAATCACACATGTGACCCACACAGTCGACCGGGTCAAAGGGAACACTAGGACACACAACCGGAGAAGGGGGCAAAGCAACTTTAATAACAAGGGGGAACAGAGTGGGACAAAGAAAAGGTACAAGGGAGCTGGGGAGGCAGCACAGACAGCAGGTTGGTGGGGCAGTTACCTGCCCTCAACAGGTATACAGACCCCGTACCCAGCTCCTACAATCAGCCTGGGCACGGTCAAGCCGGTGGACCCTCTGCAGGATGTGCAGCAGCAGCTGCACCTCCTCCTGCTCCCTGGTCCACTCTGCAATCATCACCTGCATTAAGGGAGAGAGGGAGAGTCCCATCAGGACGGTACAAGGGCCCCAACAACATGGAACCCCAAACAGACACCTGGGGAGAGGGCCACGCACACATGCAGCACACTCACTGATCTCCTTGTAGAGTCCTGCCCCAGCACGGAGCTCTGAGGCCACACGCTGTAGCTCGCCGGCCATCTGTGTCAGGCAAAGAACAGTCAGGAAGACAACCAGAGTAGCTAGAAGGGAGAAGGGGGAGGAAGACGGGGAGATGGTGCACGGAAATGGTGCGAGTCAGCAGGGGTCAGTAAGCATAAGTACACAGCATGCAAAACCCACACATGGACCCCGGCACACCCATGCCAGCACACCAACCGCTCGGATCAAGGGGGAACATGGGAGGACAACAGATGGACACCGGGGAGAATACCAGATACTGGATTTATCTGTATCGGATCTCTCCAGTATTTGACTTACCACTATAGGCATACCGGTTATTTAACATTGGGTAGTTTACCGGTTTTTTTACATTGCGGCCATTGAAGTCAATGGCCACAATGTTACCAAATTGTTAAAGCGGCCAATGTTAAAAAAAATGGTATGCCGATATCAGTGATTATTGGATTATTGGATGAATCCGATATACCCAATTATCAGGTTATCGGATTTATCCGATACCAATATTCCCACCCCTAGTCAGCAGCCCATCTCTCCTGCCACCCATCCATCACCAAGAGTGCAGATGTTGGGAACCAACAGGAGGTGACAGAAGCAGTGATAGGCGGGCCAGCACCAGATGGGGGCCAGCCAATGGTAAACCCCTGCCTGACACCATGCTTGACCCGTGTCAAGATCAGCAGGGCAACACTTGCTGCCAGGGAGGGGTTGGAGCCCACACCTAGCACCCACCCACGTACAGGTGCATAATGAACAGCACTGCCAAGGGACAGCACAATCACACATGTGGCACACACAACCCACCGCAGACCTACCAAGTCATCCAGGTGGTTGACAACAACACCACAGGGAGAACTGGGGGGCCGCACAGGGTACTGGGGGCCCGCACAGGGTCGCAGTATACCAGGTGACCACCAGCAGATCAAGGACAGTGCTGTCAACAGAATGCTTTGCCCCCCCACCCCACAGGCAGAACCCCCGATCCAGTAGGGAGCCCCCAGGGGAATGCATCACACACCCCAGGTTGGTACCAGACAACCCCAGCCATCCCAAATATGAACCCCCCGGAACCCAAACAAATGACTGAACAAACACAGGGAAGCCTCCAGTCATGGGGGTGGCAATCGGAAAAGCACTATGGAATGTACAGCCACAGGCAAGGTCATTATTAGGGATGAGGTGAAAGGGGGGGTACAAGCACAGAGGCCAGTGAATGGGTGCTCACAGGCCCATGGCTGTTCCAAGCAACCAGTACACAGGGCCATCGTGGCTCCCACCCCAAGAGGAATGGAGGCGCTTGGCAACACTGCAGGGCTGGTGGTGGGAGTGTACCAAAGTAGTGATGGGGTCCAGCAGATGGTGGAGCCAACCAAAGGGTCACACATTACTGTGGGGTGCAGCAGCAATGTCCATGTGGAGGCAGGGCACAGCACAGTCATGGGTATGACATTGCGACGGAGTGGGAGGTTGGGACGCCCAGCTCAGGGAGAGGCTGGAGGGTGCCCCTGAAACATCAATCTCAGGACAAAACCGTCCCAGGAGAATAGGCCCCTGCAGAATCCCCGGGAATGGATATGCCAGTTGTATCTGGTGCGTAGGCTGCGTCCGTTCATCTCCAGCCGGGACCTGGCCTCCCTCACACATGCTTTCGTCACCTCGAGGCTGGACTACTGCAACGCGCTCTACGTGGGGCTGCTCTTGTGCCTGATTCGGAGGCTGCAGTTGGCACATGGCAACCACCCCTCCCTTGCACCACCACTGGCCTCGGGGCCTGTTCCACAACCTGCCATTACCGTTGCAAGGACCGCTCATAGGTTTGCACAGCGGTCCTATGGAGAGCGGCTGTGAATGAGTGATGCATGAGGAGGTGCACAGCGCTAGCTGGGGTGAGGCCATAGTGGGCTGGCTGCTAAGCCCTGTGAATCCCTGACCCACTCACCAGGTGGGAGCATTCCAGCACTAGCATTCCAGCATTCCTCTTCCTGTCCATCTTTTTCTCCCTCTACTTTTCTCCTCCCAACTTCTTCCTCCCCCCAACCCATCACCACTCTCTAACCTCCCCCATACATCCTTTTCTCCCTTGGCTACCTTCTCTCACTGCTCCCCTTCCACTCCTGTCTCTAGCCTACCACGACGCTCCCCTTGTCCCAATCTTATCCCTATTCCTTGCCTCCCCCCTCATCAACTACCATTTTTCTGCTCCCTCTGGAACTGTCGCTCATCTATCAGTAAAGCTCCCTATATCCATGATCTTTTCCTCTCTCGCTCCCTCCAGCTCCTTGCCCTTACTGAAACTTGGATCACTCCCTCGGACTCTGTCACGCCTGCTACCCTCTCCTGTGGGGGTCTCTCCTTCTCTCACCAACCCCGCCCTGAAGGACGGGGTGGTGGGGTGGGCCTCCTTCTTGCTAAATCCTGTCAGTTCCAACCAATTTCTCCTCCCCCCTCTCTCTCCTTCCATACCTTTGAGGCTCACTCCGTGCGCCTCTACTCCCCCCTCCATCTACGTGTTGCTGTCATCTACCGTCCCCCTGGTCCTCTCTCTTCCTTTCTTTCTGACTTTGAGTCCTGGCTCACTTTCTTCCTCTCTGTTGATATCCCCACTCTCATCCTTGGTGACTTCAACATTCATGTTGATGACCCATCTCAGCCCTCAGTCTCTCGCTTCCTCTCCCTAGCCTCCTCCTTCAACCTCCACCTTTGGACCAACTCCCCCACCCATACTAATGGCCATTCTCTTGATCTTGTCCTCTCTAGAAACTGCTCTGTCGCTGATCTCTCCTTCGATCCTCATCCTATATCAGACCACTTCCTTGCCTCTTTCAACATTTCCCACTGTCCCCCCTCCTCTTCCCCTTCTCTACGCCCCTTCCGTGACCTTCAAGCTATTGATCCCCTGGACTTTGCCTCCTCTCTCTCTCCCCTTCTTCCTACAGTCTTCTCTTCCTCCTCCCCTGACTCCGCTGTCTCTGCTCTCAACGCCTCTCTCTCCTCCACACTTGACTCCCATGCCCCTCTCTCTTCCCGCCCTGCCTTCTCCCACAACCCCCGTCCTTGGCTCACCCCTAGTATCCGCCACCTCCGTTCTTGCACTCGTGCTGCTGAACGACTCTGGCGCAAATCCCATTCTCACGCTGACTTCCTTCACTTCAAATTCTGTCTCTCCACCCTTACTTCTGCTATCTCCCTTGCTAGACAACACTACTATGCCTCCCGCATTGAGTCCTGTTCTCGGGACCCTCGCCGCCTGTTCTCTACCTTTGACTCCCTCCTCAAGCCTCCCTGTCCTCCCCCTCCTTCTTCCCTTTCTGCTCAGGATCTTGCCTCCTTCTTCACCTCCAAGATAGACAAGATCCGCCTCGACATCGCTTCCCACTCCTCTCTTCCCACTCCCACCCCTCTCCCTCCTCCCCCTCCTTCTCTCATGTCCTCCTTCTCCCCTGCCTCCCTTAAGGAAATCTCCTCTCTGCTCTCCTCCTCCAACCCTTCCACTTGCCCCCTTGATCCCATTCCTTCCCGCCTCCTCACCTCCATTACTCCCACTGTCGCCCCTTCCTTCCTGCACATCATCAACCTCTCCCTCTCTACTGGCTCTTTCCCTTCTGCCTTCAAACATGCCACAGTCTCTCCTATTCTCAAAAAGTCCACTCTTGACCCCTCTGACCCTTCTAGCTATCGTCCTGTCTCACTCCTTCCTTTTGCTTCCAAGCTGCTTGAACGTGTTGTCTACTCCCGCTGCCTTGACTTCCTATCCTCCAACTCCTCCCTTGACCCCCTCCAATCTGGCTTCCGCCCCCTTCATTCTACTGAAACTGCTCTCGCTAAGATCACCAACGATCTTCTGGTGGCTAAATCTAAACGTCTCTATTCCATTCTTGTCCTCCTTGATCTCTCTGCTGCCTTCGATACTGTTGACCACTCACTCTTGCTGGATTCCCTTCACTCCCTTGGCTTTTGTGGCTCTGTCCATAACTGGTTCTCCTCCTACCTCTCTGACCGCTCCTTTAATGTGTCTCTCTCCAACTCCGCCTCCTCCTCCTTCCCCCTCTCAGTTGGTGTTCCTCAAGGCTCTGTTCTTGGCCCTCTCCTCTTCTCGATCTATACCTCATCCTTAGGCAAACTCATTGCCTCCCATGGCTTCCAATACCACCTCTATGCTGATGACACTCAACTCTATCTCTCTACTCCCTCTCTCTCTCCCTCTGTTCAAGCTCGTCTCATCAACTGTCTCTCTGACATCTCTACCTGGATGTCTCAACGTCAACTCAAACTCAACATGGCTAAAACTGAACTCCTTATCTTCCCCCCTCATCCTTCCTCTCCTTCCTCACTGTCAATAACTATTGATGGAGTCACCATCCTGCCTGTCCCCCAAGCCCGTAGCCTAGGCTTCATCTTTGACTCAGCCCTTTCTTTTAAACCCTACATTGACTCTGTTGCTAAATCCTGTCGCTTCTCCCTCCATAACATTGCTAAGATTCGCCCTTTTCTCTCTGTCTCGTCTGCCAAAACTCTTGTTCATGCTCTGGTCATCTCTCGCCTCGATTACTGTAACCTCCTTCTCACTGGCCTTCCCCGGTCTCACCTTTCTCCCCTCATCTCTGTCCAAAACTCTGCTGCCAGGGTCATCTACCTCGCCAGTCGCTTCGACCATGTGCAGCCCCTCCTCTCTTCGCTTCACTGGCTTCCCCTTCCTGAACGAATCCTGCACAAGCTCCTAGTCTTCACCTATAAAGCTCTTCACAACCTTGCTCCCCCCTACCTCTCTGCACTTATCGCCCTCCATACTCCAGCCCGTGCACTTCGCTCCTCCTCTGTCCCTTCTCTCACCCTTCCACGCCTTCCCTGCTCCCCTAAGCGCCTTCGTCCCTTCTCACTTGCTGCCCCCCATGCCTGGAACTCCCTCCCTGTCCACATCCGCCTTGCCCCCTCCCTTCATACCTTCAAATCTCTCCTTAAAACTCACCTCTTTCGCTCTGCTCTGTCTGACTCTTTATCCTGCTGAGCCACTATTCCTATACCTACGATCGGTTTACCCTTATCCTTGCAACATGGACCTGCCTGCTGTCATTCTCATCGTAACCAAGCCAAGTACGTGCACTTGAGACCTCGCATCTTCATGAATGTTAGACCCCTTGTCTCTCCCTCTGTTCCCCTTCCTAAGTCTCTCCCCCAGCTCCTGTCTCTCAGATTGTAAGCCCTAGGGGCAGGGACCATGTCTGTTTTATTACTTTGTAAAGTGCCAGGTACACTGCTGGTGCTATATAAATGTTTGTTAATAATAATAGTGATGACAGCTCACCAAGGCCATGGCTGCCTCTAGCAGGGAGATAATGAGGCACTACATGCAGCATATCTTGATAGATCACAGCTGCACAATGCCGTGGCCTTCACTCACTGTGATTGATGCAGGGCTGTTGCGGATGCACCCTGCCCAGTGATCACACAGGGGCATGGCACAGGCACAGGGATGCAGGTAGGCCTCCTGGCCCACATTGCAGCCTTGATGTAGCCCTAGCCTCTAGGTGTTCCGACGTTCTGCTGAGCTGGTGGCAGGGTTAGCAGGGATTTCTATCAGCTGTGTAGAACACACCCACAGTACTGCACCAATCGATGGGCACACAGCATGGTTCACCAGAGTACACATGTCGGCCGGTTCCAGTGCCTGGGTGTGGCATGTAGAGAGAGGTGGTTTGGGTGTGGTGGATGCAAGGTGATCATGACGGAGAGCAGAGCTAGAATATTGGTGGTGTTGTCCAGTAGAGGGTGTATGTGCAGAGCACAGGGAAGGAGGGTGTGCAGTGCAGTTCACCCATTTCAACAATCCCCATTACCCTGGGACAGCCGTTGACCAACAGGGGATGTGTGAGGCATGGTGTGAGTGTGTAGGGTGCACAGGCTGTGGGGCTTGGAGACACAGGCTGCAACCGGGAGGTAGGTTGGTGCACAAGCTGGTGAATGGGCAGGTGCTTATGGGGGGCACTGTCACAGTTGTGCAGTCCATGGGGCAAGCCACCCTCTCACGTACCACCTAGTAGGGTAGCTGCGTGGTGATCCATCACTGGTTCCGGTGGTGGGTTCCCACTGTGTGTGTGTGTTGGTGGTGGTACCATGCTGCCTGTTGATGAGTCCCCTGAGGAGAGGGCTGTCCTGTTAACAGTCCTGGCCTCCTGCTTCATGATACTGGCACAGGTGTTCCAGCAGTGGATTGAGCTACTATTGCCAGGGCCCTGCTTCTACAACCATGGAGAACGGTGCAGGAGAGCGGCCAACATGTGCTGAGCAGCATCGTTGCAGTGGGCAAGGAGGATCGCTGGCCGGCGACATGCCCTATTCAGAACAGCTGTGTCCCAGGACTTGCGACTTGTCCTTTCCTGGTGGCCTCTCAACTAGGGATGTATGAACATGGTTCGTATGTTCAGAGTTCAGACTGAATTCGGTCTGTTTGGGCGACCGAACAGAACTTTTGAACCAAACTCGAAAATGACCGAACAGTTTGGTTGCGTTCGGGTGAGTTCGGATGGGTTTGGGCAGGAAAAATATGACTGGAAGGCCCAGGGAGGGGGAGGCAGCTGAGGAGAAGACTTCCTAGCACCAGAGGTGGAGAGGCTTGGAGTAGCCGCCAGCTTGCCCAATCACCATCCCTTTTCTCTTCAGACCACTGGCTTGGCAGTCTGCGATTGGACATGGGGGAAGAGCGGGCTAGGCTGCACAGAGCCAAAGGGGCCTGTGGTAAGGCAGGCCCAGCAAGGAACAAAAGTCATTGCCCTCCCCCCTTCCAACACCTTCTGAGCTAGCCACTGATCCTGTCAGCAGGCGTTTTCAGAAGTCTTCCTCTACTAGTAGTTTGTGTAGCTCCCAATCCATTGCCATCCTCCTCCTATTTCACCCATCCCACACATTTACATCCCTAGTATCATTTATTTAGATTAGGTTAGATAGATTTAGGTGTTATTTTTATTTTTTACCCATCCCTGTGTTCTTTCTCCCTACCCTCCATTGAATCCTCCCCCTCCTCCCACTATATATTCCATCCATGATTCCCTTCCCCTGTTTTTGGATTTATTTAGAGTAGCATTAGATTGATTTAGGTGAGCTGTCTGTATCCTCCACCATCAC
>QEPC01008742.1:3790828-3839499 GCA_003113815.1 Sphenodon punctatus
ATAGATAGATAGATAGATAGATAGATAGATGTAGGAGTTAGCTTAGTGATAGAGATAACGTTAGTGATTTAGTTTTAGTGTTTGTAGGAGGAGGCCTGTGTACTTATTATATAATCCATTTAGTTCATAGCATTTAGAATGGTTAATAGCAGTTAGATTTAGTGTAGATAGATAGATATATAATATTAGATTAAAAAGTTAAATTAAAAAAAATATAAAAACAAAAAAACCAAATAAAAAATCTAAACACCATATAAAACCAAATAAAAAACAAAAAAACATATAAAAAACAAAACAAAAAACCAAAACATATAAAAACATTTCCCCAATGGCCGAACCCGAACCAAATGGCCAAACCGAACAGCCGACCCCGAACCCGGCGAATGAACCGAACGGGCAAACCGAACAGACGAACCAAACGCAGACGAATCAAACAACCGAACCCGAACCACGATCTATTCTCCCATCCCTACCAAAACCTAGAAGCTGCCACTCTAGCTCCAAGACCCACCGTCATGGATCTGGGGCCATCATTCCTCACACAGAGACAATGTCGTTCCACCGCATCAAAAAACAACCACTCCAGCCCCAGGACCCACCACCAGGGTTCTGGAGCTACATTACCGTCAGGGAGGGCTGTGGCCAATATCTAGAAGTTGCCACTCTAGCCCTAGGACCCACCATCATGGGTCTGGGGACATCATTCCTCACACAGAGGCGATGTCATTCTACCGCATCAAGAAATAGCCACTCCAGCTGCAGGACCCATTGTCAGGGTTCTGGAGCTACGTTACTGGCAGGGAGGGCTGTGGCCAATATCTAGAAGCTGCCACTCAGGCTCCAGGACCCAACGTCTGGGTCTGGGGCCATCATTCCTCGCAGAGAAAGCCAATTTTTAACTGCATCAAGAAAAAGCCAATCCAGACCCAGGACCCACTGTCAGGGTTCTGGGGCCTACGTTACTGGCAGGGAAGACTCTGGGCAATATCTAGAAGCTGCCACTCCAGCCCCAGGACCCACCCTCAGGGTTCTTGTGACCTGTCATTCTGCTCACGGGGTGCTGGCATTCCACCTTTTCTTTATGCAACCTGCTGTTCATGGAGAGAGAGAGAGAGAGAGAGAGAGAGAGAGAGAGTCTCCCCACTACTAGAAGGAGAGACAGACGCGATCCCATCCATGCTGTCACCTGCTCTATATGGACAGAGAGAGAGAGAGAGGTTCCCAGTTAGAACAAGAGAGATGGGGGTTGGAGGGGGAGAGGTAGGTGTATCCAGCTACCCTGGCTGCCACCGGCCAGAACCAGGAAGAACACCCATCTGTGCTCATGCACCCATTGCCCATTGCCCACATACAGCATGCTGCAAACCTACTATAATGAGATGGAATATAACACAACGTATTATATCTGCCTGCCTGCCTGTGTGCATTCCTCTACCTGCTGCTACCACCTATCACATGATTGAATGAAGTGTGCCCGATAGACTTTAGGCTGTCATTACACTATCCCTGAATCAGTCATGCCCACCCATCCCAGGAACCATCAACTAGATTCTGGGACCATCATTCCAGTCACTGGGGGCCGCATTCCATTCCACTGCATCCAGAAGCCCGGTGCTCACACGCCAGCCTAACACCCCCACCCCCCAACAGCCTACTCCTCCACACCCACCCATGGATGCTCACTGAATCTGCTGGAAATAAAAGTCCCTCTGACCACCAGCTCCCACCTCCTGTTGCCAGCTGCCGAGAAGCCTATCTCTCTTTCTCTCTGTCACACCCACCCACACAACCACAAGCCCTGCACCTCCTGGGGGGCTGTCTGCAAGTTGAGACCCTGCTGCTGGCACAGCACATCTTTAGGTTAATAACTATGCTACATGGGGTGGCAGGTGCTGCTGGTAGGGATCGACAAGCTGTATGAGATTCTGCCACCTGCCAGCCAGAACTTCAGCACATAGGGATATAAGATTGGGTAGGTCAGACAAAGCTCGTAACAAGAAATGCAACTTTTATTAAAACAATTTAAATAACAACAAAACAAACAAACAAAACAACAACAACAACAACAACAACAACAAAACAACAAAACAACAACATTCTGAAACCAAAAGCAACCATTGAAAGCAAACTTATAAATTAAACTATTAGTCTTTGTCCCCTGGGACTTGGGGGAAAGGCAACAGCTGTTGGGGTGCAGCACAGGGCTGAGGGGCGGCCACCCGGGACTCTTGCAACTCATAGCCTTGGGCCACGGAAAACTCAACGACCCCTTCCAAGTCCCGATGCCACCTGGAGAGCGCCTGGTGGTATAGTTCCAGGCATTCCATCTCAGCAGAGATGTACTGGCCGTACACCTCCAACTTTTTCTTCTCCACCTCAACTGCCTGGAACTCCTCCACCAGGAGGTTCTCCATGGTGGCTGCTGTCATCTGCAGGTCAGTCACGAAGTTCCGGGTGGGCCTCTCCAACTCGGCACGAAAGGCCTTGACCTCAGCAGACTCCTGGGGCCCAGGGTTCTCCAACTTCAGGGCTGAAGAGGGGGGGAGGGCTTAAATGCCATCTTTTTTGGGTTGCCTTTCCCCCCTTCTTCTGGCATTGAGGCTCCATGGCCACACCAGAGTCTTCTGCCTGCCGCCTCACTCTCCTGTGGTGCATTTTTTTGATGTGGGCAATGACCCCGATGTGGTCCCCTCCCTCTGAAGCTGGAATCTTTTCAGGAAGATCTAAAAAGAGCATAAAAAGATAGGAACATAAGAAGTGCCATACTGTGTCAGACCAATGGTCTGTCAAGCCCTGCCTGCATTCTGTCTCCACAAGTGGGTAGACTGGGTGGCCAATCTCTCTCTGCAGGGGACTTCCATTCCTAACAGGTCATAGGGCAATTCATTCCCTGTTGTTCCAGTCCCCGTGCCATACCTTGCATATGGAAATTCCATCGCCCTTGTCATAAAACCTCCAGACATCCGACCTTGTCCGCTGAATGTCTGGGGGTGTCACTGGCGACCTCTGCCTAAGGGTCCTCCTTGGCCTGGCACCAACGCTGGGGCTGGCATCCAATTCCTCTCTGAAATGGGAACACATTAAGAACACCTAAGTAATATCATGCATTTATGATGATGCCTCTAGTCCTCCCTCCTTGGGGAGCTAGGGATTTCAACTAGAAAGGTCCTTGCTGGCACGTGCAAATCTTGTGCTCCTTAGGGTGTTAGTAGTGATTTCAATGGGAGATGTGACCCTGGCTGGCACATGTAAATCCTGCCCTCCTTGGGTGCTAGGAGATGCTAGTGATTGCAACTAGAAAGGCCCTGACTGGCACATGAAAATCCTGCCCTTCTTGGGGTGCTTGGGTTGTACATACCTGACTGGTACATGAAAACCCTGTCCTCCTTGGGGTGCTAGAGGATGCTAGGAATTGCAACTAGAAAGGCCCTGACTGGCACGTGCAAACTCTGCCCCCTTGGGGTGCTAGGGATGACAACGGGAGATGTGACCCTGGCTGGAAAGACCCTGACCTTATTTGGGGGTGCGTAGGGAATGGGATGGCAACTGGAGAGTGGAGACCCTTGCTAGCCTGGCACATGTTTGTGTGGGGGTGCTGCTCATGACAGAGCTCCCACACTACAGTACCCTCTCTCTCTGTGGCAGACATCTTCTGCCACCCGCTGATGCCCACTGTTTGTGCCTGACTGATGCCTACCACCCATGTACCCAGCCGCATGCCAGTGAGCTCGCTCTAATGGATAGAGCCTTTCTTGTCTTCAAATTTTAAAAAAAGTTTACAAACCTGGCAGCACCTCCTGGGCCCGCCGCTTGCTTCTCATCCGAGGAGCCGGGCACCACCACCGGAGGTCTAGGGGAAGCAACCTCTTCCTAATCCTCCTCCTCGAGTGCAAAGTTGGCCCCCAGCTGGGGAATCATCACTGCAGCATTCTTCATTTTTTTTTTAAACAAACAACCAACCACCAACACCAGCCACACAAACACAATCAACCCACCACACCAACACTCACCAACAACACGCCAAATAAACATAGCCAGCCAAACCAAACACAAAGCACACGAACCGAACAGCCCACATACGCTTTTACCCACACGCACTCGAATTTCCGGTTTCCGGCGCGATCACGGGCTCTCACGATACTTTTTCTGAACAGCCGAACCGAACTTGACCGAACCGAACGGCTAAACCCGAACTCTGTGAACGACCTGAACGCCCGAACCCAACAGCCGAACCGAATTGAACCAAACTGAATGGCCGAACCCGAACCACGATCTGTTCACCCATCCCTACAGAGAAGGGGTGCTGCTGGGGAAACCAGGGTTGGCTGAGGTGCTGGGGAAGGGGCACTTGCACCTGAGGAGGATTGCCCTGGTGGTACTCGGGTGCCACCCCTCCATCTGGGCCTGGAGGGCCCATGTCATTCTGGAGTTCTGTCCACAGGAGCCCCACAGCCTCCCCTATGAGGTCAAGGGTCATGCGGAGGTCCCTTCCAGCATGACATGGCCCCTCGCCCTCTCAGCCCTGTCGAGCCGCATCTCGCAGTGGAGGGTGGCAGTCTGGCGCCTGTACCACAGGTGTTCAGTACAGCATGACTGCCAATATGTCCCAGTCCTTATCCCCCTCTCCTCTTTGCACCTCCCTGGTGAGGGCGAGCAGCTCTGAGTGCACTTTGGCTAACCTTCTGGTTTCCTCCAGCAGTTCCCTCCCCAGGTCCTCTCTCCTCTGATCCTTACCCGCATATCCAGATTCTTCTCAGCGCTGTTGGGGGCAGCAATCCTCGCAGGACCAGGGCGCTCATCTGTGGATGACATGTGACCCCCATTGGCGTGTGTTGTTTGCCATGTCCATACCCTGTGGTGCATCTGTTTTTCCACAAGGGGTGCTTACCCCCCTTCCTTGTCTATCCCTATGGTGATTGTGAATGCTCAGGTGGGGTCCCCATATTCCTGTCCTCCGGGTCAGACCACTGTACTTGTCCCACTTGGGAGTGCTTTCTCCTGGGGCCGTGTTGCCCCAGCACCTACTTGTGGGCATGTCTTGTGGTCCCTCCTCCCCTGTGACCCACCAATATGCATTCCTGTCAGGGGATATTAACCTGTGTGGCTAGGTTACACAAACGTGATGGGCACCAGCCCTTCCCTGT
This sequence comes from Sphenodon punctatus, assembly GCA_003113815.1. Classification (NCBI taxonomy): domain Eukaryota; kingdom Metazoa; phylum Chordata; class Lepidosauria; order Sphenodontia; family Sphenodontidae; genus Sphenodon; species Sphenodon punctatus. The sequence goes on from QEPC01008742.1 coordinate 3,795,973, forward strand.
AATGCATGGGGGGGTGGTTTGCTCTAGGGGCTGTATCTGTGTCCAGCCTGCTACCCCATCACCCAGGCACTACCTGCTACCCATCCATTTTGCGTGTTGACCTACCATTGGTGTCCTGGTGACCGGGTCTCAGGGGTGCCACCAGTTCCTCCTCGACCATCTCCTCCTCCGTGACCTCCTCATGGAACTCCAGGGTCCCTTGAGCTGTAATGGGAATGGGGATCCATCAGCTGATCCCTGCTGGCCAGCTTTGGTGCTGGTCACTGTGACTGAGGCCCTGGTCCCCCCCTTCCCTCTTCCCCCTACCCCCCCCGCCCCCCCCCCCCCCCCCCGGTCCCTCTCGCCCACACCCCACCTGGGTCCTGGTTGGGTTCCTACCTGGATCATTTTCCTATGCATCCTGGGAGGTGTCCTGGGTCTCCGTCCACTCCGCATGCACCCCCCATCCCATGGCCTGTTGCCCTGTGGGTTTTTTGTGGGCACACGTGGAGGATGAATTTTGTGTGAGCGGTTTCCTGGACCGCCACTTCCCCCTGTGCAATGGGGCTGTGCCCTCCCGCAACCTGGCTGCCATCTCCAGGGGCAGTGGTCTCCTTCTGCTCCAAGGGGTCGGTCAGGGGGGTTGTTGTCTGTGCCCTCTGTCTGTCCCTAGTGAAGATGGTGCCATGTATGCAGGAAGCAACTATGTCTCCATCCATGCAGAGGAACCGGTCCAGATCATCATGGAACTCCACTGTACGCATGGCATGGCCAGACTTGAGATTGTTGTCCTTGATATACTTATATCTGGACCTCAAGTCCTTTGCCTGCTGCATGCACTGGGTGACATCCCTATTGTACCCCTGACACTGCATCTCCTGGGTGATGGCTTCATAGACCTATCTGGTCTTGCAGCTGCACACCAGGTTGTGCTGGACCTTTTTGGACCCCCACATGCATATGAAGTCCCAGGTCTCTTGCCTCGACCAGGGACCCTTTGGGGTACCGTGGGGGGTGGGTAAGCTTCCAACTTGGAGGCTTGGGGCCCACCCAGTAGCTGTGATGACAGTGTAGCTGCTCATCTCCTGCTGGGGGTATTGCATGGAGATTAGCATCTGTCCCATAGCCCCCCTTTTGCTCCTGTTGGGGGATCTTTCCCCTATCCCCCTGGGGGGCATGGCAGGGTTACCTGACTGTCACGGAATGCATTGCTCCTGTGTCTGGGTGCTCTCCTGGGGGGGATTGTTAGCTGTCAGCTGGCCGCCCTATGTTCCCTCAGGATGGTTTCTGGTATTGGCAGGCGGGAAACCCCAACCCTCCCCGGGTTGTTGGGGTAGCCTCACTCTTACCTCACTGTCATTAGCACTCCATTCCCCGTGCCCCATAGTGTGGTCGTCTGGGGGAATGCGGGTGGAGTGGGTGCAGTGGTATGCCTTTGGCCCTGTGACAGCACAGGTGTGCTGTGTTTAGCCATCCTTCCATCCTTCCCCCCACCGGCCTGTTGGGCCGGCCCCCTCCCCTGGGTGTCCCGGAGTCCCTCTGCTTACCCTGCCCCATCCCATGTGTGTTGTGGTGCTGGCTCCCTTCATTTTGTCCGTTGCCTTCCATCCAGACATTTTGGGAGATGGCGCACCGCTGTCATGTTTTGTTCCCCCTTTAAGGGCTTCCGGCCAGGCAGCCAGCGTCTTCCCTGGTGGGTGTGTCTGCTTTGGGGCACCTGCATGGCCTCTCTAGCCATCTCTCTGTGGTATCAGTGGACCCATCCTCCTGGGTGAGGGTGTTTTGGTTTTTAAACAGATGGGTGGGTGTTAAACACCCATCTCTACCCAAGGAGCATGCCGGGAAGGAGCCGGTCATGTAAAAAAGCCCTTAGACCATAACCAAAACTTTATTATAATTACTGTTAAACTTCCCTTTCATTCATACGTGCTATACAGAGCTCTGGAAAACTTTATTACATGGCATTTGGGGTTTACATCCCCGTATGCTTTGGTGGAAATCTATCTATCAATCTATCTATTCAGGGGTGGGACTCTGGGGAGAATGCCGGATACCGGATTTACCGGTATCGGATCTCCCTGGTACCGGATTTACCGGTATCGGCATACTGGATTTTTAACTTTGGCTGCATTACCGGATTTTTTACATTGCAGCTATTGACTTCAATGGCCGCAATGTTAAAAATCTGGTTAAGCAGCCAATGTTAAAAATCTGATATGCCGGTACAGGTAAATATTGGATTTATTGGATTAAGCCGGTACACCCAAATACTGGCAATATCAGTTCTCAGGAGAACTGGAATTCCCACCCCTACTTTCTCTCTCTCTCTCTCTCTCTCTCTCTCTCTCTGTATATATATATATATATATATATTGATATAGTAAGCACTCTAGCTGCATCCATACAAGAACAGTCAAAACCACAAGGAAAACCATTCAAACTTTTAAAACAAGCAGCTGTGTGCATGCTGCCAACAGGGTCCCCAGCTGTGCCTTCTGCACAGGCCCATGCGATACTGTCTCCAGATTGTCAGGAGAATGTATTAATTTTACACCATTTTCTGTTTGCCTTACAGTCTTTGTCATGAAAATGAGAATGCATAATGAGAAGAACATGAGCAGTATTAACATTCTGTGATAACTCATTCCAGTGTCAAAGATAACAACCAAACACCAGAGAATGGTATATTTAACTGGTCTCAAGTTCAACACAGGCATGAGGACTGACAATGGCATACTGCCATGACCACGTAAAGAGGACTGGATTACTCACCTCCCTTTCATATGATACAGCTGGTAAGACAAATAACAGAACATTTCTGCAGAAAGAAGTTCACATACCATGAAATCATGAGATTCAAAATACGTCTCCTTTTTCTAAAATCATAGGCCAGATTATGGTGGCACGCTGTTAGTCCATCCCACCCCAAAACCCCCAGCCTTAAGCAGATTAGAACCAACTTTACCTAGACCCATGGTTCTCACACTGGTGTTCATCCCCCAGTGGGGACAAAGGAAGTATTCTGGGGTTTGGGAGAGGGGCGAGAAGGATCACAGATGGCAGATATCCAGCTCCTTCCTGACCAAGTCAGGTGGAATCTGCAAAATAATGGGGTGGCAGGTGAGCGATAGAGCCCAAGAACAAGGCGGAGAAGGAGATAAAGTAATAGGAGGGTGAGAATGAGAAGAAGAAGAGATGGAGTAAGGTGTGTGAATAGTAGTCCTGGTTATGAGGGCCCTCAGTTATTACCACCAACAAGTGTAAGGGGGACACAGTTCAAATGAAGTTTGAGAACCAACAGTCCAGGATGGGTATGCGCTGGGTTTGTGCCCCTACCCACGCACCACCCACTCCTGTCTCCGCAGGGAACCCAGATTTCCCTTCCCCCATTGCTCTGTTTGTGGGCAAGAGTGGGTGGTGTGTGGGTAACGGGAGCACGCATCCACTCACCGCGCCTTCAGATAGCTACTCAGGTGGATCTGCATGTCTGCATCCCATTTAAAATTTGTATTTTAGACATAACACCGATGGGTGTCTGAATGTGTGTTTTGACATTAATATGAACACTGGTTTGGTCCTGTGTTCACCATCTGGCACTGTTTAGACACACCGCATTGTGGGGAAAATCAGTGTTTTGCTCGTCACCCGATCTCAGCACGCAAGCACTGCCACCTCGTTCCCCGTGTTGTACCAGCTAACATACCACACGATAGCATTAGAATCAGCTTTGGCCACGTATTCAGCTGGAACATGCAAATTGTCCCCTTTTGATGTAATGGTATTCACACTGTGTGTTCAGCGGGTGACCAAATTGGTGTTGGGATTGTTATAGTGCTTACACACAATGGCAAAACATGTGCTTAGGGGATTTGACACCTGATCTTCATTATGTCTAAAGATGCCCTTTGTTTTGCACTACATATCCAAGGTGTGTGTGTGCAGGCCTGTAACACAGGAGAAGCCCATTACCTCCTGACTGTGCTGTCTGTCACCCACTTCCCCAACAGCATCCCTGTCTCTTCCTCTGCCAGGTGGTGTCACTGTCAACAGGTGGTGAGCTTTCCCTGAGGCACCATGGGTGTACACACTGTGAACACATGTGCAGACTTTGGATTGGGGCCTCGATGTGCATCCCTTAAAAAATTAGAACTTACAGGTAGAGAATTCAGAACAGGACCCATAGTAGGACTGAGACTGTTTTCACACCACTTCCTCCGTGCATATTTTGGCTTTGTGAGAGACTGCGGGAGCCAGAATCTGCACAGGGTTAGGACAGTCTGAAATCCGCCCCATGTAGCTCTGCCAGCAAACACACGCAGAGATGCAGAGCTGGTAGATTTCCTGATCTGTAGCTCTGCATGTGTTTGCCGGCAAAGCCGTGGGTTGGGGAGGTGGGAGAGGTGCTTCAGACCGGCCAAACCCCACACAGATTCTGGCTCCCGCCAAACCAAAATATGCACGGGGGAAGTGGTGTGAAAGCAATCTTAGAGCCTATCGGAGATTTGAAGGCTCCAGGGAAAAGAGGTTTTTCAGTTCGGATTTCTAGGGATGGGCGAACGCGGTTCGGAAGTTCAGAGTTCGGACCGAACTCGACCAGTTCGGTTGACCAAACCAAACTTCCAAACCGAACTTGATTTTTGAACTGAACCGAACGGAATTTCCGAACTCGGTTCGGTTCACCCATCGCTATAAGATAATATTCCATTTAGTTCAATGGAGTTTGAATTTCCAAACTCTGTTCAGAAGTTCGGAGTTCAGACTGAACTCGAATAGTTCGATCGACTGAACTGAACTTCTGAACCGAACTCGATTTTCGAACTGAACCAAACCAAATTTTGAAACTCGGTTCTGTTCGCCCATCCCTAGGAGTTTCAGTTGCAAGAGTTGCCTCCTAGTCAATTCCCCATCTCTCTCCTGGGGTGGGGAGTCTCTGGTCCATGGGTCCAATAAAGGTTCTTGGCTGTTTTTTAATTAGGCCTCTTTCCAATTACTGGATCTGGGCCATGGATCCACTCCTTACTCTCAAACACTGACAGAGTAAGTTTGGGGGAAGGAAATGGGTATATGAAGGGTATAATTCGTGGGGATTTTGGCAGGGATCAGCCCTGGCAATTAAATTAAAGGGTGATGGAGCCCTGGGAAATGTTCCCAGTAGGAGTGTGCACTTTGAAATGTGACCGACCAGGAAAAGGCCAATATTGGCCATTTCAGTGTTGGAAAGGAAAGCCAGAAAATAGGTGGGTGGTTTATTTGGCATTCATTTATGACTCTTTGCACCCCCTGTGTTGTTCATAATATAAATTAAATCACAAGAACTCATGTTTTATATTGAGCTTTAGAGAGTTAGTTTGAGAATAGGTTCATTTTCCTGTTCCAATGAGCTCTGGGACAGGAGGGGCATCTGGGACAGACTTGGGCCAGGGCAATTTGATTTTTTACAAACAGAACTGAGGATGAAGATGTGCACTCAAGGATAGTGGTTTGATTCATGTCACAGATCATTGACCTAGACCCTTCCCTTGCTCTCCTCTTCCTTAAGCACACTCACCCCAAATCCTCTTTGGCCTGCAGAGCTTGCATTACTTTTCAAAGTGGCCCCTTCCCTACGCCTGCTCTAACTGATTAAAGGACTAAGGAGAGCCACCACTGCTACTAGTTCCTCTCTCATGCATAGGAATTGCCTTTGCCATACTGGATCAGCTCCATGGTTCATCCAGTCCAGTATCCTGTTTCCCACAGTGACCCCCAGCTCTAGCCTGCCTTTAGTTGTGATGTGCTTCAAGGGAAGGTCCACTCACACTGTGCAAGGATGTGTGCGGGGATAACACCATATCCAGAAGAAGATAACAGATGTGAAGGGATATGCCATACCTTAAAAAAATCCGGAAGAGGAGAAGCAAAGTTATTAGTTCTAGGGGGAAGGCCAGGGTCCCAAAGTCTCCCCAATAACAGCCTATTTCTCTACCACTGTTTGTAATATTATTTATGTAGCTGAGCAGAATTATCAAAATTTGACTCATGTCCCAAAACATCAGAGGAACATCCCTCCCCCGCAAACAAAACCAACCGAGGAACAACACATACACATTTTCTGAAAAACCTGATTGAAGGCAGCTTGAAAGGAAACAAATGTAATCTGATTTTTTAAAACTCATCAGCCATGCTATAGTTCCTATGAATAGACAGATCTGATTTTCTAAATATCCTTAACCTTCAAAGATGATTAGTGAGAGATTTTTTTGTTGTTGTTGCTGCAAAAAAATATTTTAAAATGGCTGTTTTCCAGACGTTTCAGGAAAAGGATGGTTGTAGGTACAATTAATTCAGCATATATCATTTAGTGCAGTCTTCGCTTCTTTCACAGGAACACTAGCCAACTGATCCAGGCAGAAGATTGGCTTTGGTTCTGCAAGCAGCTGCTGAGCTTCTCACTTAGCTGGATGTAAGTTGTCACAGTAAGCAGCTGCTGAAAGAGAGGGAGGGAGACACCAATAAGCAGAAACAATAGTGATGAAAAAAAATAAAGGAGCAGCAATCTCACTTTCTTCAAACAGACAGACTCACATTATAGCTGCATTCCCTAAAATGTCATGTGTGTGTGTGTGTGTGTGTGTGTGTGTGTGTGGCGGGTGGCCACAAGTTAACTCTGAATAACGTGAGTCCTTGAAAAACTTAAATAACTGCTGAGACAGAATTAAACGGAACAGGAAATAAGTCTAGCGAGGAGTTACTGGTAGACTGGTTCTGTGCTCTGTGATCTGTGATCAAACAGTATCAGAGAAAATTAGGTTTATTACACTAATGGATGTGTATCAGACACACCCCCATTTGTTATTGCCTGGATCCGTTAAGCTATTGTAAACAGTTGTGGGCTCAGGCCCATAGCTAGGCAAGGGTGGAGAGAGTACAGATGCTGCATGAGAATGTACATAGACAAGCTATTTCCTCCCTATTAGCTGCATGCTGCCTTTTGCAGACAAAACTGACCATTAGTTATCCATCTATCAATGGTTGTCAATTGGCCAGTAAATTATGGGCTTATAGGGTGTTTTGGTTAAACTGATGGTTGTCAGGAAGACTTTCTTACCGTTAGTAGTACCAAACTCTGTATTTGTCCTTGTTACAATTTATTTATTTATTTATTGACAGCAGTGTACCTGGCACTGGACAATCAATAGTTATAGATAGGTCCCTACCCCAAGGGGCTTACAATCTAAGAGAGACAAGGAATGGTGAGACGAGGTAGAGGTAAACATCAGGAGACACAATGATACATTCATGAGGTTGAGAAGATGCAGGTGCACATGCTTAACTTGGTTACAGGGAAGAGATTCTGAGGGTATTTTCAGATGTGACGGACCCGGAAGCCCACCATGCTGAACCCCGGACTGGAATCTCTCTCAGATCCTGGTCCATGATGAAGCTGGCCATCCTTCAGACCTGCTGGCTCCATCACTGTGGAGAATCAAAGAGGGGCTGCGCGGAGAGGGGGCGGGAGGGTGCAGTGTGACATATTGCCACTCAGCCCCACCCCTCCACGCTCTCTCGGCTGCCTGCACATGGGGAGACGTGTGGGCGCAGCGATCAATGAAGCCGCTGCGCCCGACCCTGTCCCGTGTTCAGGGCCTGATTCCAGGACAGGGCTGGAGAGCAGACATGCAGCGCCACCATCTCTGCCCCTGTCCTGGATCATGGGCACTGTAACCACGATTTCTCAACCTCCAGCTGGCTGGATGTCAAGAACTGTGGTCAAGCTTGATCCCAGCTGGTGGTTCACCGTGGTGAACATCTGGCCGGGATCAAACAGACATTCCCAGAAATGCCACCCACAGGGAATCCACTGGGGTTCACTGTGGTGAAAGACGTTTTCGTTAACCTCTGAAATTACCCTGAGTGAGGAGGGGAGAGAATGCAATTTCACCAATGATGAGCTAGGGAAGGCTTGACGGAAAAGGTACATTTTCAGGAGGGATTTGAAAGTTGGGAGAAAGGGAGAAGAACAAATGTATCCAGGGAGGGAGGTTCCAGGCATGGGGGGTCACCAAGAGAGAAGGGGCAAAGATGTTCAGAAGAGCACAGGAGTCGCAAGCAGGCAAGGATGGGAGCAGAGGAGGAGTAAAGTTCCTGGGCAGGGGTGTGGTTGGTAGGGGTGTGCATGTTATTTTTGTTATTACAATAACAATAAAGAAAATTGTCATTATTGTTATTGTTATTACAATAGCGAAAATGACAAATAGTAATAACAAAAATATAAAAGAAAACATTTTGTTTTTGAACTAAAAGGAAAATATTGAAAAACTTATTTCCAGCTATAAAGTTTTTGATTCTTATTAAATTCTGATGACACTTGGGGAGATTTTACCCCCAATAGAGGGAATTATGTGTACCAAGTTTCAAAACAATTAGTTAAAGGGAGCCAATTTAAGAAGCAATTGAATGTTGTGATTTTAAGAAAAGCTCCATACACATTTGTGGCTACAATTTGTTTATCTTCCATCTAATTTGCTTGAAAACAGTGAATATTATGTCCCTCCACAAGCTTAATACCCCTGCTATTTATCAGAAAGATTGGATAAAGGGTCCTTATGGTAGAAGACTTTAACTTTAAAATACATTTCCAGCTGTAATATGTTTATATTCCATCCTGTTTACAGGACATTTGGCAGGAATGTATCATATACCTTCCCTGTCATCTCTGCTGAAGCTATAGGTCAATTTGATAAAGGGACCCAATTTTATAAGCAATTGAAGTTGTCCCCTTGAAGACCATGATTCAGATAAATAGCAGCACATGCAGTGCCAGTCAGAGGCAGGCACCTGAGGGAGGAAGGCAGTAGGAGGGGCAATGTGGAACAACCCAAAAGACTGACAGACACATTCACTGGTCAATTACTGCATACTTCCAGCTTTACAGGACCAATTGGTAGTGGCTTTGTGGCGGTCATAGGGGCGGCCCTCAGGTAGGCATAGAAGGGACATAACTGGGACTTTGGGGATAGCATCCCAGAAATCAGGAGACAGAGTTTACACATCCAGACTGGCCAATTATCATCACAATCACATCCTGCAGCACTGTGACAGAGGACATAAGAGAATCGCTATGGGCTCTTTCCTAAACAGATGCTTCTGACTTCCCAGTAAAAAGTGGTGGAGAGAAGTTGGGATGGTAACAGCACAGAATGAGGATATTCTATTGACATTTCTGCTGGTCAATTGGCATCACTAGCCAATCTTAAACCACAGTGGCACGTAAGAGAATCCCTGGCATCGGCTCCTTCTCTGCATATGCTGTGCAGGCATATAACATTGGGACCCTTTATCACACTTTTATGATATTTGGCAGAAATGATTAGGGATGGGCGAACGCGGTTTGGAAGTTTGGAGTTCGGCCCGAACTCGGCCTGTTCAGACGACCAAACCCGAACCCGAATCTGAACCCGAACTGACCAAACCGAACTCAATTCTGAACATCAAAATGACCAAACAGTTCGGTCAGTTCGGATCGTGTTCGGGTGAGTTTGGGGGGCAAAAATATGTTCACTGGAAGGTCGAATGTGACAGGGAGGGGTAGTCACTGAGGAGCAGACTTCCAAGCACCAGGGGTGGAGAGGCTTGCAAGAAACAAAACTATCTGCCTTCCCCCTTCCCAACAGCTTCTGAGATAGTCACTGTTCCTGAACAGCAAGCATTTCAGAAGGCTCTCTCTTCCAGCATTTCCCAGCTCCCCAATCCACTGCCATCCTCCTCCCATTTCACCCATCCAGCCCATCTACCCCCATATTCTCATTAATTTATTTAGCTTAACTTAGATAGATTTAGTGGTTATTTTTTGTTTTTACCCCTCCCTGTGTTCAATCTTCTTTCCTCCCTACCCTCTCCATTGAAACCTTTCCCTCTCCCATATATTCCATCCCATATTCCCTNTTGAGTAGGATTTTTAGATTGCTTTAAGTTTCATTTCAGTTTTGTACTGAAATGAAACTGAAACCTTAAACTGAAACCTTGTGTTTTTTGTGATTTCCCCCATCCTATATATATATATATATAAGAGAGAGAGAGAGAGAGAGAGAGAGAGAGAGAGATTAGAGGTAGTAGACAGTTATAGGAGTTAGCTTAGTGATAGAGATAGCGTTAGTGATTTAGGTTTAGTGGTTGTAGGAGCAGGCCTGTGTACTTATTAGATAATCCATTTAGTTCATAGCATTTAGAATAGTTAATAGCAGTTAGATTTAGTGTAGATATATATATATATATATATATAAAATATTAGATAAAAAATTAAATTAAAAAACCCATATAAAAACAAAAAAACCAAATAAAAAACCATATAAAACCAAATAAAAAAACATTTAAAAAACAACAAAAAACCCATAACAAAACATTTCCCGAACGGCCGAACCCGAACATAACAGACGAACCCAAACCCGGAGAACCTGAACCTGGTGAACTAACCGAACGGATGAACCGAAAGGACGAACCGAATGCATCCGAACTGAACGGCCAAACCTGAACTGTGATCTGTTTGCCCATACCTAGAGATGATCATGAAGGTATGATATACAGCCCTGCCAAATTTCATGTACACTGGTTGGACTACAAAGATGTTACAGTCAGACATACATTTATAAGTTTATTGCTTATACCACCAGGACCCATTATCCAATCCTTCTAAAATCTGGCAGATAGTAAATATATGAAGGAGTGTAAACATGCCAAGTTACATCTACATTAAATGTGAGACAAAAAAGTTACAGCTAAGAATGTATATGAAGATTTTTGCAAAATAATATAATTCAACTGCTTATAAAATTGGATTCCTTTAATTCAATCCTTTTGGAATTTGTTACACTTACTGAATTCCATTGGAGGTACAATTTCTCAAAGTGTCAGCCAAATATAATTAAAACCAAAAAAGATACAGTTGAACATGTGTTTTCCATTGAAACCAATGGAAAACAAAAACAAAAATGACAATTTGATATTAATAAAAATGAAAATGATAGATTTAAATAACAAAAATGAAAACGAACATGACATGGGCCCCTGGTGTACACCTCTAGTGGTGAGATACAATAGTGGAGAGACATGGTGGAGCATGACTATGAAGAACTTTGAAGGTTAAGACCAGAGGCTGGTATTGAATGCATTACCATAGAGGGAGCCAGAGTAGGGTGGAGAGGAGGAGCTGAAAGGGGTCAAAGTGATGGGGAGGTGGATAACTTTGGCAGCAGATGATTGAACAGAGATGGGGGTGAACAGGGCAGGGGACACTGGTAAGGAGGAAGTTACCAGTAGTCAAGGAAAGAGAGGAATAGAGCATGGACTAGGGCTTTGTGGTGGAAACAGTAAAGCAGGGCCACAATATGATAGCGTAAAGTGACAGGATTTGGCAACAGCCTGGATATGAGGTGTAAAGGAGAGGGAGGAGTAAAAAATGTATCCCAGGCTACGCACCTGAGGGACAGGCTGGAAGGTGACACCCTCAATGAAAATTGATAGGGAAGCAGGAGGCGAGTGTTCTGGGGGGAAGATGAGGAGTTTGGTCTTGGCCATATAAAGTTTAAGTTGGGGTGAGACATCCAACCAGAGGATGTCAGAGACACACTCAGCGATACAAGACTGGAGGGAGGGGGAGAGCGTGGGAGTGGAGAGATAGAGTTGCATGTCAACAGCACACAAGTGATAGTGGAAGCCGTGAGTTTAAATGAGTTTTCCCAGAGAAAGAGTAAAGGGATAAGAGAAGAGGGCCCAGGACAGAGACTTGGGAAACTCCCACAGAGAGAGGAAATGACTTAGAGGAGGTACCAGAAAGAGAAACACTGACGGAGTGGTTTGAGAGACACAAGGAGAACCAGTTGAAAACAGAGTCCCAGAAACCAAGGGAGCATAGTGAATTCAGAAAAGGCTATAGCTGACATTGTTAATTGAAGCAGAGAGAGCGAGAAGGACAAGAGTGGAGTAGAGATCCTTCGACTTAGATAAGATGAGGTCATTGGTGATTTTAGTGAGAGCAGTCTCAGTCGAGTGGGGAGTTTGGAAGCCCGAGTGAAGGAGGTCAAAGGAGGAATTTGAAGAGAGGAAATCAAGGCAGTGCATGTAGGTAGACCACTCCAGGAACTTAGAAGTGAAGAGTAGGCAAAAAATGGGGTGATATTTGGAAGTGCCGGCGGGGTCAAGAGTGGCCTTAATAAGAATAGGTGAGACCATGGCATGGTTTAAGGCTAACTGAAATGATGCAGAAGAGAGGGAGAGATTGATGGTGTGCAACAAAGAAGATGCAGCAGTGGGGGAAATCACTGTTTGCAAGTGAGGGGGGATGGGGTCAAGGGGCAGGTGGTGTCATGTATTTCCTATTATAAGCATATATTTTTGGGGATCTGTGTCCCTAATGTATTAATTTTGAGTTTCAGTATATTAACTTTCTGTTTCATTGTACTGAGCTTGTGTTTTACTGCACTGATTTTTAAAATCAATTCCTATATGTACCTTGGTTCAGGCTGAGGCCTTCTCAGATGTGTTCCAATGAACTTTTTTTAAACTTCTCAGTGAACTTTTCACTGTATCCAAGGAAACAGGGAAAAAATAGCTGAAGTTGGAGGCCAGACCAAGGGCCTTATCAGTTTATATGTTTAAATGACAAATGGTACCAGCCATGAACATCTCCAAAGTGAGACGTTTTAAGTTAATTTTTCCTAGCTAGCACATCTGTTTCCACTAATTGGTTAAAAAACCTTGAAGCTGTGGTCAGTTCTCTCTGTAATCTGACAATTAATTTTGATGGAAATATGAGGTTTTGTTCAAACTTTGAAGGAAATCTGACTCTCGGTTTAGTTTCTTTACTTGCTCAGAATTAAGAGAGCCAATTAGAATCCTGTATATTTCCATGCTAACTGACATCATCAGCATCACTGCTCAGGAGTGTCAGCTTCTGGCAAACTTTGCTTTAAGAAGGGAGACACTAGCTTTGCTTTTTCAGATTGAAATCCTACACTATGTTAAGGCTTCTCTCTCACCATCATGGAAGAAAAAGGGAAGAACTGGGAAAAATGTAATGTATTATTCTTGATATCTTTGAGCCAATGAATTGAGCATATGTTAAGCTTTTAGAAGCTATTTTCTTAAAATAGAAATGTTTTTTAGATCATGTAACTTTGATTGGCTATCAATACCATTCTATGTAAGCTACTGATATTTTCGATTTAAAATTAAGTAAACTATGCCTATCCAGTTAGACCAGATCCAGTTAGACCAGATCTGCTGGGAAACATAGCTCTCTTTCCTTTTGTAAAAAAGAGACACGCAATGTGACAGTGGAAGGATTTGATGAAAAGACAAGGGAGGTGACCTCATCATGGGAAGGTAGGGAGAAGGAGAAAAGAAGAGACGGGAAGGGGAATAGCAGGAAATGAAATGGTGTAGCGAGAGGGTTGAGAAGCAATAGCAAGGTGAAGTTTATCAATCTCGATGTTGAAAAAGGAGAGACAATTTTGTTGAGAGAAGGAAGCGGGGGTGGGAGAGGGATGTTTCAGAAGGGAAGAAAATGTTTATATTTTATTTATTTATTTATTTTATCAATTTATACCCCACCCCTCCTGTAAAACAGCTCGGGGCAGCTAACAATTGAGAAGAGATGGCACGGTGGGGGTTGCGAGGGTGAGATGCAATTAATATGAAGTTGTACTGGTCTTTGGCCAGGAAAAGGGCATCACTAAATGCAGAAAGAGCAAATGTAAAGTGGAGGAATTCAGCAAACCCATGGGACTTCTACCAGAGGTGCTCAGCAGGTTGAGAGGAGGATCAGAGATGACAGATGATAGGGGTGAGCCAAGGATGGGGGTTTATGTAATGGACAGAAAGAGAGGGGAGGAAGGAAATCAAAGCTGGAGGAAAGGGATGAGTTGATCCAATCCAATCCATATATATTTGATACCCCGTACTCTCTCCCGTAGGACTCGAGGCAGCTTACAGCAATACAATAATAGTTCTGGAGTTTCCACACAGGGAGCCCACAACAACATTTCAACAACTCTAACATAATATACAATTTACTGTAATTACAATTTCAAAACACATAATAATAATCAGCACATTCCCCAACATTCAACTGACATCCCACTCTATAACTTCCCCAATACACATGGGGTAAGTCCCAACCACCTCCAACTCCTCTCCTGCTGCGAACCTGGCCACCTCCACCCCTCTCTCACCGGGGGGAGGTGGCCCCACAAAACCAACATCAGTAGTTATATTAAACTCATCACATTCCTCCCACTCTCCCCACTCCTTTACTAACCCCACCCACGACACCCCATCTACCCATGGCTTCCCTTTCTCACCCTGCTCAGAACTCCCCTCCTGCCCCTCATAGTTTCCATTTCCCCTCTGTTCCTTTTTATCCCTCATTCCCCAATTCTCCTCCTCCCCTCCTATTTGCTCTAACCTCCCACCCTGACATAACTTCCCCCCTCCAGGCCCTGAAGGGCCCCAAAGGGCCGTGCCCTTTGGCCACGACCCTTCAGCTCGCGGCCGCCAGCTTGTGGCCAGCGGCGCAGCCGCAAGTCCTTCACTTAAGTGCCCCTCGGCACTTCCGGGTGTTAGTCCAGGGGGGTGGGGGTGGGGTGGGGTTCCAAAGCTGTCCCGGTCTCCCCTACTCACGCCCCTCATCTCCAGCACAGCCATGTGGGTCCTTCTTGCCTTGGGCACTGCAGCGGGAGCAAAAGCAGCAGGGATGCAAGCCCCAGCAGCGGGAGTGAGAGCAATGGGGAAACAAGCCCCAGGTGGTAACTGTGCTCTCCTCAGCCCAGCCGCAAGTCCTTAACTTAAGTGCCCCTCAGCACTTCTGGGTGTTAGTCCAGAGGGGTGGGGGTGGGGTGGGGCTCCAAAGCTGTCCCGGTATCCCCTACTCACGTCCCTCATCTCCAGCACAGCCATGTGGGTCCTTCTTGCCTTGGGCACTGCAGCGGAAGCAAAAGCAGCAGGGATGCAAGCCCCAGCAGCGGGAGTGAGAGAGTTGATGGTGGAGATGGCAGGTGGTAGAGGAGACAGATGAGAGAAGGGGGGAGAGGGAGGAAACAAAGAGCAGAGGATTGATGGACTGAAGGTCACGTAAAGAGCAAGAGGTTGGGAAAGCGGGGTGGGGGTGAATGGGAGAGATGGAATTAAGCAAGCTGATGGTCAGAGAGAGGAAGGGCCTCAAAGTAAAGATCTGAGAAGAGAACCATTTTTTGATAAGACTAGGTCAAGGGAGTGGCCATCACGATGTGTTGGGCAGTCAGTCTACAGATGAAGGTAAATAGGTCAGTGAAAGGAAGTGGGAGGCAGTAGGGTCATAGGGGGTGTCCACATGGATGGTGAAGTCCCCAAGAATGAGGGAGATAATATTGTCATTGAAAAGGAAGAAGGTAAGCCATGTGTAAAAGTCAGAGAAAACAGGCAAGGAAGCCCGGGGGCGGTAAATGTAATGTCAGCAACACAAGGGGTAGAGAGACGGGGAGAGACAAACACAGTGGGCTTCAAAGGAAAAGAAAAAGTGTAAGGAAGTGTAGAGGGGTTGACACTGGCAAAATTCTATAAGATTCTGTAAGGAGCCAGCCAACACCACCGCCACAACCTTTGGAGGATGGTGAATGGGTGAAGGAGAGGCCATCAAGGTAGAGGGCAACAGGAGTGTCAGTGTTACAGGTGGGAATTCAGGTTTCTGTAACGGCAATAAGCTGGAGGGAGAGGAAGAGATCATGGATGAATGGTGCTTTCTGGATGGAAGAGTGGTAGTTAGAATCAATGGGCACAATCCTATGTCCCGCACACACTGGGTGCATACATAATACACGCACATGCAGGAGATCTGTCCTCAGAAAGCATGCAGCCTGGCCCGACCCCAAACCCTCGCTCCCTATAGGTATGCTGTGTGGAGCAGGCAGGGTACAGGGCGCCGGGGTTCGGGGTTTGGTCAGGCTGCACGCTTGCTGAGCACAGGTCTCCTCGTGCATGTGCACTGTGTGCATGTGCATTATGTGTGTGGGGCATATCATTGTGACCACTGAATTTTAGAGTTGCAAAGGTACTTCAGAAGTCATCTAGTCCAACCCCCCTGCCCAATGCAGGAAATCCACAGCTCCAAAGAGCGCAAGAGAAAGGCCTCTGAGATGGACTGAGACAGGGGACAGGAATAAGATTTGGAGAGCAGGGGTGGTGGTGGGAGCATGGAGTAGGATTGGGGGATGAGATATGGGGAGGTGGGGGTTAATAGGAAAGAGAAATATTGCTCCAAAGCGGGAGTTGAGAGAGAAGGATTTTAGGAGATGAGGAAAGGAGGAGAAGGTAAAAGAGGTACATGGAAGCAGACTAGATATTTACTGCAAGTGGGCAGGATTGGTTTATGGGGGCTGACATATTGGAGAGATGCAGTGACTGGCATAGCAGAAAGTCATAGGAACAGGCAGAAGACAACACAGCCTCGGCCAACGCCCTTTTGCATTACCCTCTGGCTACCACCCAAGGAGAAGCACCCTGGCTTCAAATGACTGACCTGAAAGACAAAACAGCTGATTTGCATCTCTGCAGAGAGCTGGGTAATTTTAATCATGTCAATTACTGACTCAGTGGTTGCAGCAGGAGTCAGGTCCACTAGGGAGAGCTGCCCCAGTTCACCTGGACCTGCACTGAACCCCCCATGCTTCTCCCCAGAGTTTCACTTTTTGGCATTTGGCTGGGTTCTTTCTCATCCTCAGACAAGCAGTGTTTAGTGGCATGGTTGTGACTCAGTAGCACCACTTCTTTGTCTCCCCGTTGGCATCAGACTGGTAGGATGCAGAGGGAGGCAGGGATAAGTGAATAACCAACAGATCAGAGGCCAGTAGCCCAGCAGTAAGTATTTTATTATTTTTCTTGATAGTCTCTCATGTTTTCAATGAGAATCCAGCCCTTTTCTCGGTTTGTTCTGGTTTCCAAGAATGAACCGAATGGGGAGGGTATCAGGGAAGCCTCTTCCCAGCTGTGTGCAATACTCTAATCAGTCCTCATTTCCAGGGGGACTGATTTCAGTACAGCACACAGTACATCTTTGATCAGTCCCCCTGGAAACCAACATGGGCCAATTAGAGTGCTGCACGCAACTGCGAAGAGGCTTCCCTCTTCGTCTGGATATTTACCATCAGGTCCCAGCTAAGTTCTGCAGAGTGCAACGTGGCTGGGGATGTAGACAGCAAGCTCAGCTCTCTGCAGAATGCAGAGGGAAGCATGGAGCATGCCAGCAAATAGCCAACAGACGAGAGGCCAGCAGCCCAGATGTTTCTCATTTTTTCAATGAAAATCCAACCCAGTTCTCGGTTTATTCTGGTTTCCCAGAATGAACAGAGAAACATGACTCTCATTGAAAAATGAGAAAAATACCCAGAAGGCATTTCAGCCCCAGTCAGAAGCTATGACTGGGGTGAGCTGCTCCAGGGTGGGTACGGGTGTGATTGAGGTTGGGGGGAGTGGGGGGACTGAGCTGGGTAGCTTGGAGGGGGAGGCTAAATATCAATTCTGCTAAAGCTGGGCTTCTGATTAAAGTTAATTTTCATTTGTACATGGAAAGTGTTTTATGAATTGATTTTAAAACTCCACAGTAGGTTTTTCTGCATTTCACAATACATGATTGTCATGTTAAATATTAAATTAAATATTAAATTCAAATATATGATGATTGCATTAAATTTCTGAGAGTATTAGAATTATACACTTGAGATAAAAATACATGAGACACTAAGGGAGATTGTGTCCCTTTTTCAGCATAGGGAAATATGGTCACCCTATGCATCATCCTTCAGTACATCTCCTAATTGCCCTCTGCTGCTATAGCAGTGGTGGGGCTGTTGTTGCCCCCCCTTTCCCTTCCACAAATAGGGCAAGACGGGCTCTGGGGTTGCAACCGCAGTGCTCCAGCAATGGGAGGAAAGCCGTGAGGGAGCTGTTGGTGAGGGTTGCTTAGCAGCCCTCGCCGGCAGACACAAAATTGTAGGCTGCTGATTGCCCTCCCCCTGTCATGTGAGGGGAAGACGGAGCAATGATGAGAGAGTGTTCCCTGCTCATTCCAGGAAGAACAGGGAATGGAGAAGCAGCGATCCTGCATGCACGACTGAGGGGGTGGGGTTGGGTTTTTTCCTTTGGCATTGGAGCACAGCGTGGATCGGGCAGCAGAGGTAAAGGATGGAGGAGAATGGTGCGAGGGAGGAAACGTGGCCTCAGACCAGGGGCAAAGACCAGGGCCGAGAAAGCCTCAAAGGTGGTAAAAAAGGGGGGAAAGCGGAATGGCGGAGAGCCCCCAGCATTGTTTGGAGGTGGGGCCCTAGGAATTAGGCCTGGGCCAAAGAGGTCAGAGCAGTGGCAAACCCTAGACACCAGGCCAGGGCCATCGGATGTAGGTGGGGCATGCAGGAACACCAGGGCCGGGGCCTTCACCCCCGCTCCGGTAGTACAGGCGTTGAGTAGGGCTCTAGGCCCAGAGGCAACAGGAGAAGGTGTGTGCCCGCCATCTGAGCTTGGGAGTGATCAGGGGCAATTCCCAGGTGTTGGGGATCTGGGGGAAGGGAGGTCCCTCAGGCGGGGGGGCAGGCACATTGTGTCCCCAGTCTGCTATGCCGACAAGGTCAACTTGGGGTGGCAGCAGAGGAATGAGAGGAGGGGGTTGCCGCAATGGGACCCATGCAGGGAACCCATCTCCTGGGTGCAGTACATGGTCGAGGGTGAATGTGATGTGGGATTGGCTGAAATGGAGGAGGACATGTCTCAGCAAAGGGGGCTACCCCCCCTTCTCAGTATGGTTGCAGGGTGCAAGGCAAGCAAGAGGTAGCAACAGCGGGAGTGGAGGATCCCCGCCTGCTGGCTAGGATCAAGGTCTTGAAGCGAGCCCTGGCGGAGTGAGACCGGACTGACTTGGTACCCTCTGTGGGGGAATTCCCTCTATGGGACCCTACGGGTTAGATCACCATAGCCAAAGGAGGGTAATAAGTCATATAATGGATGACACAGAAGCATTTTGGGTAAAACCTAATGCCTAATAGAAGTTAGGCCTCTGCCCTTTAGACAGAGAGTTATTTGCTCTCTGTATTCAGCTTTCTAATAATAAGGCCTTAGAAAGTGCTCCACGCAGGCTTTAGACCTAGACTCTGAGGCACCTCTTCCCAAAACAGATAGGGCAAGTGGCCTTCCAGCTGGGCTCTGTTTTGACACCTTATCGAGTAAATAGTCTGACCTCTATTGTTTTGAGAACCAGTAGTTGCAAATATGTAAACACCTTGCTACTCTCAGTATCTTTCAATTTTGTAGTCTATAGCTTTGAGTAACATGCATTGTCTGTATGTCTATCTATAAAAATGTCTGTACTCTGGGAGGAGCCAGAGAGCTCTGTGACCCTGCGGGGAAAACAGGGTTGCTTTCTCTCTCAGCGCTGGGAGATCAGTAAAGAACTTCTGGCAGATTTTACCAACAGTGTGAGTATACATTTTTAGTCCACACCTCCCAATACACGGCAGCACTTCAAGGTAGGCAAACAAGGGTACAGGGGGAACCCTGGCCCCAGGGTGGTCCTACTTGCCCACCACACAGCACTGCGGGGGTGGTGGTGGTGGAGACTCGGGAATGGGGGTCCCGTGGCCCCGGGATGGAGTATTGGCCTGGGCCACAGACGGGGGAAGCAGCTAGGCCGTTCCCCACAAGAAAAACCCCACAGTACCTGTGGTGGAATGGGGGATGGGTGCAGGTGGCAACCCCAACCAGACAGGGGCTGGAGTCCCAGCCTGCAGAGCTGTATGGGCAAGGGGCTGGAAGCATTGTACCCCCCCAGGGAGGTCACTGGTGCAGCAGGCCCAGCCGCACTCCAGTCAGGGTACACAGAGGGAGGCAGGGTCACGCCAGGCGGTGCCAATCGGGGGAGGGTATACAGACCTCTCCGATCCCATTGGTGAGCACCTCTTGCCTGCCAATAGAGAGAAGATATGGAGGGGGGAGTATGTGGATCTCTTCACCCTCCTGTTCAGCAATCTGAGAGTGGATCCTGGGGAGGATAACGAGAAGAAAGAGAAGGAGAAGTATAAGTGCCCAAAAGCTGACAGGAACTGGGCCAACTGGACAGAAGCTTATGCCATCTATCAAGGTGTGAAATTGGAAATGTTCTCTGAGAAAGGGGAGGTGCTTCTAAAATATGCAGAGATAATCTTCAGGGCATATGAGACAGGGCCGGGAGTATGGCTCAGATATGATGCGGCCTTTAGAAACAGGGCATTGTTTAAGCCAAGGCTCAGGTGGGACATTCATGCCCAGGATTTATGGTTAAATTGCATGAGTGATGTGAAGGGAGCTCCTAAGGCGGATAGCGGTCACCTGTTAGCGAAAGGGGTGGTGCTCAAGAATGAACGACCCCAACAGGGCCGAGGGAAGGCAGGCTGCTGCAGGAACCGTTGGGCAATGCTGGGAGTTTGCCCGCTCGGGGGCGTGTTCCCACCCCGCGTGCAAGTTTTGACATATCTGCTCCTCCCAAGGGGGATTCCATGCGGCTGCCTCCTGTCCCCGACCCAAGCCGTGGACCAGGGCAAAAGGAGGGGTCAGCGGGGGAAGAAAAGGTAGCCAAGGGGGTGCCAGCACAGGAGGATCAGCGAAGGACACCAACACCAGTGAGAGTAGATAGGTTAGCCGTAGCCCTGCTCGCCCACCCGGACAGGGAGGAAGTAAAATACATGGTAGGTGATTTCAAACAGGGATTTAGGATACCAGCAGGCGAGGTTCGGCAGGGCAAGGTAGCACCTAACCTGAAGTCGGTTGTGGGCATGGGGGAGTGATGGCTGAGAAGAATGGAAAGGAGAAGGCGGATGGGAGAGTGGCGGCCCATTTGATGCCCCCCCATTGCCAACATGATATTCTCCTCATTGGGCGTGGTACCAAAGAAGGCACCAGGGCAGTTTAGCCTCATCCACCACCTCTCCCACCCCCACGGCAGCTAGGTCAACGATGGCATACCCAGGGACCTGACAAGAGTCCACTATCCATCTTTCGACGTGGCAGTGGGGCTGGTCAGACAATTTGGGAGGGGGCATTGCTGGCAAAGTGCGATGTCAAATCCACATTTCGCCTTTTGCCAGTACACCTGGATAGCTTTCACCTTTTGGGTTTCCACTTCCAAGACAAATTCTATTATGACAAGGCCATGCCCATGGGATGCTCGATCTCATGCTCAGCTTTTGAGTGTTTTAGCTCCCTGGTGGCATGAATTGTACAGCGCAGGGCAAATTGGGGGGGGGGACATCACAAAATATCTGGATGACTTCCTCTTCGTTTGGCGCCAGGGCACAATGGAATGCCTAGTACTGGTCGAGCTTTTTCAGGAGGTGACAGGGCATTTGGGTATCCTTTGGCAACCGAGAAGACCGAGGGGCCCTCCACCATGCTCACTTACTTGGGCATTGAGTTGGACACGGTGGAGGGAGTTTCCTCCCTCCCCCGGGACAAGGTTGGGGCACTAATCCTCAAGATTAGGGAATGTGAGTCTGCAGTTAAGGTTACGGTCAGGCAGCTCCAGTCCTTGATCAGGAGTCTCAATTTTGCATGTAGGGTGGTGGCCCCCAGTAGGGCATTTATGGCACGGTTATATGCTAGGCTGGAGGGCGACCCCCTTCCGCACTATCATGTCAAGGTGACAAATTATATGAAGTAGGATTTAAGGGTATGGTTAACTTTTCTGGAGCAGTTCAACACTGTGTGGAGAGAGCAACTGTTATTAGCCTCAGAGCTGCAAGTACATTCTGACGCAGTGGGCGCTCACGGCTTCGGGGTGTATTTTAGGCATGAGTGGTGCGTAGCCCAATGGCCGGTGAATTGGGTAGCAATGGAATCACAAGGGATCTCACGTTCCTGGAATTGTTCCCCATAATGGTGGAGGTCATTTTGTGGCACAGACAGTTGGCCAATAAGGCGGTCCTGTTCTGGTGTGACAACCAGGCAGTGGTTCACATACTGAACACCCTGTTATCCTGCTCCTCCAGGGTCATGGGTCTGGTTAGAGCCCTGGTGTTGACGAGTTTGGAGCATAACATACCATTCCACACTAAACAGGTGTCTGGATTCGAGAATGAGATTGCGGATACTCTTTCTCAGTTCCAGATGGAGCGTTTCCACTTGCTGGCACCACAGGCCAACCAGAACCCGGAGCCCATGCCAGCGGCAATGTGGAACCTTGGATTGTAGAGCTTTGTTCCATGGTGCAGGACTCATTAGCCACACGTACCAGATCGACCTACCTCGCAACTTTCCAGGCTTTTCAGCTTTTCAGCCTGGTGCCAGGCTTTCCAGGCACCAGTTTACGTTGGTCCTGAGAGCAGCGCTGGCCCAACTCAATCTCCCCCATTGGGAATATGGGTCCCATTCCTTC
Organism: Sphenodon punctatus; assembly: GCA_003113815.1. Taxonomy (NCBI): domain Eukaryota; kingdom Metazoa; phylum Chordata; class Lepidosauria; order Sphenodontia; family Sphenodontidae; genus Sphenodon; species Sphenodon punctatus. The sequence continues at coordinate 3,818,354 of QEPC01008742.1, forward strand.
CGAATAGGTGCAGCCACGTTCGCAGCACAGATGGGGATTTCAGCAGGGGAGATACAAGCGATTGGATGTTAGCGATCAAGGGGATATCGCACTTACGTGCGCCGGGACCTCACTTATAGCATGTCTTAATCATATCATGTGCTTCCCTTGGCAGATCACCTCGGACATTGGAGGGCGAGGATCTGGATCTGTTGGCACAGCCTGGTTCGGTGGGCTGCGAAGGCAGCAAGAAGTGGTGCGCATGAATCCCACATGGGTCTGTCGGCAAGAACAGTGATTGATTGGCAGGGGAAGAGTCGGATGAGGTGGCGTCAGCTCCTCGCAGTCTTCAGACAGCAGACTAGGCACAGTGGGCTGGACATCCTGGTGATACACTTAGGAGAGAATAACCTGCCAGGCCTAAAAGGGGTGCAGTTGATCAAGGACATTAAGAGGGATTTGTGGGAAGTCAAACGTTATTTCCCAGGGGTTAGGTTAATGTGGACTAGTTAGTGAGTAGGGTTAACTGTGGGGAAGGGGTACCGCAAAAAAAAATAGATAAGACTAGGAAGACAGCTAATAGGGAAATTAGGAAATGGTTGGGGACAATCGAGGCAGGTACAATTAGGCATAGTCAGATTACGCATAGGGAATTAGGTTTATTTAGGCCAGATGGAGTGCACCTGTCCCCGGTGGGTAACGAAATCTATCTGCGAGCTCTGAAGGCTAGTTTAGAGGAAATTTTAGGATAGGTGTGGGAGCTTGGACCTGTCGTATGAGTACTGACGGTTCCTTGGTGGAGGGAGTTCAGTATTGCATTAATTTAGAAGATAGTAAACATAGGAGTCATCTCCCTAAGAGATGGGGAAGCCACGCATACCGCAGTGCAGGGTATGACAGGCGGCGCGTTGGTCTTCCCTGGGAAGGGTGCCTAGGTTGGTGGTAGGGCATTGTATGGCCGCCCACCAGCGGGCACAGGATTTCCTTTCTCGAGTCCGGATGGACAATGTCCCCTTTGGCTGTGCGCTTGGCGCTGGATGAAGGGGAGATGTTATGGCTTGGGGAGGCTGTTGAGGGCATATCAAAAGCCTGAGTTAACGGTTGATTGAGTTATGGTTGATACTGGACCCGGATCGCAATAGGTGATGTCACCGCCTCACCTATTCAATCAGTTGTAATTTTGGATGAATAAAGGGTGCAGCCATGTTAAATCCAATTATGGTGTCCTGTCTTGTTTGGGGGGGGGGCGCCGACAGTTGCCCTCTGCTGCTATAGCGCTGGTGGCATTGTTGTCGTGCCCCCCTTTCCCTTCCACAAATAGGGCAGGATGGGCTCTGGGGCTTGCAGCCTCAGTGCTCCAGCAACAGGAGGAAGGCTGCGAGGGAGCTGTCAGTGAGGGTCGCCTAGCAGCCCTCGCTGGCAGGTGTGAAATTGTAGGCTGCTGATTGGTCTCCCTCTGTCACATAGGGGGAAGATGGAGCGGCGATAAGAGAGCATTCCCTGCTTATTCCAGGAAGAGCAGGGAACGGAGAAGCACCGCCTCCCACCCCTTTACTCTGTGGTGTTCACCGGTTGCATTAGTATGGTCCAGGAAGGAATTTTGGCATGTAATTTGGCCAGAGGGCCTATTTGTTTTTTCACCTTCCTTACAGTATAGGATTTTCAAATTTGGTTGGCCATTAGAATGGTGCGGTGCTTCGTTGGAAGTAATGTCGGAGTTATTGTATTAATGTCGCATTCTTGGCGGGAGTCCAGTATCGTGTTAATTTAGGTGATAGTAAACACAAGAGTCATCTCTCTAAGAGATGGGGAAGCCACGCATACCGCAGTGCAGGGTATGGCAGGCGGGGCATTGGTCTTCCCTGGGAAGGATGCCTAGGTTGGTGGTAGGGGCATTGTATGGCCGCCCACTGGCAGGCACAGGATTTTCTTACTCGAGTCCGGATGGACAACGTCCCCTTTGGCCGCACGCTTGGCGCTGGATGAAGGGGAGATGTTATGGTTTGGGGAGGCTGTCGAGGGTATATCGAGACTTCCCCTGAGTTAATGGTTGATTGAGTTATGGTTGATGCTGGACCCGGATTGCAATTGGCGATGTCACCCCCTCACCTATTCAATCAGTTGTAATTTTGGAAGAATAAAGGGTGCGGCCATGTTAAATCCAATAATGGTGTCCTGTCTTGTTTGGGGGTGGGTTGGGGTGCGCCGACAATAAACCAATGGGACAAGTAAGCAAAGCAGTGGTTCAGAATTTCTGTTCAGAAGATTCACAAATGCTCAGATCCATCTCTCTTAAGTAAACATAGGAGAACCTGGCAGAATTAGGTATTTAAAAATACCTTAAAGTGATTTGTTTGTTTTGCAAAACTTGAGCAAGATTGCAGCCATTTTGCTCTGTAATTGTAGCTAATTTGCTTTGACGCTGTTGTTTTTAACAGATTTAATTAATAAGCCTGTTTTCCTAGCTAAAGGGCTGTGTTGTCTTATTAGAAATAGAAGAACAAACACTCCCACCTAGTCTAAAGAGAATGGAGTAGGTGGCCTATGTACAGTCTTCTGTCTATTTGTTTTTTTCATTACACTGTTTTTTCTTTCCATCCTCCCTGATCCTTTTACCTCACAATCTATTTTTGTTGTAGTCTGCCAGTTTCTGCTTTGTTTTTCGCTGCCCTTTATACTCCCACTAAAAGGAATGAAAACCAGATGAAGATGCTTAGTAACCAAAAAGACTTAGAAATCCCATGTTCAAATGGTTCTGTCTTAGTTATTTCTATTTTTAATTATTAGAAGTTTAGTGAAATTTTGCCTATACTTACTCCAAATTCTTGTCTTCCGGAACAGTGGTACTCTAGTTTTTCACAGACTAGACCAGACCAGACCAGTCAAACCTTGACAGAAATGTAATGTTGTCTCAGAGGTAACTTCCTCTCCCATTTACCTGTACACTTATCACCTTTGCTTACATTTGCAATAATTCTGATATGGCAAGGAAATACTGTGTAAATTCTCATGTGTTTTAGTCGATTTTTTGTTGTCAAGTACTTTATTCTCTTTAAACAAGTTCATCACCATACCTGCTTAAATTCATTTTTGTTCCCCTTCCGGATTATTTTTAACCACGTAGTACCATATTTCCTAGAGACCAGCTGAATTTTCGGAAACTTTATTCTAGCATGGAAGATACACATAGCAGGAGACAGCTCGTCTGTTTGGTGGCCTCCAGACGTTCACCCACTTCTGCTTCAGGGCAGGCAGTTCGCTGCTATGGGATACATTATCCAAAGAAGGTCAGCAACACACTACGAGCTAAGACTCTCCTAGCTGGACTAATCCGGGCTAATGTACATTCTCCCATCTGTTTGATTCTGCCCATGAGGCAAGGTCCGAGGATCGGGCCCAGAGGAATGTGTTCACCTGGGCTGCCAAACAGCTGATTAGGAGGTCTGAAGGAGTACACTCACCCAGGCTTCCAAACAGCTGATGGGGGGGAGTGCTCGTCTGCCCCCACCACCCGATATGCTGTTTAGTGGCAGCTCTTGGGGGTCCAATCCTGCTGCACAGCAGGAGTCCAGGAGTCCTGCCCCGTGCAGACAGCTCCTTGGTCAACCCATGGCATGGAGGGACTTGTTATGGCAACCCCCACTCACATAGATTCCCTGTGGGGTGAGAGGCTGCTCATTTGACCTGCCCTCCCCACAGGTGGTGAGGTGGTTTTGGTGACTCTCCCCAGGGCAGCCACGGGATCCAATATTATTTATTTATTATTTATTTATTTCTACCATTTATATTCTGCCTCTCCTGCCTAGGGAGCTCAAGGCAGCTTACAAAAATTAAAATATTAAAAAATATACATGCAATATATAAAATACATAAAAGGGAGGCAGAAAATAAAATAAAAAGCCCATCCTCCCCCACCCTCCCTTGACCCCCTTCCCTCACCAAAGGCTTGGCAGAACAGCCAGGTCTTTCACTGTCGCCAAAATGAGGCAAGGTCCGAGGCCACATGGGCCTCCACTGGAAGGGAGTTCCACAGTCTGGGTGCCACCACCGAGAACACCCTCTCCATTGTAGCCCCCCAGCCCACCTGGGGGACACCAAGAATGGCTCAGGCCAATACTGCGGTCCCCCATTCCCTTGGGTGACCTCAGGGGTTGATCCAGGGCATGGAGAGTGAGGCAGTTGCACAGATAGGAGGGCCCCAGACCATATAGGGCTTTATAGGTAATCACCAACATTTTGAATCGGGCTTGGAAGGCTATCGGCAGCCAGTGCAGAGCTCGGAGCACTGGTGTAATGCGCTCACGGTGACCCATTCCCATAAGGAGACAGGCCACCCCATTCTACACCAGCTGAAGTCTCCGGATCATCACCAAAGGTAGCCCCACGTAGAACGCGTTACAATAGTCTAATCTTGAGGTGCTGAAGGCATGGATAACAGTGGCCACGTCAGAGTCAGAGACATACAGCCGATGCCGTCACACCAGATGTAATTGGTGGAAAGCAATCCTCACCACAATCTCAATCTGGAGATCCAAGTGAAGCTGCGGACCGAGGAGTACCCCCAGACTCTGGACCCAAGAGAGCAGTGGGGGCGAACCCCATCAGTGATGGGGGACATCACACCCACCGCCCTCCCCACCAATGTCACCTCTGTCTTGTCAGGATTTAGTTTCAGACGGCTCGCCCTCATCTAATCCCCCACAGCTGCCAAACGTCGGGTAAGCACCGAGACTACCAGGTTTGAGTCGGATAAAAAAGAGCGGTAGAACTGGGGTGTCATCGGCGTACTGATATGCCTCAGTCTCATTTGTTTTCACCCCTGCATGACAGATCCAAGTGAGTATACAGAAAATCTGTGGCAGAGACAGCAACTGAATCATAATCCAGTGCCTTATGCATCAGCCAGTCTTCTTCATCTGATTCCTGATCTATTTTCTCCCACTCACCGCTTCCTGGAAACTTCGTTCTGGTTGTGTGGTTCACAGCTCCTCTAATCATGCAAGTCTGCTATGGGTGGCTTTAGACAGAATGAAAATGAGTGTTTGATAGGGATGGGCGAACGTGGTTTGGATGTTTGGAGTTCGGACCAAACTCGGTCTGTTCAGAGGTCCAAACTGAACGTCCAGACTGAACTCTTGAATGACCGAATAGTTCGGTCATGTTCGAATGAGTTTGGATGAGTTCGGAGGCAGAAAAAAACATCTTTCCAGGGCCAAAAATTATGTTTTGGTTTTGATTTCATTTCGGTTTCGATTTCACTATTTTTGAATGTTTGGCCATGTTCGGCCAAACCAAACTCGACTGAACCGAACCATCGAACCCGAACTCGGGTTTCGAACTGAACGACCGAACATCGAACATCTGAACCACGTTCTGTTCGCCCATCCCTAGTGTTTGAATGTGTGTTTCATGGGTGTTAACACCCATCTCTGAACACTCTTCTGAACATGTGTTTGCAATGTTGCTGGTTTTACATGCATTTGCGGTGGGTGTTTCATACTGCCCTCTGATGGAAAGTCGCATGCGCAGCCTCCAGTTAGTTTCCCGGATGCTATCTAATCATGCCTCATGGCAGGCATTTGTGATGCATTAGTCCCTATCATTTTTCATTAACATCACTGCAGAAAGTAGGTGTTAACATGCACATTTCATCCAATCAAATTGTCTTTCCTTTTCACTTGCGCAAAAAAGTTCAAAAGCTGTAAAGTTTTCTGTTCCCTATTTTGTCTGCATGCTTAACTACAATGGGTGTGCTAGCTGCTGTCAATGTGCTCTTCTATGCGTCTTTTAAATGGATTCAGAAAATCCCTTTGCTCCTTTCTCCTTCCCACCTCCTTCTTCCATGCAAAGTTCCCATGTGCACACACCTCATAATTTCACTCCAGCCCCTGTCAATGTGATCTTTCTATGCAAGTTGCAAAGTAAATGCAGACTGGCTGCCCTGCTAGGGTCACAGGGTTGGCAAACTGCACAAAGCTCGCCTCTCTTCCTGAAACTCCTTGGTCGTAGCTTTGCCTGGTGCACTCCCCACCATGCAGCTACCTTCTGGAGTGCCCATGCCACTACATGCCATGTAACACAAAAGGGTAGGCAGCAGGGTGGGTGGGGGTGGGTGGGTGTTGCTTATATACCATTTCAGCTGCTCCTCACACACCCTGGGGTATCCTAATAGCAGAGACTGACACTCCCCCCTCAGTCTCCCCCTAGAAAGAGAGGACAAACTCAGCCCCTTCCATAGCTTGCTACTAACTTCATGGGCAGGTTCTCCTCTCCCCCTTGAGAGAGGCAGACTGAGCAGGAGGGAGGCTCCAGGCAGGCACGAGGACTAACTGTCCCCTATTCCTGGGGGGCAGGGGGAGGACAAAGCCTCAGTGTCCCACTCCCTCACTCTCATTCCCCATTAAGCAACCTCTCTGTTTTTGTTCCCCACCCCCCCCACAACTGAGTCTGGGACTGGCGCGCTCTGTTGGAAAGAGGAGCCTGGGTGCTTTGGCCGTACAGTCTGCAGTAACAACAGCAGCTGCTGCAGCGGAGACAGTGAGCTTGCTCCCTCCCTGCACAAGTCAGAGGGGGCTCCACTCATTAGTCTCTCCAGTGTGCTAGGTGACTAAGCGCCTCTTCCTCCTAAAAGAGGGTGTGTGTGTGTGTGTGTTTGCTGGACCTAGAAGCTGTTTAAGACCTTCAATAATGCAAGCGCTGCCTGGCTCCCCTCCCTGAAATATGCTGTCCAGTGTCCACCCAATGCCTTTCTTCCATGTCAGTAGAAGGGGGAAGGGAGACCGAAGGGTTAAATATGTCCAACTAGAGCCATGGCAAAGCAGGTGGTTTTTAGCAGAAACACACCCCACACCAGCTTAGATGCTACATGAGACACCCAAGTGATGTAAAAATCCATCTGCTGCCCAGAAAAAATCTGAGCAGCACATGGGTGTTTGAGGAGGAGCTAAAGGGGGACAAAGGAGGGGGGAAAAATTGTCTCAATGCTTACACAGAACAGGTAAACATGTAACTATTTACCATCACAAACACCCATTTTGTGTTCTGTCTTAAAGAGGCCCTATCTGATCTTCTCCTTCATCTCTCCTGCTGGTGGCTGGCAGCTCATTAGTAGCTCGCTCTGGTCTCAGAGGTTAGTCCTTGTTGCAGCCTATCTTAGGCCACGTTCTGATGAACACTGAAACTAATTTAATTAAACAACTTCGCAGTCTCTGCTGAAGGTCATGACACACAATGTTATTCTTCTCTATTTACTTTGAAATAAAGGGTACAATTACTTTGAAGTAAAAAGCAAATGTGAGAACGCACGCCTAATTTTTTAGGAGTGCATACTTCTCCTACTTCTGAATATGATCATTATATTATATTATTATTATTATTATTATTATTATTATTATTTCTTTATTTATATAGCACCAACAATGTACCTGGCACTATACAGACAGGTCCCTACCCCAAAGGGCTTACAATCTCAGACAGGGGTGGGAAACTTTTTTTGGTCCAAGGGCCAAATAGTAATTTGAAAATGTTCAGGGGGTCACAATTAAAAATACATTAAAACAAATTATCTAATTAAATTCAATTAAAATTAATTAAATTGCAATTCAAATCAATTCGGTGGTAATCAAAGTTAAAAAAACTATAAAAATAATAATATTTTCAGCCCCCATGCCCTCTCCCCCTTCCTGTACCCATCCCTCACTCTTCCCCACATGGAGCCCCCAAATCCCCTCTTCTTCTTTCTTTCTTCCGCACACACAAACACCCCCTAACTCACCCACTCCCTTCTCTCTCATACACACACAAACACTCACTCGCTCTCCCTACACTAGCACCCTCCTCAGTCACCCTCTCTCACACTTAAATACAAGCTCCTCCCTCCCCCATGAGCATGCGCACACGCGCACACATGTACACGTGCATACACGCGTGCACACGCGTGCACACACAAAACCTGGGGAAGAGAGAGCAGCTCCAGAATTCCATTGACTGAGTTGAGGTGTGACGGGACAAGCAGGCCAGACCTGCCTGTCTCCAACCTCTGCAGCAGCCGGCCCTGCTCAGAAGAAGGAGAATAGCATCCCACCTTCCCTCTCAGTGAAGGGAGTGAAGAGAAGGGAGGAATGCTTCCACTGAGAATTCCCTGTCAGTGAAGGGAGGAATGCTTCTACCAGCACATTCTCCAGACTCTGCAGACCATCAGAAAGATTGTGGGCCGTGAAAATGAGGCAGGTGGGCCATATTGAATGGAAGCCAGGAGGAAGCACTGGGGGTCAGAGAGAGGTTGCAGGCCACACATGGCCCATGGGCCGGAGGTTCCTCATCCCTGGGGAAGGGGGAGATGAGGGATAGGTGACCATCAAGAGAGACAAAGATACATTCATGAGTGTGAGAAGATACAGGTGCACGTGCTTATAGGGAAGAAATTCTTAGTGAGGGGGGAAGAGGATGCAGTTTCACTCATGACAAACCAGGGAAAGCCTGATGAAAGAGGTAGGTTTTCAGCAGTTCCTGAGGTGTGAACTGTTCAGGAGTAGAAGTAAGTGATTTAAGGCTTAATTATTGCTAAGTATCTGCTTATTGGAACATGAGCAGGGGTAAGCAAACCTCCTTCTATACATTTACATTTGCTTTTATAGACACATGCAGCTTTTGGGCAGTTCAAATGTGGTTCTTGGTCAGGGTTGGTACCAGGCCCTGAACTGGTTCTGTTTTTTAGCTGACTGAACCGAAGTCTCATAAGAGGACTCACAGCTGCTCCTCAGAATCTCAGCACCTGGGACTCTAGAGCACCAGCTCCGCTAGTCAGTCATGAAGAAAGAGAGGCTCAGCCTGGGAGAAGTTACAAAGGTGCATGCGACTCTTTGCCATATGAACATTTTGATATGTGACTCTTGGGGTTGGACTTTGTGCCCATCGCTGCTATAGACTACCTTTTTTGGAAATGCTTTTCTTAAAACTGGTTTGGAAATTATTATAATCAGAGATTTCTAGTAAACCTTAATTCCAGCATTGTTGCCCGAACAACTGCATTGCATGAGTTTTTGCTATACTTGCACTACACTACAGGAGGTATCTGTGTAGAGTGGTTAAGTTCATTTTAACTCATGATAAAAGACAAACTTTCATAATAGGTAGGGTGGCCAAATATGCAAATTTAAGAGGACACGTATGAGAAATCCTTGCAACCTGTATTTCTCATAAGTGTTGTCACGGGTTTGGGAGTCCGCACCCCCACTTTACCGGGTTTGAGTGACTCAATTTCCCTTGCGCACAGTTCTCTTGAATCAGTTCTCTCTCTGGCTAATTCAAGTGTGCCACAATGAAACTCCTTTGTCACACAAGGGCCCGATCCTTCCCGTTTACAGACTCTTTACTCTCTGGGTTCGCAAGAGCTTGAAGGCTCTTGTAGCTCACTTGTGTTCCAAGATTAGACACTGACCACTTCTTCATAAAATCAGAAGTAAGTTTATTGATTACATAAACAAGATAGTTAAACAGAGTGGAAATAGAAATAAAAGGTAAATATAACGCATTCCTAACTTATACTGGTTGAGTTCCTAAGTTATTCATCTTACCCCTAGCAAGGTCCATAAGTTCTTCTCAGTCCTTGATGTAAGCGACTGGGTCTTCAGACTTAGAGTTGCTAGAAAGAAAAGTCCTTCCTCTCAGTTCATGGCTTCCAGCTGCTGCCTTTTGTATGTAGATGCTCAAGCTGGCCTTTGCAAGAAGTGTCTCTTTTCTTTGTATCTTCCTCCCATTTAAATAGGAATTTAGGCTCCTTTGTCTCGAATTTCCAGCCTTGGGGATCGTAGGTCAGGGCATGTACGCAACCCAGGCAAACATGGAAGTTCATTTACATCTCCACATGTTTTGTCATGGCCTATGGCCAGTACAATAAAGAAACTATTATTATTATTACATCTCCACAGGCTGTCTAGCAAGCCAGATGTTTTGAATACACTTTCTGTTATCTCTTGTAGTTCCTGTAGTCTGGTGATGTGTGAGAGGCCTAATTTGAGTTCTACATGTGAAACCTTTGGTGCCACACTTTTACCAAACATGTAGTCCCGTCTTACGCGTGTGTGACCCCATGTTTCTCCGTGACAGCCCCCCGTACGATTGCATCGTGAAGAGACACGTCAGTGTCTGGCATGGCCTTTTGGTGTGTGTAGGGGTCTGCACCCTCCGTACCTTTCCATGTGGTGGCATTAAACTTAGACCCTTGGTTTTTCAAACCTTCTGTCAGCTGTGTCAGGCTATCGTGTTCCCGTATTTTCCACCATGTTGTAGTGGAGTAATACTGTGGATGGTACCCTACAAGGTACCTCAGTAAGTGTTTGCCTAAGACTGACACAAATGGGTTGGAACGCCAAGTTAACAACCTTTGTTCCCCAGTCACAAGCAGCCTGTTTCTTACTGGCTGTATGTCTGGTCCCATCAGAAGTATTAGTAGGATACACAAGAGGAAGTGTGGAGTAATTTTTACACTACTGAGCACCCTACCTCTGTCGTCTGTGTAATTCTGCATTTCCAAACATTTTTCACCAGGATTAATGTTGTCATTCCTAGTGTTGCCATGTGGCATTCTTATTTCCCCTTTGACTGTGATGCTGTGCCTTGATGTCTTTACATTTCATTCAATAGCCCAGGCATAGACTGTTTCTGTGGAGGGGCTATTGTGAGCAGTTTTCCCTGTGTCCTGCCTCCAACCTCTGTCTGTATCCCCAGGATCCCCTGGGTCTGTATAACCATGTCTTTCTCCTTTTGGGGAGTCTGGCTTTGTGACCGGAGTGTGAGACCCTGCAAGTATCCCTTCAGACATTCCCACACCAAACTCCGGAGGACTTAGGTTGTTGAGTGCAGCGCTTTGAGTCTGGACTCTGTAAACCGTTTCCTCACCTCCAGTTTCTGCTTCAGCGGTTTTTCCCTGCTCCTGCTTAGGTAAGACAGAGGTGCACAGTTCACTCTTAGACTGTTGCCCCTGGCTCTGTAGGATTACAGGGTGGTGCATTTCTATCCCTGGGGAAGAGATATCCCTCGTTCCCCCCTCCATCCCGGGAAAAGTTTCCTGTACCTTCCCGCCTCCTCCTGAGGTAGAATCCTCCACCTCCCGGCTTGCCTGTCGTTGCTTGGATTCAGGTAGCCGCTTCCCACCTTCTCTTAGGGTAGGACAGCAAACCTCCGGGTCCTTGTGCAACCCCCTAGGTTGAGTAGGAGCATTTTCAGCCTCTGACTCTCCCCCTGCGGTGGTTACTCTGTTTGATTCTGCAGGATTGGGTCCCTCCTGTGTAAGGTGGGTTGCCAAGTCCTGGGCTTCAGAATCAGTTTGACCCATTTGCTTCACTTCCTGCAGTTCCCCATGTGAGACAGAGATTTGCAGTTCACTCCCCGAGTCTTGTCCTCCCCTGCCTTCTGGCTGGTTTGGGGACTCCTGTTTGGGGTTTTCCTGCCCCTGAGTGGAGTTCACCAGGTGGGGTACAGGACCTGTAAAGCCTTCCTGTAACCCTTCCCCTCCACTAGGGTTGTTCTGTGTCTCCCCATGGTTTAGGGGTAGAGGTGCAACAGAGTCTTGTTGTCCCTCCCCCTCCCTTACCGGGTTGCTCTTCTGCATCCATGTGTTTATATCATTCCCCACTAGCATTTCATTTTGTGCCTTTCTCGGGAGTACAGCCACCTGGATTGGTCCTTTTGCACCTTGCCATTCTAATTCTACAGTGGCAGTGGGCAAAATATCTGTGATCCCCATTGCCAGTGAGACCATAACATTTCTATGAGTGTTTATTTTATGTTTTGGGATCAAATTTTCCCAAACCATTACCATTTGTGCCCCGTTATCAAGTCTTCCCACACAGTATATTTCGTTAACTTTAGCAGGTTTGCTTACTAACTGATTGGGTGGGTTAGGAATCATTAACCCTTCTGGGGACTGGCTGAAGTACAGATACAAAATTTGTACTAACAGTCCCAATAATCTCCTCAGCCTCTCTGTTAGGGCTATGAAACTCTCTTTTTGGGGGGCATTCTCTTACCATATGCCCTGTTTGTTTACAATTATAACATTGTCTTGGATCATTAGTAGGGAATTGGGAGGTGTGTGGTCTTTGGAGTCTGGGTGATCCCTGTCTCCCCCACCCCCATTCTCATTTGGTTTGTTCTGGGTTACGTTTGCTTGTCCAGATTGTGGATTGTACCCATTCTGCTTATGGTAAAACCCTTGTTTGACTTTTTCCCCATTATGTGGTTTCTTTTCCCCAGTATTTGGCTTTCTTTCCCCATATGTTGAAATAGCATTTGAAATATATTCATCTGCCCTCCTCCCAGCCTGTTTGACATTCGTTATCCCTTGATTAAGCAAGTATGATTTGAGATTAGGGGTACAATTATTTAGGAATTGCTCAAGGATTACAAGGTCCATTACTTGTTCCTTTGTAGCGTTTCCTTGCTCATCCAACCACTTTCCCCTGAACTGCTGCAAAATTTTGCCCATATCTGAATAAGACATACCATCTCCCTTCTTAAAGTTGCATAGTTTCAGGTGAAAAGTTTCTGGAGTGATTCTGTACTCCTCAAGAACAGCTGTTTTGAATTCCTCAAAAGTCACTGCTTTGTTTTCTGCAAGCTTTGAGCTGTACACATCTCTTGCTTTCTCTGGGATCTTAGGTATCACCAAACTGATCCATGAGTCCTCTGGAATCTTTTCCCGTTGAAAGATGTGCAGTTGTGAAAAATTTATCTATGCATTCGCTTTCTTTGTATATGAGGAGAAGTGCTGAACAGTCTCTGATTAGTTGCCTCCTGTCTCTTTCTGGGATGCTTCCCAAGTTGCCTAGTGGAGGAAGTTGAGGGGTCATGCCTAGGGATGCCTGTGTCTTCAGGAGTTCAATCTGGTGCTGTCTCTCCTGTTCTCTTTCCGTCTCTCTTTCTTTTCTCTCCCTCTCTTTTTCCTCCTGATGTATTTTTGCCATTCTGAGTTCATGTTCCATCCTCATTCTGGTCATCTTGAGTTCAGAGTTTGAACCTTGTCCCCCTGGCTGCTGGCCAGTTGGGAGGGGATTTGAGGGCACATTCGGCAGTGCATTTCCATCTGCATCTGCTGGTTGCAGGTTGGGTGGAGAGGGACCTGGAGGGGGATTTGCTGCCACCAGCCCACCCCCACCCACTGAATTCATGCTCATTTCAAAGTCCTGTATCAGCTGTTTCAGTTGATGCTTTGTTTTTCTCTCTGTTTGGAGGTTTCTGGCTTGTGCCTCTTTTCCCAATTCTAGCTTTGAGAGCTTGGAGAAGTGCTTTGGCAGCCCTATTTTGACACTTTCCCTGGCCCAAAATTAAGATTAAAATAACAAACTTAACACACTCTGTTCAAGTATCTGCTAGTTTCCATCTTCTCAGAGCTGATTTTCCAACTCCTGGGGATTTCAGGCTCTGGATGGGTTTTGGGGGATTTTACTCCACTTAGAGGAGTCCAGTCACCTGGGAATGCTCCTCTACTGCCTACACATTGGTCCACAAGCTGAGCAGTTACCCTACTCATTGGGGCACCACTGTCACGGGTTTGGGAGTCCGCACCCACTTTACTGGGTTTGAGTGACTCAGTTTCCCTTGCGCACAGTTCTCTTGAATCAGTTCTCTCTCTGGCTAATTCAAGTGTGCCACAATGAAACTCCTTTGTCACACAAGGGCCCGATCCTTCCCGTTTACAGACTCTTTACTCTCTGGGTTCGCAAGAGCTTGAGGGCTCTTGTAGCTCACTTGTGTTCCAATATTAGACACTGACCACTTCTTCATAAAATAAGAAGTAAGTTTATTGATTACATAAACAAGATAGTTAAACAGAGTGGTAATTAGAAATCAAAGGTAAATATAACGCATTCCTAACTTATACTGGTTGAGTTCCTAAGTTATTCATCTTACCCCTAGCAAGGTCCATAAGTTCTTCTCAGTCCTTGATGTAAGCGACTGGGTCCCCAGACTTAGAGTTGCTAGAAAGAAAAGTCCTTCCTCTCAGTTCATGGCTTCCAGCTGCTGCCTTTTGTATGTAAATGCTCAAGCTGGCCTTTGCAAGAAGTGTCTCTTTTCTTTGTATCTTCCTCCCATTTAAATAGGAATTTAGGCTCCTTTGTCTCGAATTTCCAGCCTTGGGGATCGTAGGTCAGGGCACGTACGCAACCCAGGCAAACATGGAAGTTCATTTACATCTCCACAGGCTGTCTAGCAAGCCAGATATTTTTAATACACTTTCTGTTATCTCTTGTAGTTCCTGTAGACTGGTGACGTGTGAGAGGCCTAATTTGAGTTCTACAGTTCTCATTTTCAACCTTACAAACATGTGGAACCTTTGACATTACATAGTGTACATGTATAGTAACATTACATACATGTGAAACCTTTGGTGCCACACATTTACCAAACATGTAGTCCCGTCTTACACGTGTGTGACCCCAAGTTTCTCCATGACAAGTGTCCTATAAAATGTGCATATCTGACCACCCTAACAATGGGTGTTTAAAGAGCTTGAAATGCATTCTTATAAACACATGAACTTTCTGAGCCTCAGAAAGGTTCTTTTGGTGTTCATTTTGGGTGAAATTTCAGATGCACAATGTATGGTGCAATATCATGTTATGCTTTGGGTGACACCTACCTGTTCTTAAATGCTTGCAGGCCTCATCAGAGTCTTGGCCGATGCTTGTCTAAAAGCAGGTAATTTGATGTATGTGGAGAGTTTGACTACATGGATAATTTATTACCTGTGCATCTGCATGATAAATAATAGCTTAGCAGCACTAGTTCCTCCTGCCACTTCAATTAAGGCTTATTTTCCAAAAATGTCCTCAGTGCAGGTTCATGATAAGATCAGAGACAGAATCTTTTTTCTTCAAAGCTTCATTGTAAAGGAAGAATAATCAAGTCTAGAAAATATCATTATACATTCAAAATGCAGAAAAGTCATTGCACTCTCAGATCACAGTTCCTCATCGCTGAAGTCAATGGTTCAGCTCCCGTTGTCTTTAAGGGTGGGGAATTGTATCTTTTATTTTAATTTTCCACTTTTACAGGAATTTTTGTTAGGATTTTCTGTAGTATTCACTGCCCCTTCCTCCTTTATTTTTAAACATGAACATACTGAAAAATCAACCAGACTTTACCTTTGAAAAGCTTGGTATGTAACAAGCTCAAAAGAGGTCTAAAGCCTTGGAGGTCTAAAAAGGATGTTGAATTTCAAGCTGTTGAAATGTCTAAACTCTAAGCCTCTGCTTAGATCACTGAGAAATAGTTCCCAGGTCAACATAGCTCAAGCTGTTCAAACACCCACTAGGCTATTTTGTTTCCCATTAGTGTGCAAACAGGAAGTTTTAAAAAAAGGAAGTTGGATCAAGCAGCTTCTATATAGCTCCTACAATCTTTGTATATATAAAGCCCCCAGAACTTTGTAGTCTGACAAATACCACTCCCAAAGTTGGGTTGGTCTTTTTCTTGGTTTTTTTCTGGTTTTGTTTGGATAATAATTTACAAACACTGAATGAGTTTGCAAATTAAAATAATCAGAACAACAACAGTTTCTCTGATTTAATTAGCAGAAAGAACAGATCAAGTAATCGACTCTGCTTCGGTAAGGCATAACACCTGGTAGTTATACTATTGTTAGGAGATGGGAGAGTATGGGCTTGGAAATAACACAGGTGACAGAAAAGATTTTATTCTTCTTGATACCAATTTTGTGAATCCTGTGTCAGTGAAAAGTGCCTAATTGACGGTTCTGGACAGCGTATTTATCCCAAAACCAGGTACATGCTAGACACCATGATGCAAGCTTCCTCTCTCCCTCCCTGACAACTTACAGTGTCCAAGGTTTTGCCTAAAGGGGCAATGGGGAGTAGTTTGGTCTATGCTGGAGTGAGTTTCCACCCACCAGGGTAACTTTTCTTATGGTTTGTTTAAAAGGGAGAGAGATGTCTTGGAGAAGAGAGAAAACTGCTCTTGAACGATGCTAGAATTTGTTTGATTTAGATCAAATAAAAGGGGTCTTCTTCTCTCTTTTGAGACCACACCAAAGCACACGTGACCAAGGCACATGGAGGAGAAGGGGTTTGTATCTTTTCAGTCTTTTTAAATGACAAAACATCTCTGCTTAGGGTATGAAGAGGATTATACTGTTTGCTTTTTTGTTTTTGTTTTTAAAGAATCTCACTGTTCCTGCATTTTCTCCTAACCAGTTTCAGTGCCTCATGTGCACATGAAACTTGAGCTCTCCAACTTGAGAGAAGAAAAATAGGAGAGAGACTGTCCACCATGTCACTTTATTTTATTCTCTACAAATCTGATAAAACTGAAGGAAAGATCATTGTCTTTGTAAAGAAATAACAGGACGGTAGGCTATGACATTAGGCCCCAAGCCTGCAAATACTTAGGTCCTTGCTTAACTTTACCACTGAGAGCTCTCCCATTAAAATTATACATTGAAAAATAGATATTTTTTTTGTTCTTATTTGCTTCATTAAAAATAAATGAGAAATGGAAGTAGTTAGCAAGTGAGACTGGACTGGAAGAAGTTTATGGGGACAAAAAGAAAATCTCACATAATGAACCTGGTTAAGGAGAAGTAGTAGTAGGTTCTGACTACCACTGCAAGGCATGTAATAGAAATGACAGAACCAAAATAACCATTAGGACTTCATTTGCTTATTTTATTTATTTAATTAATTCATTAATTAATTTACTACATTTATTAATAACCCACCCCTGCTGCCTCAGGCAGCTTGGGGCAGCTTACATTCCAACATATAAAACAATATAAAACAGCAACCTTATCTAAAAAAAAATCCCTTTTTCCTCCCTGTAGTTCAACCCCCCCACACTACCCATCCCCTCCACCAAATGCCTGGTGGAACAAGCAGGTCTTTCATTGCTGCTGGAAGGTGAGCAGATCTTAGCAGAGGTGAACTTAAGAACATAACAAGTGCCACACTGAGTCAGACCAATGGTCCATCAAGCCCAGCATCCTGTCCTCCGACAGTGGCCAATCTCAATCGCATGGGAGAAGAACCAACAGTCACAATGGGCAATCCATTCCCTGTTGTTCACTCCCAGCTCTTGACAGCAAGAAGTTCATCCCATAAGCCACTTGGTTAATAGCCATTAATGGACCTACTCTCTAAGAACTTATCCAGTCCTTTTTTAAACCCAGTTATACTACTGGCCTTGACAACATCCTCTGGCAACTAATTGCATAAGTTAATGGAATCCACTGGAAGGGAGTTCCACAGCAGCAGAGTGGCCGCCAAGAATGACCAGACCATTTAGGGCTTTACGGGTCAACACCAGCACCTCGAATTGGGCCCGGGAGACTATAGGCAGCCAGTGCAATGCACAAAAGAACTGGAGAAATGTGCTCACAATGACCCGTCCCCGTAAGCAGACAGACTGCCGCATTCTGCATGAGCTTCAACCTCCAGACCATCACCATAGGCAGACCCACGTGGAGTGCATTTCAGTAGTCCAGTCTCGAGGTAACAAATGCATGGATGACGATGGCAAAGTTCTGATCCAAAATACATGGCCGGAGCTGTCTTACCAGATGTAATTGGCAAAAGGCCCTGGCTACAGCTGCACCTGGACATCTAGGCACAGCTGGGGATCCAGGAGCATCCCAAGGTTCCAAATCTAGGAGGCCAATGGAGGGAAAATTCCATCAACGATGGGTGTCCCACTCTTGCCCAGATCACTGACCCTGCCAACAACCATCACCTCCATCTTATTAGGATTCAGCTTCAGTTGACTCTGCCTCATCCAGTCCCCCACAGCCTCCAGACATCAGGAAAGCACTGAGACTGTTGGTCCTTGGTCAGATGAAAAGGAGAGGTAAAGCTGTTGACACCAAACCCTAAACCTGCACACAACCTCCCCCAGCGGCTGCATATACACAATAACTCCTAAAGATAAAAGGTGTTTTCCCTGTCATCTGAGTAATACAGAGTTATTTAGGGTTTACAAAATGAACTATCCCTCAAAAAACGGACAGTTGGGACACTCACCATATTGTTTTTGCTAGCTAGATTCTTATGCACAGTTTTCAACTTTCTTAGAGTCACACATTTAGCGAGTAACAGTAACTCCAGTTTCTGTTACATCAGTCTTCACAGTTAGTAGTTGGAAAGAAAAAAATGTGGTACTAAAAAGAGCACTTTGAAGTGATTCGTGGAACTGTAACAGCGCACTTGGTGGATATTGTGTTTGCAGTAATCAAAGATGACTCTTACATTAAGAACATTGAGGGGTGAAAGGAGGACATTTCTTGCTTACATTTTTAGATTCCTAAATGAAAACAAAATTATCCTGAATCTTCCCATTATATAAGAGTCATCTATCCTTTTTATATGCTGCAAAAGTTAGCTCAGATTACTATTCAAATCTCTCCTACTTTATCCTCTATTTAATTTTTGGAACTCCATGTTTCCCTCCAATTTGAGAGCCAGTGTAGCATGGTGTTGAACTTGGTCCTGAGAAATCAGGGTTCAGATCCCCTCTTAGCTGAGAATTAACTAGGTGGCCTTTGGTGGGATTCTATCTTTGAGCCTCAGCTCCCCATCTGTAAAAAGGGAATAACAGACTACTCAAGATAGGGAATACCCTATAAAACTAACTGGTAGCAGGTTTAAAACAAATAAAAAGTATTTTTTTTCCCACTCAACATACATCTATGGAATTCATTGCCAGAGGATGTTGTGTAAGCTAAGAGGTCCAAAAAAGACCGGAAAATTAATAGATTATTAACAGATTATTTATTACTTAAATTATTTATTTTATTTCTTAAATTTATATCCCACTCCCTCACATCCATGGTGGCTTGGGACGGCTAACAACCTTTTATAAAATCAGTTATAGGTCCATTGATGGCTATTTGTCAGGCGATTTATACCCTAATAAGACTAACTGGCAGCAAGAATAAAACAAATAAAAAGATTATTATTTTTTTTCACTCAATGTACAGTTAGTCTATGGAATTCATTACCAGAGGATGTTGTAGAGACCAAGCATTCACGTTCCTTTTTGGAACTTATCCAAAAAAGATTGGATAAGTTCATAGATGACATGTCCTAAGATGTGCCACACTGGGTTGGACCAGCAGGCCACCTAGCCCATCATCCTGTCTACGACAGTGGCCAGCTCCGGTAACTTAAGCAAAGTACATGTACAGATTATGGAGGTGTGACTCACCTGCTGACCGCTTCCAGCTACCGGTAGCTAGGGGTTTAAGCCCAAACTAATAGGTGTTTATGGCTAAATCCTCTAAGAATTTATCCAATTTCCGTTTGAAGTTAGTTATGCTGCTATCTTTCACAGCCTCCTTTGGCAATAAGTTCCACAACTGTATTGTCTGCTGCTGGTGTGTGGAAAAGTACTTTATTTTGTTCGTTTTAAATCTGCTAGGGATGGGCGAATGCAGCTCGGATGTTTGGTGTTCGTCCCTAACTCGACCAGTTCAGATGACTGAACTCGAACCCAAACACAAAGATACCGAACAGACTGAACTCCGAACTCCGAAATGGCTGAACACTTCGGTCAGTTCGGATTGCGTTCAGTTGAGTTCGAGTGGCTAAAACGTGGTCTACTGTCAGGTCACTGGAAGGCCAAATGTAGCAGGGAGGAGGAAGTCACCTGACTCAGCACGGAGCAGACTTCCAGGCACCAGGGGTGGAGGGTGGAGACTGGCTTGGAGTAGCAGCCAGCCTGCCGAATCACCAAACCTTTTCGCCTCAGACCACTGGCTTGGCAGTCTGCGATTGGCCACGGGCTAGGCTGCACTGAGCCAATGGGGCTTGCAGTGAGGCGGGCGCAGCAAGAAGCAAAACTGTCTGCCTCCCCCCTTCCCAATACCTTCTGAGCTAGTCACTGTTCCTGAACAGCAGGCGTTTCAGAAGGCTCCCTCTTACCCAGCAGTTTTTGTTCTCCTCAGTCCATTGCAATCCTCCTTCCATTTCACCCATCCAACCCATCTGCCTCCATATTATCATTTATTTAGCTTACCTAAGATAGATTTAGTTGTTATTTTTTGTTTTTATCCCTCCCTGTATTCCCTGTGCTCAATCTTCCTTCCTCCCTCCCGACTCCATTGAATCCTTTCCCTCTCCCATATTCCATCCCTGTTTTTTGATTCATTTAGAGTAGAATTATTAGAGTGATTTAGGTTTCATTTTGGTTTTGTAGCCCTCCTTGTGTTGTTCTTGATTTCTGCCCCCATCCCATATATAGATAGATAGATAGATTAGATTAGAGATAGTAGACAGCTCTAGGAGTTACTAGTTATTAGCTTAGTGATAGAGATACAGCGTTTAGTGTTTAATTTTAGTGTTTGTAGGAGTAGGCCTTTGTGATAGATAATCCATTTAGTTAATAGTTGATAGCATTTCGAATAGTTATAGCAGATAGATTTTGTGTGTGTGTGTTTATGTATATATATATACATACAGCTGGCTGCTGGCTGCTACTATATATATATAATATTAGATAAAAAATGACATAAAAATAAAATAAAATTTAAAAAAACAATATAAAAACATTATTTTGGAGGGAGAAACAGAGAAGGGAAGGAGAGGCTGGTCTACTGCCCATAGGGGAGGCAATGAGGCACATGCCAGAGGCGGGCGGGGCCGTGCACGGTGAGCAACAGCAGGCAGCAGCAGTAGTCAGAGGTAGAGCGCATCACCCCCCCCGCCCCCCAAAAAATCAGCAGGCCTGCTTTAGGACAACAGGCTGCTCTGCATCACCTCCTGGCAGTGCCCTCCACTGCCACACAGGGCACTGGAAGGCCTGCAGGACTTGAGACTCAGGCTGCATCTGTCACTGCTGTGGGTGGTGCTGGAGCAGGTGCTGGGGCTGCTTCCGATGTTCCTCCAGGGCTACCAATGTCCCCCCCAGTTGAGACAATCCCCAGCAGTCCAGAGCTAGTGGATCCCAACCCGGCTGCTAGAGGCAGGACCCAATCCTCGGGCAATGTCAGTACTAGGGAGTAGAGGTGGGACCCCAGGGCAATTACCGGCTACCGGATTTACCGGATTCCGGTTTCCAAAAAACTGGATTCCCAGATTAAATCTGGTATACCGGTACCGGATTTATTCCATTGATTTCAATGGGGCACTGTCCCCATTGAAATCAATGGAATAAAAAAA
>QEPC01008742.1:3900738-3914363 GCA_003113815.1 Sphenodon punctatus
GAAGTCTGGTATCAATTCTCCCTTTAGTCTTCACTTTGCTAAGCTAAACACAGGGCATGTGTAATACTAGTGCAGCTGATGTAGGAATGAAGAATCCTTACTGTAGGATGCATAGCAAGGGACAGAGTGATTTTTTTGGTTGGGGGCCACTGTGCTGCTGAGGTGCTGTACATCCCTCCCTCCCTCCCTCCCAATGCCCGGCACCTGCCCTGCCCCTCCCTCTCTCTCTCCCTCTCTCTTTCTCATACTAGATGGCCTTGACCGGATTATCTGACTGACAGCATGATGCAGGGTGGCAGCATTTTGGGAAACTGTAAGCCTGGCAGCTGGCCTCTGGCTAGACGATCTCAGCCCGCCAATCTGACTGGCTCTCTCGTGCACGCGCTGCACAGTCTTCACCAGCCCATCTGAGTTTCCTGCTGCCAAGGTCCCAGCCTGCCTTCCCTGCTGCCTCTCATGCCACGTTGCCTGTCTGCCCGCCCAGGTTGCCTAGCTCAAAGCCTGCTTCAGCCCTCCAGCCTGCCTCTCATGCCAAGGTGCCTGTCTGCCCACCCAGGTTGTTGCCAAGCTCAAAGTCTGCCCCAGTCCACCTGCCCGGCTCTCATACCACGCTTCCTGTCTGTTCTCCCAGGTTGCTGCAAAGCTCAAAGTCTGTCTCAGCCTGCCTTCCTGCCTCTCATGACAAGGTGCTTCTCTGCCCACCCTGTCAACCCTGGATGATGTGCCCCACTTGCCTGGTAATCCTGCTGCTGCTGTGTGCTGGTTCATGGCAAAAGAGAGAGAGAGAGAGAAAGTCTCCCCACTGCTAGAAGGAGAGAGAGCATGATTCCACCCATGCTGTCACTTGCACTATATGACCAGAGAGAGAGAGAGAGGGAGGGAGGCTCCCCACTAGAACAAGAGAGATGGGGGTGGAGGGGGAGAGGTGTATCCAGCTCAAGCTGCCTGCCACCTGCCAGAACCAGTGAGAGCTCTCATCTGTGCCCACATTCACCAGCAACCCTATGAGAATGAGATGGAAATAACAATACACAATGTATTATATGTGCCTGCCTGCCTGCCTGTGCACATTCCTGTACCTGCTACCACCTATTGCATGATTGAATAAAGTGCCCAATCATGCACTAGTAATTCTAGGGACATCATTCAACTCCCATAGGCTGTCATCACTGTACCTGAATCAGTCATGTCCACCCATTCCAGGAACCATCAACAAGATTCTGGGACCATCATTCCAGTCACTGAGGGCTGTAATTCCATTCCACTGCATCCAGAAGCCCTGTGCCCGCATGCCAGCCTGCCCCCCCAGCCTACACCCACCCACGGATGCCTGCTGAAGCTGCTTAAAGAGCCTCTCTGCCCAGTACCCGCTGCCTGCTGCCCGCTGCCAAACAGCCTGTCTCTCTTTCTCTCTGGCACACCCAACACAGACACAAGCCCTTCCCCTCTTGGGGGGCTGTCTGCAAGTTGAGACCCTGCTGTTGGCAGATTTTTGAGTTAATACCTACCTACACTATATCTGCTGCTGCTGTTGTAAGATCGGACAAGCTGTATATACAATGAGATTCTGCCACCTGCCAGAAGTAGCACAGAGGGATAAAAGATTGAACAGGTCAAACAAAGTAGGTAACAACAAATAGAACTTTTATAAAAACTATTCAAACAACAACAACACATTTACTACAACTTTATAAAACTTAAAGCAAACATTCATATATATACAAATAAAGGAAACTTATTTGTCTGTGGACCTGTCCCCCGGAACATGGGGGAAAGCTGAAAGGGGTGGATGGGACCTATGGGCGGGCATCCCACCCTCCTTCATTTTGTACCCATGTTCGAGGGGAAATTGCACGGCCCCTGCCATGGATGCCTGCCATTTGGAGACCGACTGGTGGTGAAGCTCCACATCATTGATCTCAGTCTGGAGGTACTGGGAATAGGACTCCACCCTGTGTTCCCGTACTGCTCCACCAGTCAGTTCTCCATAGTCAGGGCTTGCATCCATAGCCCATCCAGATATTTTTTTTTATGCTCCACAAAGTTCTGGGTCTGCCTCTCTAGTTCCGCCCGAAAAGCCCTTGCCACTTTAGACTACTCCCGGGGGGCTGGAGAGTCCTCAGCGGTGCTGGGGAGGGGGAAGGGATTCAGTGGTATCTCTTCTGGCATCTGCTGATGCTCCATGGCCACGCCAGAGTCCTGCCATCTCACTGTCTTCCCGTGGAGTTTCTCCACATGGGCGATGAGCCCCGATGTGGTCCCCTGGATGGCCCTCTTAAATCATTTGTCGCAGATCTAAAGAACATAAAAAGATAGGAACATAAGAAGTGCCATACTGTGTCAGACCAATGGTCTGTCAAGCCCTGCCTGGAGTCTGCATTCTGTCTCCACAAGTTGGTGGGTGGCCATGGCCAATCTCTCTCCACAGGGGACTTTCTAATAGGTCATAGGGCAATCCATTCCCTGTTGTTCCAGCTCCCGGGCCTTACTTTGCAGATGGCGTATTTGTCACCCTTCTCATACCACCACCAGACATCGGACCTTGTCTGCCCACTGTATTGGGGTGGCACTGTCTACCGCCGCCTTGGTGTCCTGTGCATGGCACCAGCATTGGATTCCTCATCCTCACCCTCTCTGAAACAGGAACACATAAACAACACCTAAGTCATATCATGCATTTATGATGATGCCTCTAGTCCTCCCTCCTTGGGGGGCTGCTAGGGATGGCAACGAGAGATGGTAACCCTAGCTGGCACGTGTAAATCCAAAAGACCCTGTCTGACATGTGAAAATCCTGCCCTTCTTTGGGTGCTAGGGATGGCAATGGAGAGACCCTGGCTGGCACGTGCAAATCCTGTCCTCCTTGGGGTGCTAGGGATGGCAGCTAGAAATACACTGACTGGCATGTGCAAATCCTGCCCTTCTTTGGGTGCTAGGGATGGCAACTGGAAAGACACTTGCTGGCACGTGCAAATCCTGCCCTTCTTCAGGCGCTAGGGATGGCAATGGGAGACCCTGGCTAGGGATGGCTGGCATATGTTTGGTTGGGGGTGCTCGTGCCTGACTGCTGGAAGAGCCCCCCACATGCTCTCTCTCTGTGACAGACATCCACTGCACCAGCTGATGCCCACTGTTTGTGCCTGACTGCCCACCACCCATGCACCCACCCGCATGCCAGTGAGCGTGCTCTAAAGGATAGTATTCTTCTTGTCCTTAAAGTTAAAAAAAAGGTTTAAAAACCTGAGCAGCACTTCTTGTGCCCACTTGCTCCTCATCAAAGGAGCCAACCTCCACCACTGAAGGTCCAGCAGCGGGTGGAACCTCCTCCTCCACCGGCTCTGCCACATAGGCCTTCCCCCAGGCCCGATTTATCCTCACCTTCTTCATATATTTTTTTTAGTGCACCCACACACAAACAAACACTCACAAAAACACCCACCAACGAGCCAAACCAACAGTCAAACCAACACAACCAACACAAACACAGCCAAAACACACAAAACAAACCCAAACACCCAGCCAGCCATACCACACATGCTCTCTCTCCACACAAGCTCTACACGCACTTGAATTTCTGGTTTCCGGTTTCCGATGCAATCATGGGACCACGCGATACCTAGACTGAAACCAATTTCTGAATAGCCAAACTGAACCGAAAGCCACTGAACTGAATGGCCGAACCTGAACCCAGTCCCTGGACCGAACGACCGAACCCAAACTTCGTTCCCGAACCGACCAAACGACCGAACCGCGTTCTGTTTGCACATCCCTACTAAAAATGTCCAGTGTGGGTTACACTGAACCTGCCTCTTTCCTTCAGCTCCCCTCTCCCATCTGGAAACAAGGAGGAGTACTGTACTTGATTTGCACGTTTACATATGTGATTACCTTGTATGGGGATGGAAACAGCTGGAAGAGGGGGAGCTGGAGGGAAGAGACAGGTAGAGCAAAGCTTTTTAACATTCTAGAGGCTGCTCACACTCCAGCTACCCAATAAAATGCTCAATATCTGTCCCTCCAGCCTACTTTAGCCTACATCTGGAAGGTTTTTCCAGATGGGAGCTTGGGAGGGGGGAGAGCTGAAGAGAAGGGGCAGGCTTAGTACAGCTTTTCAGCATTCTATTGGCTGCTGACTCCTGTTAGCCAATAGAATGCTAAAATATCAGCTGAGTCTGCCCCCTCCTGCCTGTTCTCCCCTCTCCCATTCCTGAAAATTTGCTGTCAGGAAACTTTCCCCACCAAGATAGCTGCCAGCCCCAGATATGGTAAGAAAGCTGAGCAGGGAACAACCTAGCTCTGGTGTGGGGGGAGGGGAATGAGAAATCTTGCGTTAATCTGAATCAGAATCCAGATGTCTGCAAGATTTTGACTCTGATTCTCAATTCTCATTAGACTTTTCACAAGAATAAAATCCATTCTCATTTCAGGCCTATTCACCACCTTGAGGCTAGATTACTGCTATGCACTTTACGTGTGGATTAGTGCTGAAACTCAGTCCTTTCCCCAGAAAACCTCAAGGACCGAGGTTCTCAACTCATTTTCTCGAGTTCTGAAGTCTCAAGGAATGGCCCCTTAAACTTCAGAACTTGGAAAGTCCTCAGCCAAGTACAGGGAAGGGGCCAGAGGCTGGAACTAGGTCCCTGCTCCTCCTTCCCTGGCCCCCGATGGCCAGGGAGAGACTAGGCCAGCGGGGGCCAGGAAAGGGGGGGAAGGAGGTGTCTAGTAGGGCTGTAGCGGAATATCGCAGCGGTAGCTATTTCCGGTGGAAACAGTGTTTCCGCAGTTAGTGGAACGGCATGGCAGAGGCTTTCATTCCGCTAGTTTCATTCCGCGGTTCTGCGGTTCCGCTTATTTAATTCCGCTACTTAGTGGAATCGTGGAAACATGACGTTTTCGCTACATCTGCAATTCCGCCAGCGCCACAAAATAGCAGAATAGTGGTTTTCCGCAATTTCCGCAATTTTTCCGCAATTTTTTCGCAATTCCGCAATTTGCAGAATTCCGGCGGAATTAGCGGAATGTCCGCAGAAAAATTGCGGTGTGGCGAGGGCAATTCCGAAATGGTGGAACGGAATCGCGGTGCGGTAACAGCTGCTGCCGCATCAGCCCTAGTGTCTAGTGGGGGCTCATATGTGGGGTGCTAAGGAAGTGGAGGCCTTGCAGGGGCTGAGGGGGTAGAGTGCTCACCCTCCAGGGGGGCTCAAGTGATGTGTGGCTTCCTCCAGACTGGGTAAGTTTAAAAAAAAAACAAGCGGGACATGCTCGGCAGGAATGAATGGTCCCTTTTAAACATGCTCAGACCTTTCCAAGATGGCACCAGAGAGGTCTTGGAAAGGTCTGAGCATGATCAGAAGGGGCCATTCGACCGTCCTAAGCATGCCCAGTTTTTTTTTCCAGAGGAAGTCACATGTTGCTGGAGCCCCTCCAGAGGATAGTAATCTACCACCTCAGCCCCTGCTAAGCCCCCCTCTTCCCCGGTACATCCCCCCTCCCGGCTCCCTCTAGCCTCTGTCCCTCTCCTCAGCCCCCACCCTTGGAATATCCAAGTATTCTCAAAAGGTCCAAGTTCCAAGTTCTGAAGTCCAAGTCCTTGGTAAAAGTTCAGAGTGATGACCAAGGAATTGGTCCTGGTACTTGGAACCCCAGAAATCCTCGCAAGTACTTGGGACACCTATTTGGGGCAGCCCTAGTGTGGATGCTCTTTATGATTGTTCGGAAGCTGCAGCTAGTGCAAAACACTGCACCTCAGTTCCTTTACTGGACGGGTCACAGGGAGCACATTATACCAGTGCTCTGAAGCCAGTGCAGGCTGCCTAAAGTCTTCTGGGCACAATTCAAGAAACTGGATTTGACCTTTAAAACCTTAAATGGTATGGACCCCACATACCTGAAGGACCGCCTGTCCTACCATGTTCTCATGCAACCCCTGTGGTTGGCCTTCCATCTGCTACTCTTGTCCATAGGATGGGTGGGTGCAGGAGACTGTTTTCAGTTGCTGCCCTAGTCCTGTGGAACTCTCTTCCCCTGGAGCTGGGGCCTAAGCCTTTTCTGGAGGTAGTGCAAAACATTTTTGTTTCAAAAAGCATTTGGCAGGGTGGGGATAGGGATTGGTGAAGGTCTTGGCAGTGAGGGTGGGATAGGGCTAGAGAGGAGTAAGAGGTAAGGGTGTTGGGGAGTTATGTTTTTTGTTTTGTTTTAGACACTTGTAAACTACCCTGAATCTTTTGGGAAGGGTGGTTTAAAAATTGGATGGATTAATTATTTAATCAATTGAACAATTAATCAATTAATCAATTGATTAGTTAATTAATTAAATAACTAAATATCTAAATAAATAAGACAACAGGGGAATCCAGGAAAGCTGATCTATTATGAAGTAGTTACAAGTAGTTAAATATAACTATATTGTTATAGGGTGAACTCACATGTAACTCAGTTAAACTCTGATGTCCGTGGGGCCCTGTATATACAGACCCAGATGATCTGGTGGTATAAGCAATTAGCTTCTAAATTTATGTCTGACTGTAACATCTTCGTAGTCCAACCAGTGTACATAAAAATTGACAGGGCTGTATCTCACACCTTCAGGATCTTCTCTGCAAAATATCAGAATATCTAAATATCAGTTATAAAGGGTCCCAATTTGATAAACCTGCACAGCATATGCAGAGAATGAGCCTATGCCAGTGATTCTCTTACGTGTCACTGGTGTTTTACACATACATTTCTCCTGGATGTTTGTTGTTACATCCTGAACTTTCTGTGTGTCTAAATCACTCACCCAGATCTTAAACGTCTAGATCTTTGAATTTCTGCATAGAATGTCTCCTAGAATGTTTGTGTGTAAAAGGTTCTCCTGGTAAACGGCTTTGCTCCAGGAAGCTGTAGTCACTTGGTTTCCATGGCAGCCTGTCTTGTTTACAGCTGCAGCTACTAGGGGTGGGACACCGGGGAGAATACCAGATACCGGATTTACCGGTATTGGATCTCCGCAGTATTGGACTTACCAGTATCGGCATACCGGATTTTTAACATTGACCACTTTACCAGTTTTTTTTACATTGCGGCCATTGACTTCAATGACCACAATGTAAAAAAAATGGTAAAGCGGCCAATGTTAAAAATCTGGTATGCCGATACCAGGGAATATCGGATTATCGGATATAATCTGATAACCTGATTATCGGGTGTATCAGATTTATTCAATACCGATATTCCTACCCTCAGCAGCTACTTTAGGATGCCTCAGGGCAGTGTTTGTGTGAAGAATGCATCCAGGAACTGCATCAGGGCATTGTGTGTGTGAAAAATGCATCTGGAACTTACTTGTGGCCTTGTAAACCCAGAAGATTGAAACATCTGGAACTTTAACGTGTGTGTAAAAATGCCCACCGTGGTATAAGATCTGTCTGTGATGCCAACTGGCCATCAGAAATGTCAACCAAATATCCTCATTCTGTGCTGTGACCACCCCAATGTTTCTCCCCCACTTGTTGCTGGGAAGTTGGAAGCATATGTTTAGGAAAGAACCAATTGAGATTCTCTTATTCTTCTGTCACAGTGCTGCAGGATGCAATTTTGATGATAATTGGCCAGCCTAGATGTGTAAACATGCAGTAATTGGCCAGTGAATGTGTCTGTCAGTCTGTTGGGTTGCTCCCATCCTCCCTCCCACAGCCTCCCTCCCCCTGCCATGCCAGGTGCCTGCCTCTGACTGACTCTGTATGTGCTGCTGTTTATCTGAATAATGGTCTTCAAGGGGACAACTTCCACTGCTTATAAAATTGGGGAAATTGATCAAATTGTCCTGTAGTTTGGCAGAAATGAAAGGAAAGGTGTGGTATATATTCCTTCCAAATGTCTTGTTAACAGGATAGAGTTTTCAAATGTTACAGCTGGAAATGAATTTTCAAGTTAATGGTTTATAACATCAGGATCCTTTATCCAATCTTCTGAAGTGTAGCAGGATTGGTAAACCTGGGGGGGGGTTACATAATATTCCCAGGTTTCATGCAAATTGGACCAAAGATAAGAAGGTGTAGCCAGGAATGTGTATGGAGCTTTTCTTTAAATCACAACATTCAATTGCTTCTAAAATCAGTCTCCTGTATCCAATCTTTTGAACTATGCTACAAATAGTGCCCTTTGTTGTGGGTAGGGTCTTTCCAGGTTTTATCAGAATTGATTAAGAAAAAAAAAAGTTATAGCCAGAAATACATTTTTCAGTGTTTTCCCATTACTTCAAAAATAAAAATTCATTTTTGTTTTTGTTATTATTTTTATTTTTTGTATTTACAGCAACAAAAAACAAACAGCACACCCCTATTAAGTAGTTCATATAAATAATCCAGGCAAGTGCAGACTGTGTGATCACACGGGGATGCATGGGGGCCTCAAAGGACTCCAAATACATGGGGTCCATGAATACACTTGTAATGACAATATGAGTGTGGCAAGTACTGGCATAAAATATAGGCCTACAAAGCTTCAAACACAGAGAGCTCTGGTTTATGGAAAGTCTGTGGTGATTCAGGAGGGGGCCTTCAACACATGGATAGCTAGAAATATTAACATATTAATAACATTTAGGTACATGAGGCCTGTGATACAGGGAGCCCAACCCTGTTGGGAATGTTAAGTTTAACCGAACACGAAAAATGAATTATGGTAACACTTTCCTTTTTCTAATATGTCAATCAGTGTGTGACCATTTGAACATTCCTATATTAGGAGAGGGTCCACACTGTCATTTTGCACAGTGCTCCAACTTGCCTGATTCCAGCATTGAGGAGACTGCTTGGTAATGGAAGAATACAAGTTTGGTTTTCCTTCTTACATTCGTTGTCATCATTGTCTTCTTTCTTTCTTTCTTTCTTTCTTTGATCAGGAAATTTGGGTGGTAGTTGTGGATTTCTGTGAAGCTCTCGTTTCTTCATCATGAGGAAGTTTCTTCTATCTGATCCAGGCAGTACTTAATTTAGAGTTGAATAGGGTGAACTATTTTTAGCTGAGACAGTTCCTGGCTGCAGCAGAAGGCTAGAAAAAAAATGTTTTTATAAAATATTATTGTAATTTACTATCACAAGACACCCTTCATCAATAGTTAGGCTTCATGGAGACTGAACTTGATGACTGTAACTCTCCTAAAAATGAATAAGTGCCAAATACTGTCCTTATATTTTTATGCAATCTTCTGCACTAGCATGAGCTCAGCATACATAAATTATTATATAATATGTGATAACCCCATTATGATTGACACTAGGAGATTTAGTGAGCATGATGAGAAGAGCTCCTGCAATTCTTGTATGAGCAAGCCCTTTCTGCTTGACTAATACAGTCAGCTACTATAAATTAGAGGTGTGCACCAGGGCCCCATGCCGTTTTTTGGTTTGTTTTTTTTTATTAAAAACAGTCATTTTTGTTATCATTATTAACACATTTTTTGTTTTTGTTACCAGTGTCATAATTGCTATATGTACAGGGGAGACAGACAGGGGAAAGGAAAAGGTAAAATAAAGGGTATAAAGAAAGGTAAGGTATAACACTGAGGACTGGGGAAGATTTTTAGTGTAAGCACCAGTGTTCTATAAATGCAACCAGACACAGCAAGAGCTAACACAGAACAAGAGTCAAACAGCATGATCCTGCAACATAAGGGGCTGCAGTGCCCTCCCCAGAGCCTCCATGATTAGTTTTGGGAGGCAGCATTGAGCAATCACAGAGTGCCATTCAACTTCCGGGGACCTGGTTTCACTGCTCATCAGCCAGTGATTACATTCATCAGGTCCTTGCCCTCCCCTCACAGGCCCAGTTCAAGAGTTCAACACTGTTTCCCTCCCAAATGGCTCCGATATGTCTTTTCCCTCCCTCCCCTCTCCACATTTTGCCTCCAAAACAACTTCCAGGCAATTACAAAGTCAATAACAAAAAACAAAAGTCGTTATTGATTTTGTTATTTATCTTCGTTATTGTTATTGCAATTATGAAAACCAAGAATATCAATATAACAAAAATGAAGTGCCCATCCCTACTATAAATCTATACAATCAGCTTTGAAGTGAAAAAAGCCACAAAAAACACTAAAACAAGCTTAGTCCATGGAGATATTTTTTGCAGCTTTTTTTTTGTTGCAATTAAAAATATTTGCCTTCACCTGCAATGCAGGCTCCAGCTTGGGGTTTGCACGGAGAGTGGGAAATACTCTTGTTTCCCTGCTAAACAGCTGATTAACTGCATTATTTCCAGCTGTCAGTGCAAGCTGAAGTTGGAGATTGTGTTGTTATTGGGGGAAGAAAAGAGCTGCTGCTTCCCTACTGAACAACTTAGCAGGAAACCAACAATGCAGTGGAAAGCATACAAAAAAATTTCCTCAAAAATATTTCCTCAGAAAATTTTTGTTGAGGAGCTGTACTAATTTCCCAAATTATTAAGTATATTGAATGTTAAATAATAAACTAAAAAGAGTTTTATGACCAGACTGTCCAAGTGTATGAGAGTTCAGAAGATGGAGGGATTTCTTCTAGCTAGTGACTTAGTGGTACTGACCTCCAGCATGAGTTAAGGTAGTGTTAGGATGAGGCAGTATCCTGGGTTCTGGGTAGTAGATTTAGTGTCACTTGAAACTAGTGCATGTTGCCCTTTTCAGAGTGTTGGAACAGCCACACTTAGGGTAATTTCAGACTAAACGAGACCACGGTCAACCACAGTGAATCCCCTGTGGTGGCCGTTTGTCCCATTACGTCTATTTGATCCACGCCAGATGTTCACGTCAGTGAATCACTGGCGGGAATCAAAATGACCACAATTCTGGATCTACGGCTGCCTGGATGTCCAGAATCGTGGTGGTATCAGGTCCCAACTGTGATCACATTGGCCACAATCTGGGATGGACCAAAGGTAATGTCTATTACCTTCAGCCCAGCCAGATCGGGTCCCGACCAAGGGACGGGATCAGACGAGGCAGCCGGATTGGCTGCTGCACCCACCCATCTCCCAGAGGATGGGTGGCTGGGGCAGTGCGGGGGGGGCAGGGCTATATGGCCGCACATAACACCGTGCAGCCCCGACCCCTCCCCGATCCCCAGTAGGATTCAGGCCGGCATGTCTAAAGGATGGCTGGACTGATTCCTGACCGGGATCCAAAACAGATCCCGGTGTGTGGGTCAGTTTGGTGGGCCTCCGGGCCTGGCACGTCTGAAATTACCCTTAGTCATGCTCGAAGAAACATTTATGGAAAACTTTCAAAAACATAAGAACAAAAGTAGTGCCATACTGGGTCAGACCAATGGTCCATCGAGCCCAGCACTGGTCTCTGACAGTGGCCAACCTCAGTCACTTGGAAGAAGTACCCAACAGGTCACAATGGAATGATCTGTTCCCTGTGTTCACTCCCTATCTAGAAGAAACAGAAATAGATTCTTCTACAATAACAAGTAGAAACTACTAGAAACTAGGTGCTCAACTCCTGCTGAAATTCAGTGGAAGCTGGTTATGTAATTTGCACTTGTACTTTTGAAAATTTCTCTACTGAAGGAAAAGAAAAAAGGACCAAATTTTGTTCAAGTTCATAAGATGAAGGCTCCATAGAGCTTCCTGCCATATCAAAGTTTATCATGTTACCCCTCTGAGTTAAAGTTGAGTGATTCTTAAAAAAAATTCACAGAACGTCTGCCACATTAGGCATTTCTGTCAGTGTCACCTCCTTTCAGAACTACTCCTTAGACAAGCAACTCTCAATCCCATGGTAATTTCAGATGTGATGGGCTGTTTGGTTTGCCACGCTGAATCCTGGACCGGGATCTCTCTCAAATCCCGGTCTGTGATGAAGCCGACCATCCTTTAGATGTGCGAGCTCCATCACGTTGGGGAATCTCGAAGGGGGCATGGCTGCACAGCATAATGTGCAGCCACACAGCCCTCCCCCCGTACTCTCTCAGCTGCCCACCCTCGGGGACACAGAAGGCGCAGCGGCCAATGTGGCCACTGTGGCTCATCCGGTACTGCAGTTGGGGCCACAGTCAGGGCCACAGAGGTTACTTTTGACCCATCCCAGATCTAACCATGGTTCTGGACCTGAGGCTGGCCTCAGGTCCAGAACATGTGGTTAGCTATGACCCCCACCAGAGATTCATTGTGGTGAACATCTGGCGTGGGTCAAACAGATGTTCACGGACTCACCACCACTACACAGGATCCACTGTGATCCACTGTGGTGAATGACGATTTTGTAACATCTGAAATTACCCCTTGACTATAAAAATTCCTCTTTCAATTATTTGTAAACTGTGGGTGCAGAGGAGAGATTAGAATACAGGATAAAGCAGGAGTAAATTCCTCTGTTGGAAGAAACAAAAGAGGACCATGCTTCCTTTTTAAAATTAACCTATCCTAAACTTGAGTAAATGAACAAAATTGCTGCCACGGGCTAGTCAACTATTCTGTTGAATAAAAGAGTAGGACATTTACAAAGATAATAAGGATATCTGAATAGTTTAGGATTTTTAAAGTAGAAAAAGTATTTTGTTATACATAGTAGAGGTGTGCACCAGGGGCCCATGTCATTTTAGTTTTTGTTTCTTGTTTTCATTATTTAAATCTGTCGTTTTCATTTTCATAAATATCAAATTTTTGTTATTGTTTTCGTTTTTGTTTTCCATTGGTTTCAATGGAAAACACATTTTTGGATGTACCTTCTTTGTTTTTAACTATATTTTGTTAAATGTGGAGGGATTGTACCTCCAATTGAAGGTACCAAATGTGTACCAAATTCCAGAAAAAATGGATGAAGTAATTCAACGTTAGAAGCGATTGAATTATTTTATTTTCAAAAATCTTCATATACATTCTTAGGTTTAACTTCTTTGTCTCACATTTAATGTAGATGAAAGTGTGATGGCAATGGGTGAAAACAGATATGCATGTAACTCTGCTTTAAAACCACTTTAACATTTCTTATGCATGTTGCAGGGCTGTATTGACACCCATTTCAGCCCTGCAGCATGGATAAGAATTGTTAAAGTGGCGTTAAAGCAGAGTTAAAGTGCATGTCTGTTTTAAACCAATGTACCTTCACAGAAATTCTGACAATAGAGGGTGTATGCAGATGCAGTTATACCTGTTAAAAAAAGAAAACCATGTCATTAGGACAAACTGATTCAGAAACAATAAGATATAAGAATCTGAATTGTAATGTAAAGAACATAAGGAAGGAACATAAGGAAGGGAAGGTGAGTTTTTGCCCGCCCTCCCCCGAACAGGGTGTCGGGCAGGGATTGGGTAAAGGGTTCCTTTGCCCTTCCCCCCCGCCTGCTCATGAGTAGGACTGATGCGGCAGCAGCTGTTACCGCTCCGCGATTCCATTCCTAAACCTCGGCATCCCAGGTTCCGCCTCGCAGAATTCCGTGCGGTACTCCGCGATTCTGCTTTTTTTTCGCTACAAGAATTCGCAGATATGGAATGTATGTGTTTCACCAATTTCTTCATCATTACCGTTGCCGTATACAATCAGTGGTCTTTTCCCGCGTTCCGCCAATTTAATATATGAGCCACAGGCATGAGCGCTTATCGCGGTTCCGTGAAGGGAGTATGAGTCATACTGTACTATTTTGTGCTGCCGCTGCAGC
>QEPC01008742.1:3914902-3941432 GCA_003113815.1 Sphenodon punctatus
GTCACTCACTCTCACTGCGATTGGGGATCAAGAGGAAAAAACAAGCTACAAACACACCTATTTATACTTAATGGTGAAGGCGGGACATGTCTCTCTGGGAAAGCCCTAGCCAATGAAATTGGCCATGTGTGTGTCGTTAGAGTCAGAGACTTGATCATGCCGCCGGATACCTTGTATTCCTCGCGATACCTTGTATTCCGGGTGGTGTAAACATGATACAATTACCAATAACCACAAAGATTCCGTGGACCATGGAAAGGGGAGTTGGCGCCGCTTATTATGGGAATCCGCACAAGTTTTGCTTCCGTTCGCCAGTTCCGATGCCACGATACCATTAGCGACATACCGCAGCCGCAGCCCTTGGAAAGCTGCCTCTGCCGAACCGTGCCACGATGTGCAGAATAGGGGTTTCCGTCGGTAAAAGCTGCCGCAGCGGTATGCCGCTACAGCCCTACTCATGAGCAGTGGCACCGGTAGGCCAATGGGGGGAGGGGGCACCTGTTGGGCGGGGGGCATGGACAGGTATATTTACCTGAAGCAGCCAGGTACCTCTTCCTCTCTCCTGAATCATGGGGCTGCACGCGGAGGTTTTCCCTACCAAGCCTCCCCCTTTTTCAATGTATTTTACCAACGACAGTGGTTGTATTACTCTGAGTATTAAGTCAACAGCTGTGGGCTAAGGTTGGTTGCTGTTTTCAGGGCCAAGGAGGAATTTTCCCACCGGCCTCATTAGCTCAGAGGGATGTCGGTTTTTTTGCCTCCTCCACAGCTGTTATGTTCATTTGCAATTTAGGTGCTATTGTTTCTATGATGTCTTGTAGCAGTTTGGGCGGTTAGCGTGGTAGGAACCGTGCTGTGGTAAGGCTCCCTATGACCTGAGGGGTCGCGCTTGAACCCGTTACCACTCAGGGAGCGGAGGGGTCTTAAGGCCGGGGGCCCCAGCCCAGGCTCAGAATGGCTGGCTTGGGGGCTGCAAACCCGCCCTGACCTGAGGGAATGGTGAACTCAAAGGGTCGATTTATCCGGGCTGGGGGAGCGAGATTTAGCTCAACCCCCTTACCTGCTTTATGTAGCATGGTTCCTCCCCGCTATTATGCACACAGGTTCTTTACTATTGTTTTGTTTATGTATGTGTAAGTTATATTGTAATAAAGTTGCAGCCAAGGCCTTTTTACCCCAGAGCGTGTCTTTGTCTGTTCATATGGGTGGTTCAGGCACAACTGCTGGACAGAAAAACTTCAACTTACTTCAACAAGCCTGCCTGAGACTTTGTTGCTGTACCGTTCAGTCTCCTCCCTTTTCATAAAAATGTCGAGCTGACCCTTTCATTTATTTATTCTTTTTATTTGTGATGATCCAGTTTGGCAGCTTGTTTAATATACTTACTACTGTGACTTTAAAGAATTCTTCCTAGATTCCTGGTATTCCCTGAACCTCCAAGAATGTAAATTACAGCCCCTCTCTTTAAACCCCAAAACAGTGTGGATTGTTTATTTTGTTTCACTAAATGACTCTCCTATTCATCAATCATGCTTCCAAAATCTCCTCAACATTTTCTCCTCTCCATTGTAGACGTGTTTCTCATTGTTCAGCTTTTCAGCCTTTCCTCACAACAAATATCCTTAAAACTTAGAATCATCCTTGTTGACCTCCCACCCTCCCCAAAGCATGATCTTCAGGGTAATTATATTCTTCCTATGTAACGGGTACTATAGCTGAATACAGGATTAGAGATGAAGCCTAATGTTTTATACAGTAACTTCTACTGATCTGTATTCTGTCAGGCTGTTGATGATGCATCTTAGAATTCTCTTTGCCTTTTCACTGCTCATGGGCTGATGACTTCAAGACTCCCCCCCTCCCCCCAAATCTCCCTTAAATCCTTTCCCTGGTCAGGATACTGCACGACTGACTTTTCCATTTAATATGTGTTCTTTGCTTTAGTTCATTGACCACAGATTATTTTACATTTGTACATTAAACCACTTTTTCCATTTACTGACTCAGAAAATATCAAAACCCATGTGAATCTGGTTGTGCCATACTTGTTGTTTGCTATACTTTCAGCATAGAGAGAAGGTTTTCCCTCTCATTTTTCATATATATATATATATATATATATATATATATATATATATATATATATATATAATTAATGATCTATGGTATATATATTATTTATTTATTTATTAAAAGATTTAATATCCTGCCCCTCTGCCACAGGCAGCTAGGGGCGGCTTACAACAACATATAACAATTATAAAACCATAAAATTATAAGAACATATTACTCCCCCCCCAACCCTCTCCTCCCCCACCTTCAGTGTGTGTGTGTGTGTGTGTATGTGTATGTATATATGCATATAGTATATATATATATAGTCATAGTCATAGTCATAATTTATTTATTGTTAGCCGTAGGCTTTAACAATATACCAAGAAACTGCAAAACATAAGCTAACAAATACAAATAATTGAAACAAATCAAAAATACAATAACAAAGTGAATGAGTCATCAACACTATACAATACTAGAAGACTATCTAACAACCAAAATTTTTACATAGACTCTGGCATCCCATGGCATAACCCGATGTCATATGCAAACTAAGATTTAAAAGTCATTTTACACCTCTGCTTGAAGAAAACTACGCATGCACAAAAAGCTGCTACTGCTCTAGAACGGGGTGAGTCACAGCCATTCAGTAACAACTGTACTAGAAGATCGCCATGCAACCCAATAGATAGACTTTTAACAAAGGCCCCAATATATTTGTGTCTCAAGTGGCTAAAGGCTGGACAATATAGAATTATATGCTTGTCCGACTCGGGAACTGCCATTTCACAATGTGAACATAACCTTTCTTCTTTTAGGTATTCTCCAATATCTATCGTCTAGAATCGCTGATGGAAATACATTAAAGCGCATTAATGTAAGCTTATCTAGTTGCCTTATCTCTCCTATGTAACCAGGTTGTCCAATTAATTAAATACTGCGGTGGAAAAGCATTTGGG
The DNA here is from genome assembly GCA_003113815.1 of Sphenodon punctatus. Lineage (NCBI taxonomy): Eukaryota > Metazoa > Chordata > Lepidosauria > Sphenodontia > Sphenodontidae > Sphenodon > Sphenodon punctatus. Next base: position 3,917,917 of record QEPC01008742.1, read on the forward strand.
CTAATAAGAGTATAACCTGGTGCGATCCTTTGTATAGACAAGGCATTATTTTCAATCTGTTGTTCTTGATCGATAACCCTCCTCTTTATAAGCATTACAGCCCCTTTGTAACCTAGCGGACTCAAAGCCTCCTTTGAAAGACCTAATTTAAATACTTCCAGTTCAGTAGAGCCACACCAACAGTCGTCTGCACTTGCTTTGAAAACAAGAGACAAGAGAGAATTTAAAGCCGGAGGAAATACTGCCACCTTCAGCCAGAATTTAAGAATAGCTATTAGGGCCTGGGACCTAATAGATTTCATTGCTGTTTCAGTTCTCAATATTACCTGAGGGACACAATTTGGGATACCTAAAATTGAGCGCAGAAAAATATTCTGCATTCCCTCAAGCTTATCCAAAACAGGAAGGCCCCAAATAGCAACTGCATACAGTAGTTGGAGGACCACTTTCGCATTAAAAAGTCATAGTGAAGGCCTAACGAGTTTACCACCATGGGTATGAAAAAAGCTCATGATCGTGCGTGTAGTTTTCCGAGCTTGTAGTTTAGCAGCTTCGAAATGGGGGGTCCAACCGCATGATGTGGAGAAAACTACCCCCAAATATTGAAATGATCGAGCTTGCTCTATGGTGACCTTATCTAGTTGCCATCTATATTGTCGATGAACATGGCCTGCTACCAGGACCTTGGTCTTAGCATGGTTTATGACTAGGTTTTCCTGCTTGCAATAAAGGACAAATCTTTGGATACTCCGTCGTAGACCCACTTGGGTTAAAGACAAAAGAGCTGTATCATCTGCATATAACAAGATGGCTAGTCTCCGAACACCCAGCTTAGGTGCATGGGTATTACTCTCAGCCATAAAAGGAATTAAATCATTAACATAAAAATTAATTAGTGCAGGGGCTAAAATACAGCCCTGCCGAACACCCCTATTAAGGGGGATGTCTCTGGTGAGCGGTTGATTCAGGGCAGGTCGAACCTGTAGTGAATTGTTATGATGTAAATTAATTAGCAAGTGGAGTAAACAGGCATCAATAGTGAATCTGTTATGTTTTAACCACAGGCGCTCCCTATCAATTGTATCAAATGCAGCCCTTAAATCAACAAAACAGCAAAACAAGGGAGTTTTCTCTTGACTCAAAGCATACCTAATGATTAATACTTAAGCACAAATGTATGATTCAAAGTGGACTGACCAAATCTAAAGTCAGCTTGTTCAGGGTAGATGATATTATTTTCTTCTAACCAGTTCTGGAATTTACCAAGGAGATATTTCATATAGAGTTTCCCCACTACAGACAAAAGACTAATTGGTCTATAGTTGGAAGGTTCATTGGAATCACCTTTTTTAAAGATTGGAACTACTAGGCTTTTGAGTTATTGTTTTGGGATCACCCCCGTTAAATTAATTGCCATGAAAAAAGGGGCTAATACTGATGCCCACCAATTAGCCTCATACTTTAACAATTCCGGGGGGATGAAATCAATCCCTGGAGTCTTGCCATTCTTTAACTGACCTATAAATTCAAGTACCTCTACAGGAGTGACAGGATGCCATTCCTGGAATCTATTAAGTGGCAGAAGTTCAATACATTTGGGCAAGTTGTTTGGTTTGGAAAACAATATTTCAAAGTGAGACTGCCATTTAAACAGAGAGGGAGAGCTACCTTGCTCACAAGAGCAACTGATCTTAGCCCGAGCTATAAGGGACCAAAACTGCCTAGGATCCTTCATTAGAGCAGCTTGATGCAGCTGGTGCCATTTGGCCATTTGATATTCAAACTTCTTTCCTTTTAGTAGTAATCTATAGGATTATCTATTGTTAGCCAAGATTAGCCTATTATTTCCAGAAGGATTATACTTCATTATCCTAGTCACCTTCCAGAGGGATCTCCTTGCCTTAGCACATTCCTTATCAAACCAGGCAGGGTATCATAAAGAATAGGCGCTACAGGACTTACAAGAAGACACTATAGGAGTAAGCATCTCAGTCAAATTTTCAAAAGCTGCAACTGATCTCTGATTTGGCGCATAAATTTGTTTACCTAAGTCCTGGATAGACTCTGAGCAAATAAACGAAGATAAGATTTCACCTAGGTCTAATGACCACTTAATTCGAACTGGGCAAACTAAGTCGTCCACTTGGTACTGCTCGATAGAATTAGAGCAGGGCCTCACACCAGAAGAGTGAAAAATTCCAATTAATAGAGCCAATGGGGTATGGTCTGTTTCCACTGCCGTGAGGACCTTCAATTCTAATACATTAAATAAAAAACTAGAAGAAATTAAAAAACAATCTATCACACTAGATCCTAGTGTAGAACAAAAGGTGAAATGTCCTTCAAAATTGCCAGGAAGCAGGCCATTCAACACTGTTAAGTCTAGATCGTTCTGAAGGTGAGACATTCTATAAGCCCTAGAACATTTTACTGTATCCATAGATGTACGAGTATTATTAAATGAAGTTATTATTGCTTCATCGGGGTCCATGGGCTATGAATTAATTGCAGGATTCCCAGTATGAATATTCATATCACCCCCCACAATCAACATAGTCCTTGGATATTTAAGATAAGCTTCCTGAAGCACCCTTGTAACAAAAGGTCAAATGTCATCAGAGTAGTATAAAGAGACAAAAGGGGGAACATAAATATTTGCTTACATTAGCTCTGCGCCCTGCGAAAAAGTACAATACCATAAAGCAAAATAAGACTTAAAAGATGCGATCAATATGATCTTAGCAAGCATAGACTTTCGTATCAATAGGGCTAACCCCACCCATTCAATCTACCTTTGGCATTGAAAGAAGCTGCTTTTAGGCTGCAAACATCAAAACCTGGGTAACAAGGTTCCACCTCATCCTAAGTTTCTTGAAAAAGAAAATTATCATAATTATTAAACAGCAACTTAAAGTCCGGGTCCAATACCCGTTGCTTCCAGCCAGAAATATTCCAACTTATAATTCTCAAGTAACCACTTTCTTTGTTGTCCAGTCACTCCCCTCTCGGAGTACCAGAGTCAGAATTAAATCCAGCATCCTGAACCCTGTGTCCCTCCTTAGAGGATGAGTCACCTGATGGAAACTGGCAACTGATTTGGCTGGACATATTATAATCTTGAGAAAAGGTTCTGCAACTTGCCTTATAGCTCTATCAAAATGAGTAGACTGTAGATCCAACTGAGGTAAAATAGACCCCGTCTTTGGCAGAGATGGGGGACTTGGTGAAATAATTCTTTGAGGAGAGATTAAGATTTTATTATTAGTAACATCCTTAATAGTAGAAAAGTCTAGGGTGCTAGCACCCTGAGACAGTGTACCATTCTCAGATGTACAAGATATACATTCTACATCCTGCTGGGGTCCAACCTTGACTTGGTCTTTACATCGAGTTAAGACTTCTTTTAAAGGGGAACACCCTGCAGAATTGCTAACTTGATTCCTCTTTAAAATGACCATCTCCTCAAAACTTCCCAGTGAATCAGCTTGGCCAGAACACTGGGTTAGAGTGCTATCAAATAGAGAATTACTCATGGGAGTTGTTAATTGAGGCATTGCCGTAATTGCTACTTTCTTTAGGTCAGATAGCAATTGAATACTAGAGCAGTCATAATTCTGCCAGGCCTTTAGTCTTTCCAGCTACAAATATAATATCTCCATCTGGTCAACAAAAGTTTTTTGATCAGCGGCCAAGGTAGAGTCATATGCCTGCACCACTGGCTCCTTATCCGCCAGAGGATAGGTTGATTTTCTGCGGCCTTGTTGGCATTCAACCTCCATTTCCATCTCATATGTCAAATCTATAAGATTTCCATTACCAGTAGATGGCATCACCAGGCACTGTCTTGTCCTTAATATGGGCAAGCTCAGTGGTCTTGGCTGAATTTGGCTTATATTCCACTTTATTTTCCATTTTATTTGTAGAACAGTGGGGGTCTCTGGGAGGATAGTACATTGTCGGCGCACCCCCAAATAAAGACGAGGACACGCTTAGTGGGATTAAAACGGCCGCACTCTTTATTTAATATTAACAAACGGAAGGGGGGGATGGGGGCACACCTCCCGCCTCCCCCCCTTCCGGAACTGGGGTCCTTATCTCTAATAAACCTTGCTAACTGCTAATTAACCACCCCCTTCTAGGAGGTCCCCTCTCCTCTCAGTCCCCGCACTCTGTGCGTACCTCTTTCCCATTTCCCATTAATTGAGAGGGTAACCTCCTGTTCCTTCTTTCCTATAAATTTACGCCCTGCCTCGTCCCCCGGGTTTCCCCAGGCCGGGCGGGTTGTTCGTGCCTGCCCCATGTCTGGGGTTAGTTTCAGCAAAGGTTGAGAACACCGTTACCCGCTGCTTGGCAGATGCTCCTCCCAGCAGGTGCGGCCGTCCGTCTCTCCCTTCGGGTTGGCCATACAGTGGGCCGCACTGTGGCGACTATGCCATGGACCTTCCCATCTCTTAAGGAGATGCTGCTACCCATGCTCTTCTAACTTAGAAATTCAAACCTTGTAACTTCCAAACTTTTGGGCTTCCCTCTGCCCCTCGCCACCAAAACCGCCAGCTTCGCTTGGCTGGTTTTCCGCCACACCAAAAACTCCGATTAACATCCTCAACTGTTGTTTCAGGACCCCAAGGTACAACTCGCATCCCGCATCTGATAGGTGCACACCATCACCTCTGAAAAGTTCGTCCCTATCGTACCGGATATCAACGTGCTTAATCACCTGCCCCCCTCTTTGCCGTAGCCAATTCCCGATTTCGGTATTAACTCTCCGTCTGGCCCGGTCGACCCGACCTGGGCGCTCCGCTGTGGCCCAAACCCTCCTAGGAAGCATATCCGACCATATAATGGTGCATGCCGGGAACCTGTCCTGAACTACCTTCAGGTCCTTCTTTACCTGTTTTGTCAGGCCCAGCCCTGTTACTCTGGGGAGGTTGTTTTCCCCAAGGTGAATAACCAGCACCTCGGGTGCCGGGCAGGTGTCTCGTGCCCCTGTTAACATCGGAAGGAGTTGCTCCCATAGCATCCCCCTCCTGCCTAACCAGAAAATACTAGCACGATCACTGAGGCCCAGCTGGGTACCCCACCCGCTGCGTGCGGCCTTCTTCCCTGCCCAGTGGACGATGCTGTGTCCGATGATCCACACAACGCATCGTTCTCGTCTCACTGGTGCTTCTGCAAAAGATATAATATAGGTCAATAACTCATCGTGGATGCTAGGCCGGGTCGACTGACACGTGGTTTGGTTTCCCTTATATATGCTCGGTAGGCTGACGATCTCCATCTCCCTATTGCCCGTATCCTTTCGCCCGATAAACCCATGTCTGCTGCCACTGATGCCGCCCCTATCCTGAACGAGTGGGCACTATAGCTCCCTTGGTCAAGCCCTGTCAACCTCACACATCTGCTCAGGACCGCCCCAAACTGATACCGTGTCAGGGGGGAACCGTCAACGTGTAGGAAAAGTAATCCCGTAACCCTGGGGCGAGACCCCAGATATGTCCTCATTGCCCCGACGGGGCATATACGGGGGTCCCCGGCTGGGCGCAACCTAACCCACCGTCCCTTTCCCCTCTGATCGGTCTTGGACCGTCTGAGATGCAAGATGAGGGTATCGCCGTGCCACGACACGTCCCGGAACTGTAATGCTCTATCTGACCTGTCTCTTTTGGAGTCGGCTACCATCTCGCCAATACGAAAGGCTCCGAACAAGGCAGTACGGAAAACTGCGGTAAAAAGATCGCATTCCCAACTGGAAAAACAGACCTTTTCCAGTGCCTCAGTCAGGGCCAACAATATTGGCGGCGTGATTGGGGCCCTGGTATCCTGACTAGGTGGAACTTGGCGTGCCCAACTCTCCTTCAAACGGTTCATGAAGAAACCGTTATCAGGGGAGGGGTGTCCAGCCAAATGGCTCGTAAACGTGATGGCCGATATTCTCCCTGCGATTGTGCCCGGAGCCAGTCCCCTTGCCCGCAACTGCATGGCGTACTGTAAGATGCACCCCTCGGCTATGGGGAAGCCTATGTCCCACCCCTTTTGACACCTGAATTCCTGGAATTCGCTGAACGCCTTCTCGTACGCCAGCCTGGTTCTGGGCGCGAGGGATCCCTGCACTGCCTGGTAAAGCTCTACAATCCAAGGCGCCACAAGTCCCTCGGAAACGGGTCGGGTTCCTCGTTGGCCTCGGGGGCCAGCTGGCGGAAGCGGTCTGCCTGAAATCGAGAAAGGGCATCGGCGATGCCATTGGCAATCCCCGGCACGTGCTTGGCGATGAATAAGATATTTGCTCTCAAACATTTGAGGACAAATGCCCGCACCAGCCGCATGACCCTCTGCGATCTGGAAGACAACTTGTTGACAACATGGACGACCGCCATGTTATCACACCAAAATAAAACCTTCTTGTTGGCGAATTCAGCTACCCACAAATACACTGCCACTACGATGGGAAAAAATTCCAGGAATGTGAGGTCCCGTGTTATCCCGCGTTCCACCCATGGGGCCGGCCAGGGGGCCGCGCACCACTTTCCCCGGAAATAAACCCCGAAACCGTGCCCCCCTGCTGCATCCGAGTGTATCTGGAGCTCCGCCTCCACCAGGAGTCGATGCCGCCAGAAACTGACCCCGTTGTAGCTCGCCAGAAAGGATTCCCAGGTAGCCAAATCCTCCCTCATCTCCGCTGTCACCCGGATGTGGTGATGCGGGGGACGGTCGCTCCCTACCAGGGCGTACAACCGGGACATGAATGCTCGCCCAGGGGCAACGACCCGGCAGGCGAAATTAAGGCTGCCTAGGAGTGACTGCAATTCACGGACTGTCACCTTCTTCGCTCCCCCCACTCTGCATACCGCCTCCCTCAGCATCCTCAATTTGTCCTCTGGGAGTCTCGAAAGGGACATTTCCGTGTCGAGCTCTATGCCCAAATAGGTTAGTTTGGATGTTGGGCCTTCCGTCTTTTCGTGTGCCAAAGGTACCCCTATGTCCCTTGCCACCCTTTGAAATGCCAGCATTGCCTGCTCGCACTCTGAGGTGCCCGCCCTTCCCGCGAAGAGGAAATCATCGAGGTAGTGTGTGATACGGCCGCCACGCGCTCGTTGGCGCGTGACCCACTCCAATACCGTACTAAACTTCTCGAAGGCCGCGCATGAGATTGAACATCCCATGGGCATCGCCTTGTCGAAGTAGTACTGGCCCCCGAACTCCATGCCCAACAGCTCGAAGTCGTCGGGGTGTACAGGCAGGAGGCGGAATGCCGATTTGATGTCACATTTCGCGAGGAGGGCAGATGCTCCACAGGCACGCACCATTTCGACTGCCGAGTCGAATGAAGCGTACCGCACCGAACAAAGTTCTATAGGTATTGCATCATTCACCGACTCGCCCTTGGGATAGGACAAGTGGTGAATCATGCGGAATTCCCCCGGGGTCTTTTTTGGTACAATTCCCAAGGGGGATATCCGCAGGGTTGGCATCGGCAAGGACTCGAAGGGGCCCTGGATTCTACCCTCCTTCACTTCCTTGGCGATTTTTTGTTGCACGATATCCTCGTTTCCAAGAACGGATTTCAAATTCCTTGCCCCCAGGTGATACCGCGGGCCTACTGTTGGGATCCTGAAACCCTTTTCGAATCCCTCCACAACATACTCTGCGATTACCCTATCGGGATAATCTTGGATAGCGGCCTCTAATGCCTTATGACATACTGGGGTTGGGGACCTTGCCCACCGCTGCTGAGGGCCCGCCCTGTCCTGTGGCCCCCTGTCTGTTGTTTGCCCGCCCCCGCGTTCTGTTTCCGTATTGGCGGAAACGGGAGCATGCTGAGGCAGAATGATCACCGCCGCACTGGGTGCATGCGTGTTTAAATCTGCACTGGGCACGAAAACACCGCCCTCCATCATTAAAATCCCAGCAAGTTGGTCCCACTGGGGACTGTCGTGCTCGGCCAGCCGCCGTTCCCCCTTGCGCATTCGCCGGTCTGGTGAGGACATGTCCGCTATCAGACCGTGGGGTATACCTAGTGCAGCTAATGCACTCTAACCAGATATCTGGTGCGTGAACGTCCCACCTTATTCTGGGGTTGTTGGCTGCCCTACGACGAAATGACTCGTCATAGCGCAGCCAGGCACCGGGGCCCCCGGTGTCGAATGCCCTTCGTACTATATCCGAGTACTTGAGCATCTCCAGGCCCCGGTCTGGGAATTTAATCAATGTTACTCCCATATATATTGTGTAGGCCGCCGTCCAGTTGGACCACGACCTCTCTGCTTTCGGCCTCTTAAACCTCTCCTTATCTTTCGTCTCCTCCTTGTCGTTAGGGTCCGGGATTGGGTCACTAAAAAGGAGGGCGAATATGTCGATGTATTCGCCGCTCCAGATCTTCTCCTTAGTCGCCTGAAGGAGATGCTCCCCTAGGGGGGCAGACACGTCCGCGTGCCCTCCTGAAAGGGGGCGCGGCTCACCCTTACTCGACGAGCAGTGGTTCACTGCGCATCCACAGCACTGTGGGGCCCCCCAAATTTGGGCTGCCGCCGTGTAACCCCGGTCTGTGCCACCTGAACACCCCCCCCAGTGGACGGGGTGTGGTTGTCCACATGCAGGTGGGGTACCACCCACCCCCTGCCATGTCTGGCCCCGGCAACCCCATTCCATAGTGCCCCTGCCAACCGTGGATTCTAATGGGTGGGGGCGGTAGCACTCCGTGTTCCCTTGCCCATTACCTTCTTCACCCCACGGGTCACCCCATTCCTCACCTGTACGCTGTTCTGGGTCCCCCCTGGACCACCGTTCGCCCGTGTAGCTTCCTGAAACCCCGTGTCTGTGGTGCATCCCTTCTGGCCTGTCCTCCGCCCCTTGCCTGGCGTCTCGCGGGGGGTCGCTCCAAGCTATGGGTATGGGTGACGAATCCTCTCTCCTCCTGCTGGGTCCTGGTTCGTCGTCCCTGTAACGAGATGGAACCGCGCAGCGCCTCCCCAGGCGGGTGGTTCCCCTGGTTACCGTGGAACTATTACCCCTCCCCCCTGATGAGTCTCCTAAACCCGCCTCGGCCTCGGTGTAATGCTCATTTGATCCCCTTCTTTCCTGTGCATTCTCCAGCTCCTCTATACGCGACTGATACCCTGCCAACTGTTCCTGCATTGCTCGCAGGATTTCAGCCTGATGCGCCCCATCATCTCCTTTCCCCTTCTGTCCTGTCCCCTTTTGAACAGGTCCCTTTTTCTTTGCCGGGGGGGTCTTCTTTGCCCCTCGTTTCTTGGGAGGCATCACTCTCAACTATCCCTTTAGGGAAACACCTTCACCCTTTTATAAACTTGCTCCTGTTGGCCCTTATTCCTGGGCCTTCGCACCCAAACCCCTGGTATTCTTTTTTAACCAGTCTGGCCTGTGCCGCACCTTGTAGTGCCTTGTCCCTAGCCCTTACCCGTAGGCTGTTATGCCTTTCTTATCCCCTTCCCTATTATACCCAGCACAGGCTGGGCCACACCCGGCCCAAAGGGCCCTGTTGGGCCCAACCTCACAGGGGGTAGGGCTATGCCCGACAAACCCGTCGGGGCTCACACCAGGGCCCTGTGGATAATCTCCACAAAAAGGCCTGTTGGGGGGGGTGTCCACGCCAACCTCACACCCCCCACGAGCCCGGGGGGGGGGATCACCAGACCCTGTTGGACGACCCCTGTCCCGTTGGAGACCTTCCTCACCCCCCAGGGACCACGTGGGAGGGGGGGCTCTGACCACTTGGTGGGGGCTGCTATACTTGCCCCTGCCTGGTTATGCCTGTTTTTTTAAGTCGGGGGGGGGGGGCTGTGCCTGCCCTGCCCTGCTCCCCCCGACAGCTCACACCGCTCTATTTTCTTCGCACGAGGCCGGCCTATTGATCGCGCCGGCCGCTCGTGCTTGGACGTCTTTACCCCCCACTCTAGCCGCTCGAATGCGGCGCCAGAGCGGGGGATCCAAAATGGCGCCCGGGATCTCGCTGGTCTCGCGAGACTCCCGGGCGTGCTTGATTCTGCCCCCGTTGCATCACAACGGGGGCCCCGCCTCCCTGCCGGCCTGAGCGGCCGAAATCCCCACCCCGCGTCCCCGTCTTTTCCCCGCTCAGGGGAGTGGGGGGGCGGCAGCGCCAAACCCCCGCCGCGGCTAACGCGGAGGGGGGATTTTCATCATAGTGGGAGAATTTCCCCCAGAATTAGCACAGCGTGCCTTAGAAATAAAAATATTATTTGATCTTAAGCTCCCAACTTGCTGGAAAATAAGTAGCCACCAGTGAATGATTGTTGAATAATACATTGATTATTCAGTGATCTCTACCTATACATAGATGTTCAATATTAATAATATTTTGCCTTGTCACTGGTTTCCTTAACAATACTCTTAAATGCTCAGCGATGTCAAGAGCTGTTGCCCAGATGGTAATGGAAGTACTGTAAAGATTACATTCAATGGGAGACATATAAAGTTTGCCATATTTAAGCTCTTAACACCATGGGGTTGGGGGGAGGATTGTTTGTAGTAAAAGTCTGTACATTAGTTACTATTTGCTGTTTGGAGGCTCTGCTTTCCTGCACAGCCTGGGACGAATAGGAATCCTCAGAGCATACCTTCCCTTCTGCAGAGTGATGTAAAGACTGAACCAGGGAGGTTAAAGTCCCCAATTAAGCATTTATAGTATTAAATTGCTGAATCAGGTATTGAACCGTTTTAGCGGTTAACTGAACATGCTCAGCCAAAAACATAAGTAAATTCAAAGTTTCTAGGTTCTTTGTCTCAGAAGAAGGAAAAAGGAGTCACTCATTCCCTCTAAGGGGTCATCAGAGGTAGTTGTCGATTGGTGAATAGGAGAAGCATTGCCACCATGTCGAGATTCAGCCAAAGATGCGTACCTATTCATGACTGGAATATTAAAGAGCAGAGACTCTGGCGCAGTGGGGTTGGTCACTGGGGTACCAGAAAACTCTCAATCCTCCGTTGTTTAGGGCTCTTAAGCACAGTTGGTGGGAAGATGATAGCGGCTTCAGCCCTAGACCGCTTTAGCTTACACATGGTCAGCAGAGCAATGTGGCTAAACAAATCCTGGCTCTTCCCAACCCACTCTCCACCAGGCAAATAGGCACTCCCTGAAGGTACAACTCTGTCCCTCAGTGGCTTCCTTGAAGACTGCAATCCACCACCAGTTTTTCCTCCTCCGCAACTTCTACTGGGCCAACCCGGTCTGCCAATTCGGCAGGCCCCCGTTAACACAGCTAGAGACAAAGCAAAGTTGCCACCAAATATTCAGATTGCGGGTTTACCCAGACTTCAATTCACGAGGCGATGGCAGGACGATAAACACAGATATTGCATCCAAGAGCAAGCTCGGCCCACGCCCGGCCAGCACCTAAGGCCGCGCACACAAGGGCACACCCTTGTGCATGCAGCCCTTAGGAATGACGCCCTTAGGCACGATGCCCAGTGGTGCATGCCTATGGCATGGCCAAAGGCCACAGCTCGGCTTTTGAATGTCCCACACAGGCTCTGATCCTTGTAGCTCCAATCACCAAGCCCAAATGGATAGACCTTGCTGCAGCTGTCAATTAGCAGCTTCACAACATTCAATGGCTTGCCTCTTGACAAAGTAGAGTCACTCGTTCACAGGGAAAATAAATGGACTATCGCAGTGTCTCTCGGTGCAGCAGCCCACCGAACACCAGGTCTGGCAGCAGCGCTCTCCCCAAATGCCATGAACACACAGAGCTGCAGGCCGTGGCTCAACTTTTAAATGTCCTTCACAGGTGCTCTGGTCCTTTTAGCTCCAATAACCAAGCCCCAATGGATAGAGCTTGCCACAGTTGTCAATTAGCGACTTCACAACATTCAATGGCTCGTTTCCCGACAAAGTAGAGTCACTCGTTCACAGGGAAAATAAATGGACTATTGGAATCACTCTCAGGGCAGGAGCTCACCAAACACCAGGTCTGGCAGCAGCACTCTCCCCAAATGCCATGAACACAGACACAGACACACACATATAATGTTAATGCTAATATTTATTATTTATTTACCATTATTAATGATATATTTATTTTCTCTCTCTCTCTCTCTCTCTATCTATCTATCTATCTATCTATCTATCTATCTATCTATGAAAAAATGAAAAAGAAAACCTCCTATCTATGTGAACAAGTAGTGGGACCCATGTACCTGAAAGACCACCTTTCCTACGATTCTCTGTCATGGCCCCAGCAGTTGTCCAGGAGCACCTTCCTGTGGGTTGCCACTGTTACTCTTGTTCATTTGATGGGGACGTGCAGGATGGCATTCTCGGTTGATGTCCCTCTGTAGTTGAACTCCTTCCTCCTGGAGGTCCATCTGGGCCTGGGCATCTTTCAGAGGGGGTGTAAAACTTTTCTTTTTGGTAAAGCATTTGGTGCAAGGGGATAGGGATTGGGGGTGGTGGTTGTTGGGTGGTTGGAGTGGGTTGGGGGTTTTTTTGGGGGGTGTCTTGTACTGTAATGTCTTTTTATTGTATTTCAGCCCTGAGCCTTTGGGGAAGGGAGGGGTATAAATGTAAATAAATAAATGAATGATATATACTATAGATATCATATATAAATGGTAGTCGGTATATAAAAAATATGGTTTATATACCATACATATATATAAACACCACCATCTCTCTCTCTCTTAAGAATGGCCACTTCCCCAAGCAGCTCACAATCTAAAGTATAGATGGACCAAGATAGACTGAAATTAGGGAAAAGGGAATAAATGGATATAAATGTATACAATCATGTTTTCTGATGTTATTTGAAGTGAAAATTATATTTTTAAAAAATCCATACTGCATCACTACCTGAAGTAATAAATTCAGTTAAGGACCTTATCAAAAGTATTTTTTTAAAACCTTGGATTCAAATCACCACTGGTACGCAGTACGTGCAATTTTACCTATTTCAGTTGTGTTTTATCCAGGTAAGACAACAGTGAATCTGACCCCAAGTATGTAACTTCCACTGATTATTCCTTTCAAAGTAACAACCTGTACTCCATTTTATCCACCATTGTGATACAACTGCTTGTACATTTTACCATAATCCTGAAACCACTTACTCCTGAGTAGATCCAATGGGGCCAATCCCAAACTGCGGATTTTTACTGTAAGGACTCAGGTGTGCCCTTGGGACTGGCCATTATCACCAGAATCAAGACCTTGACCCAGTGCTGCAGACTCTCCTTCATTTGGTGCAGCCACACAAGCTGTGGAGGGCCTGATTCCCATATGTCCACATGGTGGGCAAGTACAGCCATCACACTGTGGGGCCAGCATGGGGAACAAGGCAGATGGTCTCTCCCTCCCCCCCCATGGGGAAGCTGGACAGGCTGCTGTTGGACCTCCCACCATGGGACAAGGTGGGCCGAGGCGCTGGCCACAGAAGCGGGTGCCCGGCCTGACCCCACATGCCTCATCCAGCCGGACCGCTATCCTGCCTCCCGGCATGATGTGGCCATTCATGACTGGAATGAGTGGCTGATACTCAAAGCACCATAGCAGACCTCACAGAACCTTCTCACTAGTTTTTGCAGTAATCACGAAATAGCCTAAAGTTTCTTTGCCTGGAAAGTTTTCTGAGGATCCCTAAGAACATCAAGGGTTTCTTAATCAGTGCTGTCTTCTGTTTACCCTGTGACACCCACACTTATAACAACTATAGGATCTAGGTGGGGTTGATTATCAATTTGTTCATGGGACTTGTGTTGCTGTTGGTGTGAGCTTCTACCTTGCTCGAGGTGTCTAGTTCGTTGCTTGAGAAGTATGATGAATTCATCCATGCTAAAGATGGAATATATGGTGAGTCCCGGTGATCAAAAATAGCAGTGACTTCTCTACAAACCCTCTGCCAAGGCTGTGGGTCTGTTGTAAGGTACATCACTGGACTTCGAAGACTGACTGAAGATACTACCTGGAATGAGACAACTCAGCTGTACTACTTCTGGCTTGGATCCATTGGGGCCTCAGTGATAGTATGAAGGATGAGCTGGCCCTGGTGGAGATGCATTTGACCCAAGGACTGAGATGAGAGAAAGTGTTTCTGTTCTGCAGGGAAATACCGGCCTTTCGGGAGCACTTGTTAGCATTTGTTGGTACTTTCTCAGTCTCCGGTGATTCCGCATTTCTGCCATTGTTGATATTGGACCCTGTGATTTTTCATCCTTTCCTATCAATTTTATAACTTTCCAGAATTTTTATCTTTTTTAAAATCACTTTGGGGCATTTCCTGACATTTTACATGCTTGTTGTCATTTTTGTCACTTTTTGCCACTCTCTGGGACTTTTACGACAGTTTTACAACACTTTTATGACACGTTTACGGCAATTTCAAGCAGTTTCCTGGCACTTCTCTGGCCCAAGCATCTCAACAGACCCCAGGGGTGCATGCAGGGCACACATGAGGCTTGGGATCAGCCCTGTAACAGCTTTGTTGAACTAGTGAAAAATAACAACAAATGGTAAAAACAGCAGAAAAGCCAATAAATTTCTGTGTCATGTGAATGAAGAAGAATGACCTATTTCTGACAGAAACAGCATACACCACAATTTGTCATTTCAGGCCTAATCGGCACTTGAGACATTCTTCACCCTATGCTTGAGGATTGATCAGAGGCTGAGGGAGTGTCACTAAGAACAGCATGGAGGAGTCTGGCCACCATCATTTTTATTATGCCCAGACCAACTGGCCAGTGACTCTGATGCTTCTGAGCCCATTCATTTGGGGGCTACCCACTTCCACCTCCCAGATGAGGAAATGAGAAGACAGTGGGACCAGGGACTTTACTTTTATTGTGGTGACTATGGCCATCTTATTTCCTTCTGCCTCAAGAAACCAGTGCAATGTGTAAGAATTCTATGACCACTCCTCATGCTTCACATCCTGCCGCCTGTCGTTGGTATTTGCGTGTATCCTATTCCGTTCCCTAGCACCTTGTGTTCTCTATCTGCTTGGCCTACCAGCCATCTGACCCCATCTGGCCCTGCCATCTTCCTGCCCAGACCCATCAGGCTCTTCAGGTGCCAACCAGGATCTTAGCATCTCCTGCTGCCTCTGCCCGGCCACCAGATCCTCTCCCCAGTGACAGCCCTAGGATCTGTCATCAGAGGAAGATGATGCACCAACTTAGTCATGGGAACCTGTACCTCCACCTGGGCCAAGAGGCTCACCTTGGAAAATGGATTCCTCTCATTCCCTCAGTGACAGGGAAGGAACCACAAAAACGTGCCCTTGAATACTACCAAGCAGGGAAAATGCACCCAGAGGTTAGCTTTAAAGAGAGGACCTGGGTTTGAACTAGCACGTTTGTGATTTTGGGTATGGTGGCTGGCTCTAGGCCTTTGATCTGGTCCTGCAGGCTCTGCTTCAGTGTCCAGATAGTTGATGGAGCTCCCTGCCCACCAGGCTCTGACTGGCCTCTGTTTGTACCTATCAGTATAAAAGGCACATGACAGGAAGCGGAAAGCAGGCAGAGCAACACTTAGGCCTCCTGCCTCTTGATCTGACCTTTGCTTTGACTTTGACCATGCTATTAGATCGTTCCTCAGATTTGACACTTGTTCAAACCTGATTCTGTTGGAACCCCTGCCTGGTCCTGATCCTGTCGCCACTCTGTCCTGACTTAAAGTGTGCCTGACATGTACAACTCATGATAAAAGTGTAACTATCCAATGCTCTTGGTGCTCATGATAATATTTACAAAATATACCAGAGCTGAAACAGATAGTAGGAGTATTATTCATGGGTATTATTTGTACTGTAGATAGTATTCTGAATATCCAGATAATGATACCTATGACTAAAATGGTTATTCATTAGAGCTGAAATGAGTACTCACACAAGCAGTAAAAAAGAAATGTCAAATTTCCAATACCTGAAGTGACCTGACAACATCAGATACTGATTGGTAGCTGATTTTGACCAGATTCTGGTACGTGATATCCCAGAATGTCGACTTCTGGTCCTGATTTTTTTCCCCCCAATAACGATTTTTCAGTTTTCCATCCCAATATACCAATCGGTAATTGGAAAAATCGGTACCAGAAATTACCAATTTGGGGGGTATCCAGGTACCTGATCAGTAACTGTAGCCTCTCAAGTATCTGATGCGGTACTAAAAAATGCAGGTATTACTCCGTTTCAGCTCCAGTATTCAGACATTTGCTTTTTGGATATTCCATTTCAGTTATTTCTGTCATTCGGGTGTTTCAGTTATGCCAATTTTGGCAATTGCAGATGTACCATTGTGCCAAGATTGCTGAAATGATGTAACTAAAATACCAAAATGACAAAAAAAAAACTAAATAATCAAACTGAAAAGGTCCAACCTGGAACAGATATCTGATGGAATGGAAACAGACAGAGGTTATTGTCTGCTTTGCCATTTTCAGTTTGGGTAGGGTATATTAGATAGGTGTGTTCATTTTCTGAATATTTGTTACAACTCTAAAATATACCAAAATAAACAAATATTCAGTACCCCAGGCTCAAATGCACAACAGGAATAACTTGTCTCCACCCAATGCCCCAACAAATTTTCAGAGTTTAGCACAACCTCTCCCATCACCTCCTGGTGGGGTTGGGCCACCAGGAGCGCATTACACCAGTGCTCCGATCTCTGCACTGGCTGCCAATAGTCTTCCAGGCCCGATTCAAAGTGTTGGTTTTAACCTATAAAGCCTTACACAGCCTGGGCCCTGCTTATTTGCGAGACTGACTCACTCCCCGGGTTCTAGATCAGCCCCTGCAGTCATCCAGGGGCACCTTGCTGGAGGTCCCCCGGGTTCTCTGGGGGGCCACGCAAAATAGTGCATTCTCAGTGGCCACATCGCACCTTTGGAATTCCCCCCCGGTGGGGGCCTGTCTGGCCCCAGACCTCCCGGCCTTCTGTAGGAACTGCAAAACCTGGCTGTTCCGTCAGGCATTTGGCGAGGGAGAGGGGTAGGGTTGGGTGGGTTGGGGAGGGTTGAGGAGGGGGGGTCATTTGTGTTTTTTATGCTTATGCTTTTTAATGTTTAAAACTGTTTTATACTGTATTTATTTTGTGTTGTTAGCCGCTCTGGGCTGCCTATGGTGGGATAGAGCGGAATATAAACTATGTAAATAAACTATGTAAATAATAAATCACTAGTAGCTACCCTGCATCAATCTCCACATAGACAAACTAGAAACCTGGAACATCCTGAAGGCCAACAAAGTGAAGCAAGTGATTGAATATCAAAGGTCTGTGACTCCAACTGAGAGTGACCTGTTTGTTGTCTCACACCAAAGGGGTGTCAGCTTAGGCACCTCTGCTAACAACATTTCCTAATCTATTTTTTCTAGAGGTCCTATAAAATAGAGCACATTGACATTACTTGGCTTCCTTGAGGAGTATTTTCTCACTCTGTATGTATAGCTCCTATTAACATTAATGGGACTTACGTAGATACACTGAAAGGAAAATATATCCCTTTTATGTCTGTTAGTACCATCTAAACTGTCACTGTTCTGTCATCCAGTTTCTCTTTCCAGACTAATTAATGCTAGTTTTACAACCTCTTATTCTTGGTTTAGATTGTCTGTTTCTTTCTACATGCTCCTTCCTGGTGTTTTAAATCCCCAGTCATTTTCCTGGTACAACAATATCTGTTATTGCAGTAATTTCATATTTATCCTTGAAAACATGTAACTCCAACTGAGCAGACTAATCAATCACACAGTCACCTCTCTTTTGTGGAGGAGATATTTAGCTTCCCTCTCTTAGCCCTTCTTTGCTTTACCTTTCCACTATATCGTACAGTGTTAATCCTGTTACACTGGAAGAGACAGATGTTATTGGAATGATGTATTTTGTCACTGCAGCTAGATCAGGAGCTGTAAAGAGTTAAGGAGTGGATAAACTACCTTATCTTAAACTTGTCCCTGTAATACTTGGCACACGTGAAATCCTATTATCTCTTCTGGGGGTCTGGAAAATTTCAAGTTGCTGCTTTTTCCATCCCCATCTATTGGGGGTAATTTCAGATGTTACAAAAATGCCTTTCATCGCAGTGAACCCCAGTGGATTCCATGTGGTGGTGGCATTTCCATGAACAACTGTTTGGTCCTGGCCAGATGTTCATCACAGTGAACCTCCAGCCGGGATCAAGCTTGACCATGGTTCTCGACCTCCGGCCAGCCAGAGGTCGAGAACCGTGGTTAGAGTGGGCACAATCCAGGATGGGCCAAAAGTAACGTGTGTTACATTTGGCCAATCTTGGATTGTGGCTCCGACCGCAATACGGGATCGGGCACAGCAGCCTGATTGGCCTCTGCACCTGTCTGTTGCCCTGAGGGCAGTCGATCGGGGGAGCGCGGGGGGGCGGGGCTGTGCAGCCACATGTTGCACCGTGCAGCCCCTCCCCTTCCCGATCCCTGTTAGTGATAAGACTGGCATGTCTAAAGAATGGCTTGCCTGATCATGGGTTGTAAATGGAACCCTTCCATATACACCATACTTCACTTGCTCACAAACTATAAATCCAAAGAGAATCATACAGATATCCAGGTTGCTGTTGGAGGTACAGGTAGTGCACATGGGAGTTCTGAACTTATCCAGGACTTCTTGATCCTCTCACTCTGCAAATCTAAGGTAGCATCGATCCAAATATTGCTGTTACTGTGGTTCCAAAAGTGCTGCATTATATAAAAAAAGAGTTCATGAAAGCTGATGCCAAGCCAGTCAGCATTATCTTCTACCAGTCTGACCTACAGGTTTGGAGTAAGGAATAAACAAGGTTACTAGAAATTGTCTGTCCCTGAACCCTTCTGTGTCCTTCAAACACAGAGACCCAAGGTACAAAGAAACACCTGCTAAGAGGTTGCTGAGAGTTCAAGGGAAGAGAGATCATACTACAGAGTCACTCCCCACCCCTTCTGTTCCTCTTCAGGTGGAATATTCTGGCCACTTTTGTACGTTACCTAGGAGGAGGGGAACTTCCATGAGGGCAATCTCATGGCAATTAACACAAATAAGAATGCACTATTCTGCTTTTATGCCACAAGAACAAAAGCACATGACCAGGTCCCCCACTGTAGGTTTTACAATCATAGGTGTTCTTGCAGCATAAACGTGGAATAACGCATTCCTATGTGCACTAATTCCCATGAGAATACAGCCACTATTGTCCTCACAGAAGTTTCTCCCCCCTACCGGACTAGGGATGGGGCATCTGGCAAAAAAACAGCTACCGGTTTGACCGGTTACCGGTTTGTAAAAAAATGGTTCACCAGATTAAAACTGGTTTACTGGTGCCAGATCTATTGCATTGATTTCAATGGGGAACTGTCAGTGTCCCCACTGAAATCAATGGGGGGGAAAAACAATCCCTCCCCCTCCCAGGCTGTGTAGGTGGAAGAGGGGACACCCCCCCACCCACCCTGCCCAGCCTGGATTTTTTTTTAAAAAATGTTTCCCCGAAGTCCCTGGCTCTGGGCTGCCACCGGCGACCCAGAGCCAGGGACTTCGGGGAATTTTTTTTACAAAAAAATCCAGGCTGGGCATGGTGGGTGGGGGGTGTCCCCTCTTCCACCTGTGCAGCCTGGATGGGGGAGGGAAAAGTGGTTGGGGTTTTTTTTCTTTCTTTTTTTACATTGCGGCCATTCATTTCAATGGCTGCAATGTAAAACAATCCAGCACGGGGAACCGGTACCGGTACCCCCAATATCCGGTTTAATCCGATACTGCCGGAACAGCAAAATACCGGCAGTATCAGATACCGGATAATCCGAACTTCCCACCCCTATACCGGACAACATGAGACAGCAGTCTCTGTTTTAATGCTTTTCTTCTCTGCTTGACTTACAAACACATCACTTAATTTAGTCAGTACATCTGTCTCTGCCAGATGGATACTAATGCTGTTTAACTGCTCTGTAGACATATTGTGTGACATAGGCCCTTTAAAAAAATTATTTATTTATTTTTATTTATATAACATTTTTACCCTGCCCCTCCTGCCCTTTCAGGGCAGCCCAGGGTGGCAAACAACAATAAAAAAACAGTTTAAAACAGTTAAAAATTCATAAAATTCAGGGGGAAAAAACCACAAAAACCCCCCTTCCCCTATCCTACCCCTCTCCCTCGCCAAAGGCCTGGTGGAACAACCATATCTTAAATAAATGTCAAAATAACAGGAGAGTGGGGCCCAACCGAGCCTCCTCCGGGAGTGAATTCCACAGCACAGGGGTGGCCACCAAAAAAGATCTAACATCGGTGGCCACCCACCTCGCCTGGGGAATCTCCAAAAAGACTCCCACGGATGATCTCAAGCGTCACACAGGCACATGGGGAGTGAGGCGGTCCCGCAGATAAGCAGGGCCCAGACCATGAAGGGCTTTAAAGGTTAGAACCAACACCTTGAACCTGGCCCGGTGCTTTATAGGCAGCCAGTCCAGAGCCCAGAGCACAGGTGTCATGTGCTCCCTGCGGCCCGCCCCCATAAAGAGATGCACCATGGCATTCTTCACTAACTTCAGACTCCGAAACCAACTTCTCAGGCAGCCCCGCATAGGGCGCGTTGCAGTAATCCAGTCTCAAGGTGATAAAGGCATGGATGACAGTGGTGAGGTCAGAGTCTGAGAGATACAGCCGAAGCCGCAAGACAAGATGTAACTGTCGAAAAGCACTCCCCACGATGGCCACAACTTGAGATTCCAGGCTGAGCCATGAATCGAGGAGTACACCCAGACCCCGCACTTGAGAGACCATGGGAGGATGAAACCCCCCAACAAGAGGAGCTTCAACCACCCCCAAGCCCCCCAGGCCCCCCAAGCCCTAGACCACCAACATAACCTCCATCTTGTCAGGATTCAATTGCAGATGGCTCAACCTCATTCAAGCCCCCACAACTGACAGGCACTGGAAAAATAGGGAGACTGCGTGACCTGGGTCGATGGAAAAAGAGAGGTAGAGCTGAGTTTCATCAGCATACTGATGACACTGCATGCCTTGAAACCCTCTCACGATCTCCCCTAATGGCTGCATATAGATGTTAAACAAGAGGGGGAACAGAATAGCATCCTGTGGGACTCCACACATGAGGTCCTGGGGAGAAGACATACACTCCCCCAAGAGTTCTCCAGGCCAGGAATTAACGAAACCAGTCCAAGACTGTCCCACCAATCCCGGCATGGTCCAACAGGCAAGTCACCAACACCTCATGATTGACCTCATGATTGACTGTGTCGAATGCAGCCAAAAGGTCTAGCAGGACCAGTAAGGTCTGACGGCCCTGGTCCAATGCCAGATGGAGATCATCAACCAAGGCCCCCAATGCAGTCTCCGTATCATACCCAGGCCGAAAACCAGACTGAAAAGGGGTCAAGGAAACTGGTGTGGTCCAGATGTTCCCGGAGCTGCCTTGCCACAACCCGTTCAATAACCATCCCTAAAAAGGAAATCTTAGAGACCAGCCAATAACTGGCAGGAGCATCAGCATCTAGAGATGGTTTCTTGAGCAGGGACCTAACCACAGCCTCCTTCAGGCAGTCAGGCACCCTACCCTCCTGAAGGGAGGCACTAACCACCCCAGCCAGCAACAGCTGTAATGTCTAAATGGACCATGGAGGCACCACACTCTGTGGGGAATGGGAGGAGGCGGCAATGGGTGTGTGGCACGTGTGCAGGCAGGCATATGGATGCACACCCATCTCCATTGATTTCCACTAACCTCCATGCACAGAGATTGAAAAGGATGAAAATCCTTATGAAAAGGATGTACATTTGTTGTCTGGTATTCCCATTTATATGAATAATTGGCAATAATTATTTATATGAATAATTGGCACCAGTCAGGCTGGTGGTCAAGTATTTAATTACGTTGAGAAAACCATACCCCACGTGCGTGTGTGTGTGTGTGTGTGTGAGAGAGAGAGAGAGAGAGAGAGAGGCCCTTTTCACACAAGACACGCCCCCTCCATGCAGTTTCATCCACCCACCTCCACTCATCACCCACGCACGGAGCAATGGGCCCAAATGCCTGATGCTCTGTAAGTGGAGATGGGTGTGCACCCATGGGAACGGGTGCACACCCACCACGGTCGCACACCCATCCTCCCCTCCAAATGGTCCATCCCCCGCCCGCCACGTTGGTCCGTTTAAAAATGGCCAGAGAGAGAGAGCGAATGCAGTAGGAGACAGCTAGGGGGCGGGAAGGGAAGAGTATAATTTCATTCCTTAAACCCTTCATTCTTCTTCTGAATAAGAATTTCTAAATAATGGCATCACAGTAGTGGATAAGGTGGAGCACGTAGGGTTACTAGCTGCTTTCTTCCTGAGACTGAATAGTCATTACATATAGTGTTGTTTGCCATCAGAGAACAAACAGACAGGCATGCAAACTAGTAAGCTGTTTTGACCTTCTACTCTTTGGTCCCTAGGGAAGCTTTTTTTAAAAGGGAAAACCATTGATTTTTTTACATCAGACAGATACACATCACAACTAGTAGTAAATTGCCCATGATTCCCTGCATTATGTTCCCCAGGGAGCCTTCTGTAAGGGGAAACCAATGATTTTGACTTTTCAGGTGTGGATTTGCCCTTAAATTATCTCTTTTATAGTCTTAGTTCATACAGCATCAATAACAGAAAACTAAAAAAAACCAAAATCAAACCCCAAAAACTAGCATCAGTCAGGCTGGGGAAGATCAGCTTCTTCTCTGAGGGATCAGCTTCTTCTCTGAGAGAAATTTCATTTGGTAGCATTTTTTATGTTACATTTTTGCACAGTGGAGAGAGATGAACAGGCAGTATAACTTCTGAAGTATCTTCTTTATATCATCCTGAGATCCACGGTTTTAATTTATATGGGCCAAAAATGCACCGCTATTTTTCTGGCTTCCTCTTCCAAAGCTCATAATGCCTAGAGAGGCACCGGACACAGCTGAATCAGGGCAATGTTTGCTACTGATTATGTCTATAGTGATGTGCTTTAAGTCACATAACAAATGATATCGGAGTCAGATATTTTAGAAAGCAGAACTCTTAACTCACAGACTTATGCCTAATCAGCTAGATTACTAGGCATATGCAGCATTTTACAGTTCAAAGAAGAGCAGAAAGGATGGAGGTGGAGGGATCATATCCCTTTTGTGAAGGTGTGTTCCATGTAAACTATCTATTAAAAAACATGAAGTGTTTAATAGGAGGATGGGGCAATGGGATACTATGTGCTTCCATTGACGATTTGGTGTGGTGGAATATGAGCCATGAAGTCTTTAAGCTGCAGAACCAACTATGAAATGACTTGTTTCTCAAACTTGGGGACAAACTTAAGGGAGTAGCTGAACTCCCTCCCTGTCCATGGAACTCCCTCCCTGTCCACATCCGCCTTGCCCCCTCCCTTCATATCTCTCCTTAAAACTCACCTCTTTCGCTCTGCTCTGTCTGACTCTTTATCCTGCTGAGCCACTATTCCTATACCTACGATCGGTTTACCCTTATCCTTGCAACATGGACCTGCCTGCTGTCATTCTCAT
>QEPC01008742.1:3942197-3987292 GCA_003113815.1 Sphenodon punctatus
CAGCTCCTGTCTCTCAGATTGTAAGCCCTAGGGGCAGGGACCGTGTCTGTTTTATTACTTTGTAAAGTGCCAGGTACACTGCTGGTGCTATATAAATGTTTGTTAATAATAATAAATAATAATAATATTAGGGATGGGCAAACAGGTCGTGGTTCAGGTTCAGCCATTCGGTCCAGTCCGGTTTGGTTCACCAATTTGGTTCGGCCGTTCGGTCCGTTCGCCGCATTTGGGTTCAGCCATTTGGTTCGGTCGTGTTCGGTTCAGTTCGGTTCGGGCGTTCGGTAAAAGGGTCTCTGTGCAAGAAATGATGGCCCCAGACCCATGACGGTGGGTCCTGGGGCTAGAGTGGCAGCTTAAAGATTTTGGCCACAGCCCTCCCTACCTGTAACATGGCCCCAGAAACCTGGCGGTGGGTCCTGGGGCTGGAGTGGCTGTTTCTAGATGCTTTGGAAAATTGGCTCTCTGTGTGAGGAATGATTTTTTTTTATTATTTATTTAAAATTTATATCCTGCCCCTCCTGCCCTCAGAGCAGCCCGGGGCAGTGAACAACATTCAATAAAAACAATACAATTTTTTTAAAAAAAAATTAAAATACTATATGTGGGGAAAAAAACCCACCCCGCCCCACCCCTACCCCTCGCCAAAAGCCTGACAGAACAGCCAGGTCTTACATACATGCCGAAACAGCAGGCCCCAGAACCCTGGCAGAGGGTCCTGGGACTGGAGTGGCTGTTTCTAGATGCTTTGGAAAATTGGCTCTCTGTGTGAGGAATGATTTTTATTTTTTTATTTAGATCTTACAGCCAGGTCTTACATACACGCCGAAACAGCAGGAGAGTGGGAGCCAACCGAGTCTCCTCCGGGAGCGAATTCCACAGCACAGGGGCGGCCACGGGAAAAAATCTAACATCGGTGGCCACCCACCTCGCCTGGGGAACCTCCAAAAAGGTTCCCACAGATGATCTCAAGGGTAGCATAGGCACATGGAGAGTGAGGCGGTCCCACAGATAAGCAGGGCCCAGGACATGAAAGCTTTAAAGGTTAAAACCAGCACCTTGAACCTCGCCTGGTACTTTATAGACAGCCAGTGCAGAGCCCGGAGCACTGGTGTCATGCGCTCCCTGAGACCCGCCCCATAAGGAGATGGGCCGCAGCATTCTGCACCAGCTGCAGCCTCCGGACCAGCTTCTCTGGCAGTCCCACATAGAGCGCATTGCAGTAATCCAGCCTCGAGGTGATGAAGGCATGGAGACAGTGGCTAAGTCGGAGTCTGAGAGATACGTCTGAAGCCGCCAGATAAGATGCAACTGCCGAAATGCACTCCCCACCACGACCACAACCTGAGATTCCAGGCTGAGCCGCGAATCGAGGAGCACACCCAGACTCCACACTTGAGAGACCATGGGAGGTCAAAGCCCCCCCAAAAGAGGAGATTCAACCACCCCCAGGTCCCCCAAGCCCTCGCCCACCAACATCACCTCCGTCTTGTCAGGATTCAATTGCAGATGGCTCAACCTCATCCAAGCCCGCGCAGCTGACAGGCACTGGGAAAATAAGGAAACTGCATGCCCTGGGTCAATGGAAAAGGAGAGGTAGAGCTGAGTGTCATCAGCATACTGATGACACTGCATGCCCTGAAACCCCCTCACGATCTCCCCTAATGGTGGCATATAGCTGTTAAACAAGAGGGGGACAGAATGGCACCCTGGGGGACTCCACACGTGAGGTCCCAGGGGGAAGACGTACACTCCCCCAAGACCACCCGGTGAATTCTCCCGGCCAGGAACGAACGAAACCAGTCCAAGACTGTTCTGCCAATTCCAGCACGGTCCCGCAGGCGAGTCACCAACACCTCATGATCGACTGTGTCGAACGCAGCTGAAAGGTCTAGCAGGACCAGTAAGGTCTGACGACCCTGGTCCAATGCCAGATGGAGATCGTCAACCAAGGCCACCAATGCCATCTCTGTACTGTACCCAGACCGAAACCCAGACTGGGAGGGATCAAGGAAACCAGTGCAGTCCAGATGTTCCGGGAGCTGCCGTGCCTCAGCCGTTCAATAATCTTTTCTAAAAAGGGAAGGTTAGAGACCAGCCGATAACTGGTAGGAGCATCAGCGCCAAGAGATGGTTTCTTGAGCAGGGGTCTAACCACAGCCTCTTTTAGGCAGTCAGGCACCCTGCCCTCCCGAAGGGAGGCACTAACCACCCCAGCCAGCAACGGCCATAACGTCTCCTGGCTAGCTTTCACCAGCCAGGACGGGCATGGATCTTGCTCACAAGTAGTGGCACGAACAGATCCCAACAAGGACTCCACATCGGCAGGCGACACCATCTGAAACCGATCCCACAAAACAGGACAGGACGGGGCATCCATAGCCCCAAGATGATCCTCTGCAATAACTGTGGTGCCGAAATCGTGGCGGATGCGAGCGATCTTATCTACAAAGTACTCGATAAACCGGTCACAGCGGTCACTGGATTGCTCCAGGTCCAGGCGGAGGCAGGCAGGACTGACCAAGCCTTTCACCACCCGGAAAAGCTCCGCTGGACGTGACTTTGCAGATGCAATAAGAGCAGCAAAGAACTGCTTCTTTGCTGCCTGCACCGCCACAGCATAGGCCTTTAAACTGCTCTTATGCTGCGATCGATCATACTGGTCGCGAGTCCGGCGCCACCGTCGCTCTAACCGCCTGCTCTCCCGCTTCAAACACCGCAGACCCTCAGTAAACCAAGGAGACCTGCGGGAGACTCGAGAGGGCAGCGGACGCCTGGGAGCCACCCTGTCTATGGTCTCGGCCAACAAGGTGTTCCAGAAGGCTACGAGATCATCGACAGAGCGGGTGTCAAGGTCCAGGGGAAACTCCCCCAGAGCATTCCGGAACCGATCCGGTTCCATAAGTCTCCGGGGGCGGACCGATCTAATAGGTCCTGCACCCTGCCGGGGGCTATCGTGCGCCAGGATGCACGTCTTAAGGAGGTAATGGTCAGACCATGACAAAGGCTCTACAGCCTTAACTCCTACTAACTGACCCCCCGCCTCAAGGCCGGTGCAGAAAACCAAATCCAGTGTATGTCCCTCCTCATGTGTGGGGCCACAGATGATTTGGGACAGGCCCATGGTTGTCATGGAGGCCATGAACTCATGCCTCGCTCCTCCAAGATCGGTGTCAATGTGGATATTAAAGTCCCCCAGGACCACCAATCTAGGGGTCCGGAGGATCACATCTGACACCAAATCAGCAAGAGCATGTAGGGATGCCGCCGGGCAGTTGGGTGCACGGTACACCAGCAGCACCCCTAATCTATCCCCGGCCAAATCCAACACAAGATGGAGACAATCAACACCTGGTGGAGCCTGCACCGGATATCTCCTAAAAGACAACGCATCCTTGATAACAATGGCTACACCGCCCCCCCGTCCCTCCAGCCGAGGCTGATGCTGCACAGAGAACCCAGCCGGAACAAGATCAGCCAAAATAGGACCCGATTCATTGTCCAGCCAGGTCTCTGTAATACACACGAGGTCGGCATCCCACTCCGGGATTAACTCCCAGATGGTAGATGACTTATTGACAACTGACCTCATGTTCAGCAGCACCAGACCAAGGCCTGGGGTCTCCCGGGCCGCGAACCACAGCCTACTTGCGTGGGGGGTTGAGAGGGGAATGGGCACACGGCACTGCTCCCTCCTCACTGATGGAATACACCTCCCTACTGGACCATATCTCCCCCGACCTGTAACAACCCCGATAGCTGCAGAACCCCTCCCCTCCTCAGAGAACCCCGTTAGACACCCACCCTCCATAGGCTGCCCTACTAGGCCGGCAAGAGGGGTCCCACCCCCCTGTACCCCCCTACCTGCCTCTGACATCAGTGGGAAACCCTCCCCCTGTGAGGGTCACCCCATATCACATCGGGGGTTCCCCTCCACACCACCCCCCAACCTCCCTCTCCTGCCACCAGAGAAAGGTCAACAATCCCCACACCACACCCCAACCCCCAAAATTTGACCCTTCCAATATAAAAATTCCCCACACAATAAACACAGGACCCCACCCCACTCCTATGTGTCAGTATCTTCACCCCCCATTCCCACCCACATAGGGGGAGGAAGGGGAGGCAATGTCCCAGACTGTATCAACATGCAGGGGTGCTCTGCAGAACCGGTATAATATCTCGGGTAGCCACCTCCACCGCCTCCATCCGCTAGCGGCCCGCCAACGGCACTTTGCCCTTTGGTGACCCATGACACTGGGTCCTGGGGCTAGAGTGGCAGCTTCTGGATATTGGTCACAGTCCTCCCTGCCTGTAACTTGGCCCCAGAACCCTGGCGGTGGGTCCTGGGACTGGAGTGGCTGTTTCTTGATGTGGTTGAAAGACATCACCTCTGTGTGACGAATGATGGCCCAGACCCATGACAGTGGGTCCTGGGTCTAGAAGAGTGGGAGCTTAAAGATATTGGCCACACCTCTCCCTGCCTGTAACTTGGCCCCAGAACACTGGCGGTGGGTCCTGGGGCTGGAGTGGCTGTTTCTTTATACTTTGGAAAATTGCCTCTCTGTGCAAGGAATGATGGCCCTAGACCCATGACAGTGGGTGACAGTGGCACTAGCACCAGCAGACATTGGTTGTCAGGGTACAGAACCCTTGCCACAGATGGCATATAGGCCTGGCCTCAGGGCCATTGGCACCAGCAGACAGTGGGTTAACAGGGTACAGAACCTTTTGCACAAACAGAATATAGGCCTGGGGGCCTTTGACACTAGCAGCAGCTGACATTGGTTGCTGGGGCAGTCAGTCAGGTGGTATGGCATGAGCGGCAGTCAGGCAGACTGAGGCAGGGTTCGAACTTTACAACCTGGGCGGGCGGGCAGGTAGGCAGTGTGGCATGAGAGGCAGTAGGGCAGGTGGGCTTGGTCAGGCTTTGAGGCAGGAAACCTGGGTGGGCAGACAGGCACCTTGGCATGGGAGGCAGGAAGGCAGACTGAGGCATGCTTTGAGCTTGGTGGCAAGCTGGGTGGGCAGACAGGCAGCGTGGTATGGGAGGCAGTAGAGCAGGCAGGCTGGGACATTGGCAGCAGGGCACTCAGATAGGCTAGGAAAGACTGTGCAGCATGAGAGAGAGTGAGAGCCAGTCAGCAGGCCGAGATCTTGTAGCCATAGGCCGGCTGGCAGGCTTACAGTTTGTTTCCCAATGCCATCCTGTGCCATGAGGTCAGTCAAATAAGGCGGCTGAGGTCCTCTAGTATGAGAGAGAGAGAGAGAGAGAGAGAGAGAGAGAGAGAGAGAGAGAGAGAGAGAGGGTGGGTGTCAGGCATTGGGAGGGGGGACAGCACCTCAGTAGCATAGGAGCAGTAGCCCTAGCCCAGATTAAGGACAATGAGAAGGAGCCCTGTCCCGCCTGCCCCTGGCATGGGATGGCGTGTGCCAGTGCACCATCACTCCTTGTCCAGGGGCAGTTCAGGGAATCCCAGCAGTGGAAGGTTCACCTTTAGGAACAACAGCTGCTCCACCAACTTGGCCCCCAGTCTCAGGTTGTGCGGGGAGCAAATGTCCCCCGCCACAGAGAACACCCGCTCGGTGGGGACACTGGTTGGTGGGCAGGACAATAATCCCCTGTCCACTTTGGACAGGGCCAGCCACACATTAGTCTTGCCAGCCCAGTAGGCCAAGGAATAGCTGCTGGAATCGCTGCATGGCTCTTCATCCAGGTAGGTCTTGACTGCTTCTAAGGTGCCGTCGTACTCCCTCTCGTAGCTGTCCCTGGGAACCACCACCCCCATTGCCCTCAGCCATGCTGTCTGCCCTTTTGTGCTGGGCCCCATGCGCCCCAGAGTGGGCTGCGCAGAGGAGGAGGGGTGCTGCTACTGCTGCTGATCCTGCTGTTGCTGCTTCTACCGCTAGTCCTAGAGGCAGGGATAGACCCCACTGACTGAAAGGGGCAACTGCTCCCACTCCCACCATCCCCAGGGGCATCTTGCTGCTGCTTCCACGCACTGTCAAGAGCCCGCTCTGCCTTCCAGACCCTCCCCACAAGATAATCCTTCTAGAGGCCATAGAGGGATGACTTGCGTGCCACGCTGCCCTTGAGCATGGGGTCCAGCATTGTTCCCAAAATATATTCCCCCCACAGCAGGAGTTCGTCAAACCTCGCCTTCAGGCCTGTCTTGAGCTTCTGCGCCAGCCCAACCGCCTCAGCCCCCAGCTTCTTCTTCCCGAGGGCCACAATCCTGCCCCTGTAGAATCTCCTCAAGACTCCGGTGGAGACTCTGGACCAGAGGGGTCACCTGGCTGATTGTGGCCATGGAGGAGCTGATAGTCTCAGTCACTTCCAGGAATGGTCACAGAACGAAGACCATCTGGGAGAGGATCTCCCATTCTGCCCCACTGAAGCCTGGAGAAGCCCCACTGTCTGTGTCCAATTGCACCTGACGCAAGGCGGCTTTCTGCTCCACAAGCCGTTCAAGCATCAGGAAGGTGGAATTCCACTTGGTGGAGACATCCTGCACCAGCTGGTGCACTGGCCGGCCTTGCTCTGCCTGCTTGGCCCTGGTGGAGAAGACAGAGTCACAGAAAGTCCCCATCAGGAAGCCTCAGGAGAAGAACTTCATCCTCATTGCTAAGGGCAATTGCCTGCCGCCCTGCTGCCACAGGACCGATGTGGTTGCCCTGCTTTAAGGTGGGGTCTGCCACCTGCAGATGGGGTGACAACTCCAACTGATATTGGATATAATTTGTATGGCTTTGGGTTTTTTTCTGGGGTCATTGGGTTTTACTTTAGTCTCAATAGGAGGTCATGGAAGCAAAAATTTGGGTAACCACTGCCCTAAGATGAAGAATTTATTTTCCATCCCGTTTGCTCAGTGCGGAGTCCATTAACCAGTAAATGGGGGGAGCACATGCTCCCCTGATATGGGTCCCCCTGCAGATGTGAAGAGGTCTCCTGGCTTCCCTCCCCCACTCAGAAAAAACTGAGTGGGGATGTTCTCCAGGGGATGTTCTCCACTCAGCTGCTTCTCCCCGGCACATAGGCCGGGGAGAAGCAGGGAACAGCCAGGAGTCCAGACTAGTGAAGCAGCAGCCCAGTCAGTGAGGTAGGTCAGCCCAGGGCCTGGGGAGCTGCAGGTAGCAGGACTGGCATCCTGGAGTATCCTGGAGTATCCTGGAGTATCTAGGATGCTTGAGTAATACCTGCATTTTGGGGTACTGGGTACCCAATGGGGGGCTGGGTATCCTGTTGGGTGCCCACTGGTGGTGCCCAGAAATGCAGGTATTACCCACGGGTAGCCAAAGTGCTACCTGCTGCAGCTCTAGCTGCAATCAGATTTGATATACTTTGTATGTGTTTGTTGTTCACAGTTTGAGATCCCAGCATTATTAGGGATGGGCGAACGTGGTTCAGAAGTTCAGAGTTCGGACCGAACTCGACCAGTTTGGTGGACTGAACCGAACTTCCGAACCGAACTCGATTTTCAAACCGAACTGAACCGAATTTCCAAACTTGGTTCTGTTCGCCCATTCCTATAAGATAATATTCCATTTAGTTCAGTGGGGTTTGAATTTCTGAACTCTGTTCGGAAGTTTGGAGTTTGGACCGAACTCAAATAGTTCGGTTGACCAAACCGAACTTCTGAACCGAACTTGATTTTCAAACCAAACCGAATTTCCGAACTCGGTTCTGTTCGCCCATCCCTAAGCATTCTATTTGTTTCAAAAGGGGGTCACAAAAGCAAAATGTTTAAGAACCACTAAGCTAGAAACCAGTTACCCATGAGCCAAAGCTGAAGAAATGTGAAATAGTTAGATAAAGATGAGAAATTCAACAGCCACTGGCCACAAAGAAGAGAACTACTGGTATCACCCTCTGTGAGTATTTTCTATCTGACTTACCCCTTCTATTCTTTGATGGATGACAAACTGTGTAGAAAACAAATAATTTGCTTCCACTTAGCTGCCTACATTTTTATTCTAAATACTCATAAATGAATTTAATGCCGATGAATGTGGGAGACTAATACCATTAGTTTCAGCCAGATACAGATTAGGCAGACATTGTGCAAGATTCTCCACACAGCTCTGCCAATGTAGCTAAATCTCCATCTTTGACACCCCTGCTAATATGCCAGTCCTAGGCCTCTTTTTGTGCAGACACTGCAGTTACAGTGGCTTTTAAATAAGTGGAATTAGAACAACAAAGACTTTTCCACTCATGTTCTAAACTAGGATTGGAGTCAAGGTTGACAGAGGTAAACGTTTTGGCTGCATGTTGCTCCTACCTTGTGGACATGCTATAATGTTTCACTGTGTGTTGTCACTGTCAAGTTGTGCCTGGATCCAGAAAAAGCAGAGGAAAGGATTAAAAGGCACACACACACACACACACACCCTGCCCCCACACACTTGGGTTCCTTTTATATCTCTTTATAGGAACTAGGCACAACTGCAGTCTTGAATAGAAAGACTACTACTAACTACTAACATTGATGGCCTTCCCAAAATAGTAGTATTGGATGAGATAAACCATGATTCTACCTTCCCTACGCAGTGGCCAGGACTACTGTCTAGTGTCAGCAGAAAGATATTTGCTCTAAACAAGCAGAGTATCAGTCAATGAGCCACTACAGCCCCATTCTTTCTGATCCTATGAGAGAATGAGAGAATTCATGTGTAGTATAGGCTCAGTGTTCTTCTGTCATTGTGAGGGTCACTACATATGTAAAAGCCCTTTGATTTTCCTACTTCTGTGAATACATGTGTTTTTATATGGAAGCACATCAGGGAGAATTTGAGGGGGGAAGAATGGGGGGTATGCCCTGGCAATTAAATTCAAGGGGAGGGGTGGAGCCCAGTAAATATTCCCCGCAGCAGTGTGCACCCTGAAATATAAACGACCAGGAAAAGGCCAATATTCCCATTTCAGGGTTAGAAACAAAAGCCAGAAAAAAACGTTTATGGTTCATTTGGCTTTCATTAATGACGTACCATCCCTCTCCACTGGATTGGTCATCATAAAGATTAAATCACAAGAACTCCTGTTTTATATTCAGTTGTAGGGAAGCAAGGTGGTCCAGTGGTTGGTTTCTAGCTAGAAAATAGGGTTCAATTCTCTGCTCCAATATACTCTGGAGCAAAAGGTGTGGCTTCTGGGGCAGACATGGGCATTAACATTTCTTTCTTTCTTTCTTTCTTTCTTTCTTTCTTTCTTTCTTTCAAATTAAGAACTGGAGCACATCAAATCTTCAGGACCATGGGTCTTGGTCCAGAGGCTGATCTACTGAAATTTTGCACACTTCCAGCTGAGAACACACTAAATCTGGGGTGGACGTTTTGTTCTCGCTTGGGGCCACTTTGAAAATTATTATTATTTGTTCTGAGGACCACATAGAAGATGGGACAGGGGGTGCTTAAGAGGTGTGCATAAAAAAGAACGGTCCAGCTATGGACTGGTGCCATGAGTATGGCCCCTATCCTTGTGTGAAAACCCTCACCTCTGCTCCCTTGTCCTGAGCTCAGTTTTTCAGTGCTTCAGGGGTAGGAAATGGATCCAGTGGCTAGATTCAGGAAATGGAAAAGGGCCACATAAAAATTTGCCAAGGGCGGTATTTATTTATTTTATTTTTATCCCACTCTTCACCGAAATGAACATAACACATATAAAAACATAAATAAAATACTTATAAAAACAATTAAAAGGAAACCCTAAATGCCACCCACAACCTTCTCATTAACCCCTCCACACCATCCAACCCAAACCTATCCAAGTCTGCCAAACACCTGGTCAAACAAAACCTGGTCTTGCATCTCTTCCGAAAGACAAGTCAGCTCACATCTCCAAGGGGAGAGAGTTCCATAATTTTGGAGCAGCCACTGAAAACGCCTCTCTGCCTGCCCTCATAGTACGAACCTCACAGGCAGCTGGTATTCACAATAGTGTGCCCTCTGCAAACCTCAGAGGTCATGACAGAAGAGGTGGTCTTTCAGATATCTGAGCCCAAGCTGTTTAGGGCTTTGTAGGTCAAAACCAGCACCTTGAACTGTGCCTGGAAAGCTATTGGCAACCAGTACAGATTCTGGAGGACCGGTGTAATGTGATTCTGGTGACGAACCACTGACAGAAGGTGGGCCACTGCGTTCTGTACCAACTGCTGCTTCCAAACAGTCATCAGGGGCAGCCTCATGTAGAGCACATTGCAATAGTTTAGCTTTGAGATTACGAAGGCACGGATGGTGGCCATTTGGCCAAGTCTGAGTCTGATAAAAAAAGGTCACAACTTTCTCACCAGATGAAGTTGGTGAAAAGCACTCCTGGCACAGTCACAGCCAGCAATGGATCCAAGAGCAACCCAAAGCATTGAACCTGAGTGAGGCTGGACCCCATCAATAAGAAGGGTCTCTATGTCCCACAGGTTACATGACCAGCCCACCATCATCACCTCGGTCTTGTCTGGATTCAATTTCAATCAGCTCACCCACATCCAGCCCCCAACAGTAGTCAGGCACCTGGTAAGTACTGAGACTGCAGGTCTGGGTCAGATGAAAAAAAGTGATAGAGTTGGGTGTCATCAGCATACAGATGACACTTCACTCCAACTCTCCTAACTATCACACCAAGGGGCCTCAAACACTCATTTAACAGGAGTGGGAGCAAGGTGGAACCCCACAAGAGAGCTCCCAAGGGGATGATGAACCACCACCCATCAACATACTCTGGGTTCTCCCATCCAGGAATGAGTGGAACCACTCAACCCCTGCCAGGTCCCACAGCCATGTAAACAACACTCATCAACTTTATCAAAGGCTGCCGAAAGAGCTAACAAAATCAACAATCTTTCCCTGGAGTGCGAGGCCACCACCCATTCAATAAAGTTCCCTAAAAAGGGAAGGTTAGAGATAGAATTGTAGCTGGCAGGGGAGACAACATCAAGAGATGGTTTCTTGAGTGGGGGATGGATGAGTGCAATTTTGAGGCCAGGCACTCTGCCCTCCCAAAGGGAGGCATTGATAAGCCCATTCAGCAACAGTCCCATTGTCTCCCGACAGGCATGAATCTAGCTCACAACTGGTTGCTCAAACCGCTCCAAGCACAGCCTCCGTTTTCGTAAGTGAGACGAATTGAAGTCAATCCAAGCAAACTGAACAAGACCAGGCTTCCCAATCTCCAAACGCTGACTCTGCACTCAAGGTGGCAGCGTCCAATTTGAACCAAATATGAGCCACTTTATCTGCAATCCCAGTGGCAAACTCATCACAATGGGCAGCTAGTGACTTTAACTCCAGGTGGATGTAGCCAGGATTTAATAAGTTATTCACCAACTGGGAGAGCTCTGCTGGATGGCACTTTGCAGACTCTATGGCACCAGTGAAGAAAACTTTCTTCACCACTGCCACAGGCACAAATAGTCCTTCAAAAACAGTCTATGGGTGTTTTTAGACAAGCGCTACCCCATCCATTACCCACCCATCATGCATGTTGCCCTATGCATCCCTGCAACATGCATGATGAGTGGGTGATGGGCAGGTAATGGGTGAGGAGGCACTTGTCTAAAAACACCCTATGCTGCAGTTTGTTGACTGTGACATGAGTTGAAAACCACCTATGTTCTAACCATCAGCCTTTACACTTTTGCAACTTCCATATAGGTCCTTCGTATACCAGGGAGACCTGGTATACACTCTTTAAAAAGGGAGGCTGCTGCAGTAGAGGAAGTGGATGCTTGGGTGCCACCATATCTATAGTCCGGGTCAACACAGTATGCCACAAATCAACTAGGACATCAACAGATGGGCCAGCAAGGTCAGTGGGTAAATCTCCCAGAGAGTTCTGGAATCCTATTGGTTCTCTGAGGAAGAACCATCCTAACTGATCCACTACCCCAAGGGGGCCAAAGGAGGGCAGGGATCTGAGCCCTCAAAAGACCATGACATAGTGTCATAGCAACACCCCCAATAATCGGACTGCCTGTTTCCAGGTGAGTTTTAGAACAAAAGATCCAATATGTGTCAGGTCAGATATCAACTGGGATAAGCCCATAGCTGTCATGGCAGTCATGAACTCCTGCTCTGCCCCTGAAAGACCGACCTCAGCATTATGTTGAAATCACCCAAGACAATAAGTCTGGGTGACTTCAACACCCCCTCAGAGACCAGCTCAGCTAAAGCACTTAATAAATAAATTAATCAGTCCCAGCAATAGGGATGTGCAAACGCAGATCGGAAGTTTGGAGTTCAGCCTGGACTCGGCCTGTTCAGACAACCGAACTGAACTTCCGAATCAAACGCTCGAACTTCCGAACAGTTCGGAAATGTTTGGATGAGTTCGGATGAGTGTGGGGGTGGGAAAAACTTGACTTTAGGTGGGAAAAACATGACTGGAAAGGGGAGGCAGCTGAGGAGCAGACTTCATGGCACCAGGGGTGGACACCAGGGGTGGACACCAGGGCCAAAAATACCGATACCGAAAAAATTTCGGTTTCGGTGCCAATAGCACTTTTTTGAACATTCGGCCGAGTTCAGCCGAACCAAACTCCACTGAACTGAACAGCTGAACCCGAACTCGGGTTTTGAACTGAATGATCGAATGACCGAACATCCGAATGGCGTTCTGTTCACCCATCCCTACCCAGCAATACACACGAGGTCAGTGTCCTCATCCTGAATAAGATCATGGAAGAGAGTTGTTTTATTTACCACTGACTTCACATTAAGCAGCACCAGCAACAGGTCAGAGGTTCTGCTGACCCCAACCCCCAACTGTCCTGAGACAGGGGGAGAGGAGGACAGGGGAACGGACACCAGACTCCTACCCATGTACGTCTGATGGCATCATTTCCTCCCCACCTGCCATACTTCCCAGTAGGACCTCAGTTGGCTCAACAGCTGCCCCACTGACTCCTCACCCCTGAGGAAATCCTCCTTCTGCTTGCTCTGCAAGAAGCTGGGGGACATCCCCCGAGCCCAACAGCCCTGGAGAAAAATTGGCCAGGGAGGCAGGCCAGGAAGCAAACCTACCCACATACCCTTGTCCCCGCTCTCACCAGGGGGGTATAACACCCCCACCCCCTATTCACCATGCACATACGCCCTTCTCTCACAAGGAGGTCATGGCATACCCCTCATCATCCCCAATCCAATCCCACTCTCCCCAGGAAACAATTCATCCCAACTTCCTCCAACTCATCCAAGCCACACCCATTTCCCCACCTCAGACTGCTGCAAGTACCCCCTCACTGGGGGGCCGTGGCACCAATTCCCACTCCCAACCCCCTATGTTTGTACCTCCTCTCACCAGGGACCCATGGCACCATCACCCCATACCTACCCCCCCCAAAAAAAAAAACCTTCCCCATCCCACACTCTTCTAAATATAATTTAAAACAAAACAAAGAAGAATGACCCATCCCCAACTTCTGGGTGATAGCAGCTGCCACAGGCAGCCGACTGTGGAGTCTGGAGTCCTTTGAACAGCTAGAGGGGTGGGTTGGAAACAGGGTAGCCCCTGGCCTAGGGTTCCTGCACTAGATCAACTCTGAAGTAGAAACCGTAGTGACAATATTTTCATGATTGGAAACCCAGATAAGAAAAATATCCCTGTAAGTATAATGAAGCTTTGAGAAATAGAGGCAGGTAGGAACCAGATGGATAGAAGATAGAGAATGGTGAGTGGACATTGTAAGGTCGGGGGGAGTGGAATGAAGGAAGAGAAGGAGGGGGACGGACATAGGTTACTTTGAACTGCATACATATCCCCCTGTGTTGCACACTTTGTGGCTATATGCTGTTCTTGTGTTTGCTACAACAATTAGTCAGTCACCAGTAAGCAAATAAAGATACAAAAATATAGCACAGATTCTACAACCAAGCCAGCCTTGCTATTGCACAATGACAGGCACATAAATACAACAAGCTCTGAAAAGGAGCCAAATCAAATACTGCACACCTGGCTCCCATTTGTTACAAGTTTACAACTAAAAACAAAAAATCTTGACTTTTACAGCCCAAAATCATGTAGCTGGCCTGAGCAGTGCATAGTTTTGCTCCCTTCTCCTAACCGACCTCCCCGTAACAGAACTGAAAAGAACAAAGGCAACTTGGAAAGATCAATGTAATAATCTTCCTTCTTTTCAGTGTCTCTCACTCCTGGTTCCTGGACTCAGTGCCAACATTTTAAACAAAAACAAACATAAAATAGGAAATATGACAGCAACAAAAATGTTGAGCTGCTTCCATCCACCCACACATGCGTAGTGATAAAACCAAAATATGACAGAAACATTTACTCTTGGCAGGGCAACTCAGCTTTCTCATCCTGAGGAATCAGAGCCCCACAAAACATTTCTCCTGGCATGTTATTTCATCAGCGAGGCCACTTAAATAAATCACTAAGACCCTGATGGTACTATGTAGACACAAGCCTAGGGAGGGGTGTGGAGGTCTGAGCCATAGGCCCGTGGAGAGGGACATTTCCAGAGTTTCTCACTACGTATAAGGAGCATACATACTTCTTACACCCCTTCCTGATGTGTGGGTCTAGCATACTTTCTTCTCCCTGCAGCTAGTCAGTTCTGCCTTTTTCCCCTCCATACTTGCACTCTCTTTCCTAAATTGTTTAAGGGGAAGAAAGCTCCTCAGTCTCTCTCCTTCCCCAGCAAGTCACACACAAGTAGAATCTGTGTCTCTATTAGCAAAACAGCAAAACAAACCCAACAGACTCAGGCCAGACCCTTATTTAAGCATGTCTGAGCCAATCTCATTCTGAATTCTATTTAGAAGACAAATATTTGGTTTCCACCGCATGGTCAAATGTGACATGGGTGCCTCAGTTCAGTCCAGAGACCCCCTTGGGAGCTGTGCAAACAAAATCCTCCGTACCAGAAAGCCAAACAAAACAAAAATCCTACCTGATTTTGAGAATTTGAAAAAACAAAACAAAAACTCTCTTGCTTTCTTAATTTTTAATGAGAATGTGGTAGAGTGCCTTACTGGATTTTAAAAAAAACCATATAATTAACTTGTGGAGCTCACATCTACAAAATAGTACTAAGATAGAATAACTTTGCAAGATTCAAAATAGGACTAGATATTTATTGGGACAGCAGCTGCAGAATGAAATTACATGGACTTTTATGCACCTGGGATAAGTTTACCACTAGTTTGGATGAAAGTAGTCTTCTTCCAATGTCTGAGAGAAGCATAGGAATGGAGGCTACTAGGAACTTCTGAATTTTAATCCTGCATCCAATGTGTCATCTGTCTAGCAATCACTTAAAGCTGCTGTACCTCAGTTTACCCATTTCTAGAACCAAAAAGAACCTACTTGACTGAGTCTCTACCTCCCTTGAGTGGGTGATTTATTATTAGCAGTTCACAATTAGGTATAATGTTGGGTGAGAACAGATGTGATGTTGGGCCGTGTCAATGGCTAACCTAGGCTCTTGCCCCCAGTCTGTGTCCAGGTCACAGTCCAGACTAAGGTCTGCCTGACTGGGTCACAGCAGGCTATTACCTCACGTCTGCTGTGGACTGGCAGACACGATCCAAAACAGGTCCACCATAGTTGGCCATCATTGTCTGTCATGGCAGGGACAGGGCACTGGGCACAGCACAGGGGCAGAGCTGGTCAGCCATACATTTGTGGGTCTGCCCCCCTCCCCCCGGCAGGCAGACTATTGGCATATTTGTTGTGCGGCCTCACCCAGTCCAGACCACGTCCACCATGGCTTCCTGATCCAACCTGAGTTGAGCCACCACTGTGCAGCCGTCATGTTTGTTTCCACCCATTGAAAGTTAGCATCAGTCTCCAGTCACTCTTCTGTTTTGTCAAATTTTATAGCCTTGTAGGAATCAAGAAATAATGTGGCCTTCCAATGGCTGGATCCAGCATAGGAAGAAGGTGGCCAAGACTTGGACAGCCCTACCCTATTTTTTTTTCTTTTCAGCCTGTCTGCTCCCCATCACCACTCCATATAGCATCCAACACAGAAACACTTTTCAGGTCATTTGAGAAAGGCCTGCATCCTTAGCACAAGTTAGAATCATCTTGATAATTAATATTGCATGTATACACACACACATGCCCATATATAAATGTCCAAGTTGTTAACTGCCCAACCCATGTGGGGGGACATATCCTCAACCTGGTGTTCTGTTCTGGTCTTGAGGCGGGTGATCTGGTAGTGGGGGATGTGAGGGTCAGATCATTACCTCCTACAGGCTAGCCTCCCGGCACACCACCCCCAAAAGGGGAAGGGACCAGTTAGGTTGGTCTGCCCCCGGAGGCTGATGGAACCTCAGCGGTTCCAAGAGGCCCTGGGGGATTTAACCTTAGACCATGACAGCCACTCAGTTGATGAACTTGTCCGAGCTTGAAACATATTGCTCTGGGAGGCCATTCACAGGGTAGCTCCGAGACGTCTCCTGCCTCTGTCTTTGTCACCGCAGGGCCCCTTGGTTTACTGAGGGTCTGCGGTGTATGAAACAGGCAGGTAGGCGACTAGAGTGACGCTGGCATCGGACTCGCACTGAATCTGACCGACTTCTCCATAGGGCCCACTTGTGGTCCTATGTTGAGGCTGTGAGGATGGCAAAGAAAGAGTTCTTTGCCGTCCTCATAGCATCTGCAAAGTTGCGTCCAGCGGAGCTGTTCTGGGTGGTGCGGGGGCTTGTCAGTCCGGCCTCCCTCTGCCTGGACAGGGACTTGTCCCAGGGCCGCTGTGAGTAGTTTGCCATCTACTTTACAGACAAGATCTCTTGAATCCAGAACAACTTCGACACTGGATTAGGGGCAGTAGAGGTGGAGCACGAGGGGATGGAGGCCCCGTCTGGTCCATCTTCTTGGGATGTGTTTCAGGAAGTGACGCCAGCCGATGCTGTGGATGTTCTGGGGTTTGTTAGAGTCACCAGTTGTGAATTAGACCCATGCCTGTCTTGGCTGGTCAAAGCCTCCAGGTAGACATCGGAGCCAGTGCTGGCGAGGGTAATCAACTGGGGAGACTGGGAGACTGCCGGGGAGACTTCGGTAGGGGAGAATGCCCCCTGGTCTCAAGGAGGCCGTTGTGTGCCCCCTGCTGAAGAAATCATCCTTGGATGTGGACACATTCGCCAGCTACCAGCCTGTCTCTAACCTTCCCTTTTTAGGGAAGGTTATTGAATGGGCGGTGGCACTGCAGCTCCAGGCTCATCTTGACAGCATCGGTTTCCTTGACCCATTTCAATCGGGGTTCCACCCCATCTATGGCACAGAGACGGTGCTGGTGGCTTTGGTGGACAATCTCCGCTGGGAGATGAATGCAGAATGTTCAACACTTCTGGTTCTGCTAGATCTCTTGGCTGCTTTTGACACAGTGGACCATGGGCTGCTGTTGAGACGATTGCGATTCCTGGGGGCTCTGAATGGAACTGTCCTTGGATGGTTCTGATCATTCCTCTCAGGGAGAAGCCAGCAGGTTGTCCTGGGGGCTGAATCTTCCAGCCCCCGGGCCCTGGGTTGTGGCATTCTGCAAGGTTTTATTCTGTCTCCATTATTGTTTGATGTATACATGCAGCCCTTGGGAGAGATCATGAGAGGGTTTGGTGTGCATTGCCACCAACTAGGGATGGGCAAACAGAACGGAGTTCAGAAATTCAGTTCGGTTTGGTTTGGTTTAAAATTCGAGTTTGGAATTTCGGTTCAGATCGGTTCGGTTTGAAATTCGAGTTCGGTTTGGAAGTTCGGTTCGGTCGACCGAACAGACCAAGTTCAGTCTAATTCCGAACTTCCGAACCAATTTTGGCTATTCAAAACCAGGGTTTTTTGGTGGGTGTTTCCACTATGCATGGGTGAACAGAACGGAGTTCGGAAATTCGGTTCAGTTCAGTTTGGTTTGAAATTTGAGTTTGGTTCGGAAGTTTGGTTTGGTCGACCGAACAGACCAAGTTCGGTCTGAACTCCAAACTTCCGAACCGCATTCGCCCATCCCTACCACCAACATGCTGATGACACCCAGCTCCACCTCTCCTTTTAAACTGACCCAGGTCCTGCCATCTCAGTGCTGTCCCAATGTTTGGAGGCTGTGGCGGGATTGGTTACGGCAGAGCAGACTGAAGCTCAATTCTGATAAGATGGAGGTGATGGTGGTGGGTAGGGTGAAGGAGGTGTGAGCTCCCCTCATAGAGGGGGTCTTCCCTCCCGTAGCCCAGCAGGTTTGGAGTTTGGGAGTATTATTGGATTCAGATCTCCGCCTGGATTGGCAGGTGGAGATGGTGGCTAAGGCTGCCTTTCGCCAGCTGTATCTGGTGCAGAGGCTGCGTCCATATATTTCCAGACCCGACCTGGCCACCCTCATCCATCCCTTCATCACCTCGAGGCTGGACTACTGCAACACACTCTATGTGGGGCTTCCCTTGATGCTGATTCGGAGGCTGTAGCTGGTGCAGAATGCAGTGGCCTGTCTCCTGACGGGGACGAGCCAATGGGAACACATCATGCCCGTGCTCCGTGCACTGCACTGGCTGCCTATAGCATACCGAGCCAGGTGTTGGTTTTGGCCTATTAAGCCCTACACCGACTTGCCCTTCATACCTCAAGGACCGCCTCTCCTTCCGTGCCCCATAGCAGCCCCTTCGGTCTGCCAGGGGCGCCTTCTTGGAGGTCCCCCATGTAAAGCGGGGGGCCACAATGGAGAAGGCATTCTCGGTGGCCGGGCCGCAACTATGGAACTCCCTCCCAGAGGAAGCCTGTCTGGCCCCAAGCTTGATGGCCTTCCACTGGGCCTGTAAAACCTGGCTGTTCTCCCAGGCCTTTGGGGGAGGGGAGGGGGTTGGGATAGAAGCTTCTGTGGGGGTTGTTCTTAGGTGAATTTTTAGATGTTTTAATCTTTAATTTTTGTGTTTTATTATCTTATTATTATTTAATCTATTGTTACTTTTATGTTGTAAGCCACCCCGAGATGCCATGGGCATGAGAAATGCAAATAAATAAATAAATAAAAATTAAAATACACAGCAAGGTCCAGCTGGCAGCCCCCGTCCACTAGCTGGTGTAGAGAGGCATAAGCTTTTCACGGAATTTACCTGTTTTTCAGATGCTATAAAATAGAGTAGCAAATTGAGAGGGATAAATAGGGGGAAGCAAGGCAAGAAGAGTGAAAAATCATAATAAGGTGAGAAGGACTATTATGACTTTTTAACACTTTCTGTCATGTCTCCCTCTATTTATGTCTCACAGTTGGCCAGTCTATTACACAGCATCTGATGAAGCTTATGCCCTTCTACACCAGTTAGTCCCCAAAACACCCCACTGCTTTTGCAGCCCTGAAAGTGGTCTCATAAGGCCTGCAGCACTGAATAATGAAAGTTGAAATAAAACTATCCATAGTACATTCTGAATGGATGCC
Source organism: Sphenodon punctatus (assembly GCA_003113815.1). Taxonomy (NCBI): domain Eukaryota; kingdom Metazoa; phylum Chordata; class Lepidosauria; order Sphenodontia; family Sphenodontidae; genus Sphenodon; species Sphenodon punctatus. The sequence goes on from QEPC01008742.1 coordinate 3,961,571, forward strand.
ATTTGTTTATCATTTTGTTTCAATTTAAGATCTATATTTTTTAAGTGTAATATTTTTGAGATAGATGATGCGTAAAGGTTTTGTTTGACCTTTTGATCCATTTTGTATGTGGCTTTCAGATACAAAATGGTCGAACCAGATAGATAGGTAGTTAGAAAGATGTCTACACACATCCCATTGTGAGATAGAAAAGGAGATACAAAAAAGATGCTAACGGAGCACTTTAAGCATAAGGCTTGTTTTAGACAACTCTGTCTGCAACAGACAGTATAGTGGGGTGCCAAAAATCAGCAGTCTCTTGTAAGTAGGCTAGAATTCACTTCTGTTTCATTCTCCCAGCCTAACTTGTTCACAGTCTTGCCCATATAGTTTATTACTGCTCCAGACTGTTTCATCATGAAATGAATGTGGAGTTTATCTCTCACAGAAGATAATCTTGTTATAGACAATCTAGTTATTGAATGTCCTCGACAAAGAACAATCTTGTTAATAGCTTCCCTGCTCAAAGATGTGTCACTTCAAATCCATCTTTTATCTGGATCTTGGCTACATATAAATGTCCTCATCTTCAGCTCCCCTTCCTCAGACTGATGATGACGGGTCTGTCTTGGAGTCAAAATGCCTTGCAAAAAGACTTACTCAGCTGGTCGAATTTATTTCACACAAAAATGGTCAGAGAGAAGTTTTATCTAAATGACCATCATCTTTCTTCCTATGCAGCACGTACTTGCCAATTTTGCAGTTTCCCTTAAACAATGTCATCTATTCAATTTGACTTAGATAAAAAGGGGTCAGACCATTCTCCATAGATCCATGCATGGAAGGGACATGCTGTCGTATCTTTCCCCTTCACATGGAAGGGAATTCTGCCAACTTCAGGGCATCAAAACACCTCCTCTGAACTCTGTGAAACCTTCTCGATAACCAGCGACTCATGTTCACTGCATTTTTCCCGCTGACTGTGAACGCAGTGAACACGGGTCTCTGCATGTAGGTCAGAGTCTGTACAGAACCATGGTGTGATGGGGAAGATGTGTCAAAGGCCGGTCCTGGGGAGGATGCACTTTCCCCCTTTTTCATCCAGGAAAATAATGAATAGCCTAGGCCAGCATTATCTTGCGTTATCAGCATTATCATGTTCAGAGTTCTATGTAGGAGCTTTCAAGAAAGCTGTGACCAATGCTTGAAGCCTGGGGAGACAACAAGAAATAAAGCTGCAATTGGAACACAATAGCTCTTGTCCTAAAGTTGGAAGATTTCATTGTTGCTGGGGTTTTTACAAGAGGAGAAACACTTCCGGTTGAATGGCTGACTGAGCAGGGGGAAATTCTTGGCCATGACACCTTTGCAGATATTTCCTCTCACTAAGCCGTTGCCATCATCCCCCCCCCCCACACACACACACACAAAAATGGTGATCTGGGTCACCAGTTGTCTTGTCTGTCAGAGATTTAGGGAGGGGCAGAGACAGGAGAACCCTTTCCCCTTGGCCCTTACGGATGTGCCCATGCCCTTTACAAGCGCCATGATCTCATGGTGCTTGGAAGGGTGTGTGTACTAAGGTCAGAAAGGGGAGGAAAACTTTTTCATGCCCACCCCTTTCTGATTTGGCCATGATCCCCACCCAAAGCATTCAGGATGGGCATGGTTCAGGAGGTGCAATCACCCCCCCCCCCAAGCCCTCCTCCTGGTTCCCATGGGGGCATAGGTTAGCTTACACATCAAAAACAAATAATGCATACCTACATTATAATGTAAATTGTGATCTTTAAGTAGGCATTCAACAGGTTAAATTACATTATTTGCAAGAGTTATGCCCCTGAAATATTTGATAGCAGTGATTGAGGACAAAACTTTGCATCTTGGGCACATCTGAATGTGCTGTTCTCATGAGTAGTCTACTCATTGGGTGTCTTTATATGGGCAGCACCTACATCTCTGGCCCGCTTTAGCCCCAGGCAGGCCGTCCGGTTAAAGGCAGCCTACTAGATATGCAGAAGAAGCAGAGGTAGGGCAGGCCTGCCAGTGGTGCTCCAGGAAATACAGGAGCACCACCAGAAGAGTGACAAGCCCAACCCTGGGGTACCGGCAGGAGGTGGGGTTGCTGTCCATCTGCTCAGTGAATGGCCACTGCAGCACCGCTCCTGGCTGACGGAGTTGCAGGCGGCAGCTCAGAACATCAAGCAATCTACCCGCAACTTTATGGTGTAGGGGAGGGACCACCACACAGGTGGAACATGGTCCACGGCAGCCTCTGGGTCTGTTTAAAATGGACCCAGGTAGGGCTTCAAGCAGGCACATGTGGGGGTGGACTTGCTCCAGGATGAGCACATCCTGCGGCGACGTGTAGACGACACCCATTGCCTTGATATGTCATATCATGGGCAGAGCAGAGTGGCAGGAGATGTGATGTGATGTGAAAGGGAGATGTGAGATTTGATTTGAAATATGACTTAGATTGATTGGCACTGAATCAAGGGAAGGAACTGGCACACAGAAGAGGTAACAAATACATCTTCTGGAGAAAAGAGGATCAGATGCAGCACAATACTGCGAACTCTGAAGTGAGACAGATGGAAGCTAGCTGCAAAAGCCATATATGGGAAATAATGAGGAAGGGTTATAACAAGGAGGTACAAGCAATTAGCATTAGAACTGCTGAACAGAGTCAGGTGAGACCAGAATTGACTCACTAAAACTATAGCTTTGCTGGCATGGGAAACCTCATTCTAAAGCAGGGCACAGTTAATTATACATTGATAAAACACTACCCTGTTCCTTTATGTTCCCTCTTAAAAAAATAAAACAACCCCCCCTCACAAACTAATTCCTTTTCAATCACTGTATTAAATTAATCACAATAGTTATCATATAAAAGCTAAGTCATCTAAATGTAGAGATAATGTATTTTTCTCCACCAGGCGGTAGTTTTGAAAATGAAACTTGAAATGCTAAATATTTTTGGATGCTTTCTACTAGGGAGTTGTATATATTAAATGTGTTACTTTCAAAGGAAAAAGTCTCAGAACAAGTCATGGACAGGAAGTAAAAAAAGAGTTGATCAGAAAACTGGAATGTTTTATTTCAGCATTCGATTTCCTCCATGACTGTGGGATGCACTTCTAAGAAAATTTGATCACTTGTAAATGCAGGATACCGGTGGCCACTTCTACCATCTTTTCCTAAAATATGATAGTGACAACAACCTTCAATGGGACTACTCTGCAGCAAGTGGTTTGTGCATCACAGCCCTGGTGCAATAAACGTATTGTTGCCACATCCCAGAAGGAGGCAAGGACACAGGAATGGGTTTTAACAGCCACACTCTTTATTGCCATTGCTTCCACTGCATTGCACCATTGCTTCCTGCATTGCTTCCACTGTCACCACTTCCCTCCTGCACATCATCAACCTATCCCTCTTCTGGATCCCTCCCCTCCACCTTCAAACACGCTACTGTCTCTCCTATCCTCAAAAAGTCCACTCTCGACCCCTCTGACCCTTCTAGCTACCATCCCTTCTAGCTACCATCCTGTCTCACTCCTTCCTTTTGCTTCCAAGCTTCTTGAATGTGTTGTCTACTCCTGCTGCCTCGACTTCCTCTCCACCAACTCCTCCCTCCTCCTCCCAATCTGGCTTCCGTCCCCTTCACTCTACTGAAACTACTCTTGCTAAGATCACCAACGATCTTCTTGTAGCTAAATCTAATAACCTCTACTCTATTCTTGTCCTCCTTGACCTCTCTGCTGCCTTTGAGACTGTTGACCACTCAGTCTTGCTGAACTCACTTCACTCCCTTGGCTTCCATGGCTCTGTCCTCCACTGGTTCTCCTCCTATCTCTCTGACCGCTTCTTCACTGTGTCTCTTGCCAACTCCACTTCCTCCTCCCTTCCCCTCTCTGTTGGTGTTCCCCAAGGCTCTGTCCTTGGCCCTCTTCTCTTCTCTGTCTACATCCTGTCCCTAGACAAACTCATTGCCTCCCATGGCTTCCAATATCAACTCTACACTGATGACACTCAACCCTATCTCTCTACTCCCTCTCTCTCTCCATCTATTCAAGCTCACCTCACCAGCTGTCTCTCTGATATCTCTACCTGGATCTCAACATCAACTCAAACTCAACATGGCTAAAACTGAACAACTTGTCTTCCCCACTCATCCTTCCTCTCCCTCTTCCCTGTTGATCCTTATTGATGGAGTCACCATCCTGCCCGTCCCCCAAGTCCATAGCTTAGGCTTCATCTTTGACTCACCCCTTGCTTTTAAACCCTACATCGACTCTGTTTCCAAATCCTGTCGCTTCTCCCTCCATAACATTGCAACGATTTGTCCTTTTCTCTCTGTCTCCTCTGCCAAAACCCTTGTTCATGTCCTGGTCATCTCTCACCTCAATTATTGTAACCTCCTTCTCACTGGCCTCCGCCGCTCTCACCTTTCTCCCCTTATCTCCATCCAAAACTCTGCTGCCAGGGTCATCCACCTCGCCCGTTGCTTCGACCACGTGCAGCCCCTCCTCTCCTCTCTTCACTAGCTCCCCTTCCTGAATGAATCCTGCACAAGCTCCTAGTCTTCACCTATAAAGCACTTCACAACCTTGTTCCCCCCCTGCCTCTCTGCACTAATTTCCCTCCGTACACCAGTCCGTGAACTTCGCTCCTCCTCTGTCTCCTCTCTCACCCTCCCACGCCTCATCTGCTCCCCTACCCAACTTTGTCCATTCTTGCTGGCGGCCCCCCATGCCTAGAACTCTCTCCATGCCCACATCCACCTCATCCCCTCCCTTTGTACCTTTAAATCCCTCCTCAAGACCAACCTCTTCTACTCTGCCCTCCCAAACTCCGAACTCCCCTCACCTAACTCCTGCTGATACCCTCTATCCAGTAAAATCTGTTACCTGAGGTCTGTGTACTCATATCCTCACCACATGGACCAGCCAGCAATCATTCTCGATGTAACCAAGCCAAGCACGTGCACCTGGGACCTCGCATCTTCGTGAATGTTACATTCCTTTTCTCTCCCTCTGTTCCCCTTCCTTTGTCTCCCCCCCTCTCTCAGCTTGTAAGCCCTAAGGCAGGGACTGTGTCTATTCCATTACTTTGTAAAGCACCAGGTACATTGCTGTGCTATATAATTGCTTGATTAATAATAATAATAATAATAATAATAATAATAAATAACAACAACAACTCTGAGGCTGCTTGAGCCACGCTCAGATTCCCAGCCCTTCAGAACAATAAATTAATGTGACCTCCTCCCACCCAACAGTGTAAGCCTCTGGATGGGAGGGGTGCTTCTGTTCCCCAATGGGGACCCAATGTATAAGAAGGAGGTGAGGGACCCAGAATTTCAATACCCCTCAGACTCATTGGGGACCCAATTTCCTTGGATGTTCCCTCTCTGCTGGCCACACCAAGCCCTTGTGAAGGGTTAAATTTTCCTCTCTCTTAAGGAGATGTTTTCATAAACAATCTTATGCCTAATTTAACTAAATTGAGTTAACTGTCCTCCCTCCCCCAAAGAGTGTGACAAATTAGTTCAACAAACGACTCAGACAATGCCCAACTAGAGCAAATACCTTTATAACACACTATGTTATAAAGGTATTATGTTATGGGTATTTTCAGATGTGATGGGGCCTGTATTGGCCCCATTACGGAATCACCCATTGATCCTCCACCAGGATCAAACTGGCATGTCCAACAGAATCCCGGCGGGGAGTCAGGGAGGGGGCGGGACCGTGCGGCTCAACATGCGGCTGCACAGCCCCGCCCCCCAAGCTCCCTAGGCCATCCGTCCACCCTCCGGGGAATTTACCATGACCTAGAATCCCGCCGCTGATTCTGGGCCGTAGTCAGGGGACAGACGAGATGATCCCCCTGATCACGGTGGCGAGGGGAGGGATCACATTGAACAAGCAAATGGAGGGTATATTCAGATGTTACGAGATCACGCTCAACCACAGAGAATTCCCACATGGTGATTGTGGTCTCATCACGTCTGTTGGGGGGAATGGAAGCTCCCCACCAGATGTTCACCCCGTGAATCATGGGGGGGAATCACATTGAACAGGCAAAGGAGGTCCTGCCTGTACCATCTCCGTTTGCGTGTTCAATGTGATTCCCCGCCCCCGTGATCAGGGGGATCGTCTCGTCTGTCCCCTGACCACGGCCTGGAATCAGCGGTAGGATTCTGGGCCATGGTCAATTCCCCGGGGGGGGCGGGCGGCCTAGGGAGCGTGGGGGGGCAGGGCTGTGCAGCCATATGTTGAGCCACACAGCCCCACCTGCACCCCGATTCCCCACCAGGATCAGCTGGCATGTCTGTTGGACGTGCTAGTTTGATCCCGGTGGGGGATCAATGGGTGATTCCGTGACGGGGCCAATACAGGCCCCATCACATCTGAAAATATGCGGAGATGGTCCGGGCAGGACCTCCATTTGCGTGTTCAATGTGATTCCCCCCTCTGATTCACGGGGGTGAACATCTGGCGGGGAGCTTCCGTTCCCCCCAACAGATGTGATGAGAACACTATCACCATGTGGGAATTCTCTGTGGTTGAGCGTGATCTCGTAATGTCTGAAAATACCCGAAGAAGAAGGTGAAAACCAGGAATCTCAAAGCGAATCAAATGCCTGCTGTCATTCTCATCGTAACCAAGCCAAGTACGTGCACCTGAGACCTCGCATCTTCATGAATGTTAGACCCCATGTCTCTCCCTCTGTTCCCCTTCCTATGTCTCTCCCCCCAGCTCCTGTCTCAGATTGTAAGCCCTAGGGGCAGGGACCATGTCTATTTTATTACTTTGTAAAGTACCAGGTACACTGCTGGCGCTATATAAATGTTTGTTAATAATAATAATAATAATAATAATAATAATTAAAAAAATTACCCCTGTACAAAGTTCTTCCTGTCCGAATACAGCAACCAGCTATTCACCTACAGTGCACCTAATAGAGGGTAGTTGGGAGATTGCAGTTTCTCTGTTCCTGCTGTGCCTGACTGAGGCGGGGAACCAGGCTTCATGTAGCCCACAAGGTCTTGCCTCTAGGCCTGAAATTAAAAATCTCTGTGAGTGACTTTGCCTTCAAAATCTCTATTGTCTTCATTCATGCAAGGAGGAAATCTACCAGCATTTTGGACATTTTTTGTTATTTTCTGCTATTTTCTGCCATTTCAGTAATTTCTGGTAATTTCCAGAAGTTTCCAGTGATTTCTGATATTATCAGTATTTTTCAGTAATTACTGATATTATTAATAATACTGGAAATTACCAGAAATTACTAAAAATTACCGGAAACTACCCAAAATGACCTAAGTGGCAGAAAATCACAGAAAACTTTGGTAGATTTCCTCCTTGCTCCGTTGGTATTTCCTGACGGAAGAAGAGCACCTGCTCTCACGTCTGGCCTGCTCACCTCACGAGATCTGCTTCACGCCACAATCCCCAGGTTGCCTAGCAACAGCCAAGCACCATACACACCTGCAGAGTGCAGCCTCTGCAGACACTTGCCCCTTCCTTTCAGTAGAAGTGAGACAAATGTCCCCCCACTTTCCACTCAAGTGGGTTTGGAGTTGAGGGGAATTAGGGAAAGCATGCCAATGACCAATCAGCTTTATTTAATTATTTAATGTCATCTCTAGATGTGCCAAATTTAAGAAAAAAAGGTCTTGTCCAAAATAGCACAATGCCACAGAATTATGTCCAGGAGGTAAAATTTTCTACCATTCTGCGTGCCTCAGAACGCATTAGCCATTCAATTTAAACACCAGCTGCATATCTCTACCTTGTACTGGGTTTGAAATATATTGAAGGACACCAAGGCAAATACATTTTCACTCACTATTGTTAGGAAAATTGTGGTTCCAGTATTACTGTCATCAGAGTAAAAGACTGAGACATGTCTGCCTCATTCATTATATGATTAATTTAATGCCATCTTCTCAGAATAAAATTCAGGTCACACAGCTCAGCTCTACTTCTAAATGTGTGCCCAACTAGCTACAAGAGAGTGAAGTAAAGTCTTTCCTGGCCTATGCACCATCATCAGAATAATTAAGTCCCTAATGAAGAGACTTATAAAGGTGATGATAACGTTTGCCAGAAAGAACACAGCTTGACTTGCAGGCTTAGCTTTCCAGTGCTGACAGACAGAAAGAGAACATTACTTTTTAAACTCATAAAGCAAGCTTATTTGATATAGAAATCACTGAGAGACAACAAACAAGAAGCACCATGACATCAATTCCACAGTATCACTTTTCACAATATAATTGTACATTCACACAGCCCTGTATTTATCAACTACAGTAATGCTACCCTTTCCATTTCAAGCACCTTGGACATCACAGGTAAGAAATTTGACCCTTTAAAGGTAGTGCCTCCTTTATCTCAACTAATTTTGAGTGCCTTAAATAAGTAGCGCTCTCTATATTCAGATACAAACAAAATTAGAAGTTAGCCTTCTGAAAAAGGAACACTTGAAAAATGCCATGGTTTTAGACTTTAGAGAACATATCATTGTACTCAGTGTAGGAGGTGAAGACAAGAGGCAATTTATTCTGCAGCTGGTTTAGAAATAAACACAGCAATGGAAGATAAGGAGTGAAAGAGGGATAAATCCTCCTGTAGCAAACTTGATGGACAGACAGGCCACCATTAACAATGCTGTTGCCTTTGTAAGTACAGAGTGATGTGGAGATACCCTGGCATTTATGCTGTAGACATGGTCCTTAAAGATTTTACACCTCCAATTCCTTAGAATTATCAGCTATCTCCAGCCTGTCAGTCATCCTGGCAATCTTAGATTTTTAGCTTGCAGGCCAGGCAGATTATTGACAAAGCAATCCAGGGTGATATAATACACCCTGACAAACAATAGTGAAGGGGATTGTGTTTACCACTTTCACTGCACCAATTCAGCTAAATTAATTCTTAACACTGAAACGAAACTTTCTCTTGATAAGCATTCACACCCTGCACAGCATTGTTTTGCTATACTACACTGGCTCATGTGGAGTAGTAATACACTTCTGATGCATCTAATTTAACCTGTTCTGTGTTAGATGAAAAAGAAAAAAGAAAAAGAAAGCTTTTGGGCTCAAGAGCATGCAAACCAGCTAATGTATCTATCCATACAAAATGCTGTGCTACAATAAATATTGCAAAAACAGATTAATTCAGAAATAATCTAAATTTTGGCTTGCCACTCTGTCCTTAACCAACCCTACTTTTCTATTGGGATTTCAGTACACGCAGTATGAACTCGAAGATCACAGATTGCTCAGAAGCAGGAGCTCAATGGAGAACCTAAAAAATACAACAAAATTGGCTCTGAGCTGACAACTATTTTGCCATGTTTTTGCCCAAAGGCAGTTTTAATATTTGAATTTAAAATGCCTGGGAAAAAAAAGGGTTCGAATGGGAAGTGTCGGTAGGCCCTTAGGTACAGACTGACTCTTAAAGCACAAATACATTTCTGAGTTAATTACGGAGACTATTTTTGTCCCACCAGTTATTTTACACAGTACATTACATATTCCAGGCACAGTAGAGCATACAAATCTTAGGTGTCTATGGTCATATTTGATTAAATTGTTATTTCCACTGCAGAGCAATAACGATGTCACAACTGTGGAACAAAACTTTACACTTTCAGTGTTAGTTCTTTACATAAGTTCTGAGAGACTCTGAATTAACCCAGAATTATCAATGTATTCAATATATTTTATTATTATTCTTCATTGATAGAGTGCTTTCAGTGTTAAAGATGCTTTACAATCCTTATTTGAATTCACCCTCACAACAATCCTGTAAGGCAGGGTATTATTACACCCATTTTTCTTTTTTCTGGTCCCCCCCCCCTTCCTCCCACTGAGGAACTGAGGTTGAGAGATTGTAACTTGCTCACCATCCCTCAGTGAAATCATGGCTAAGATATGATTTGAACCCTGGTCCAACACCTTACCCACTAAGCTACACTGGCTGTCAAATATTTTGTTTGTGGTGACAATTAGGTTATCTGAAGGCAAAGCAGGAATTCAGATGCCAGTAATTTCCCAAAGGTTCAAGAGAAGAGGATGTTAGAATCAGGATTTTGGTTCCAAGATTTTAGTTTATAGGATCCAAGAGCCAAATTCATACTAGCTTAAGGGTCTCAACTGTCAGGATTCCAGTACTTCTATGGCAACCAAAATTATAGTTGCCATGTACATGTAAATATTAACATAAACACATACATGTATGTTACACACATGCATACACTTCATATCTTCAGATATATAGCAAAACGTTATGTTATGAGAAGTGAAAATGGTAAAGCATTAACAGACTATCACAACAGCCAGTGCAGAAATTATCAATTTGTGCCACATTAAAATCTGAGATTTCAAATATTGCTTACTAATTGGCGTTGCAATGTTTCAAAGTTATAACCTGCTGAGTCTTTGTACAATTCTACTTTCTAGTGGCCAAGGGCATTTATTATGGTTTCTGACCACTGAAGAATCTGCTAGTGCAAAGGGCAAATATTCAGGAATGATGAGAAACTCTACAAATCCCACCAAGAGAGAGAGATATCTTTAAATTTGCTGTGGTTGCTGACAGAAAGCAAAACTGCCTGTGTTAGAACAATGATAATTTGTAATTTTAATTATTTATAAGGAGATGACGGCCGAGTTTCCAAAAATCCTACTATTAAATATTCTCCGTATAAATCTCTCTGAAATACTGTATTGCTACTTCATCTTTGCTGCCAACCGCGCTGGAATGCATAAAGCCCCTCATTAGTTCACACCTTCACTCACAAGGACTGCTTTAACAAAAAAATCAGAGTGTGTTAATGACTTTTAGAATTAAGATATGAATGTGGTAACACAATAAATACCTCCATCTTTTTAAGAAGATGCGGTAACAACAGTGCAGAGCTGCTTTGTGCTTGCTTTTCTCCACACGCATTTGAGCTCAGGCAGAAAACCAGGCATGCACTCCAGAGAAACACATAATGAGGTCAGATGGAAAATCTTGTCTTGTTTCAGATATGAATTCAATCCATCCTTTCTTGCATGTGAGACAATATACACAGAAGGAAATGCTGCTGACATGTTTTAACTTCACTGACAGTGAAAATCTTTTCCCCTCAGTTAGTGCTCTTCGTCTCCACTTGAAATGCTCTATATTTTGGATTACTGAAGATGGCCACAAAGCCTGTTTTTATTTTCTCATTTCACCTCCTTTGCTATTCACTTACTGCTTGGCTAGTGTCATTGTACAAAATGCTTTTGATAATTTTGTCAGTTAATTTATGTCTGGCAATGTGCAGAAAAATGTGTGTGATGTAAGGTTGTCACCTTCCCTATTACTGTACTAAAATCCTGGGAGGTCTATAGATTTTTAAATGGGGGTGGGGGTGGGGTTGGAGTCTGGAAAGGCTAGAAAACTCTGAAAAAGAATACCAGTCTTACAGTTAAAAACCTGAAGAACTGGAGTTCACCTGTCACAAGCAGGTACTTTGGCTCAAAACTATTCCCTTGAGCCATGCTTTGCTATTGAGCATAAGTCAGAACAATGTGTCAAGACTTAGAGCACAGCTCTTCAATGTCTAACACACTATTAGAAAAAGAGCTCAAAAATTCAGTTGTCAGCATAATTTGAGTTTAAAACGATTTTAAAGGAATGCTTAATTCCTAATTAGCCTCCTCAGTGCATTATAATGTACATTTATATCCATCAGCAGGGGAACCCAGTGTAACCTTTTAGCAAAGTGTACCATGTATGCTGTATAGCTGCCCATGGAGAAAACCAGGAATACCTAATTTAACTGTGGTCCTTGACTGACATGTGCCATGGAAGAAGAAGTGCTATTGCTAAAAGCATCCAGCCAAAGTTCACTGATGGACCATGCCATGGATGCAATGCTGCTTTCACGTCTACTACTGACCCAAAAAAGGAACAAGATCAGGCTCTTTGCTATGAAGATATATAATCCCAATCTTTTTAGCAGAGAGTGGAAAAACTAATTTGGCTAGTGTAGCAGCTATAACATAGGCCCTTTTCACACAGACACTCTAACACTGATAAAGGGGGTGTTACATTTGATAATACATGTTGCAGGGCACCCATAGAGCACATGTCTGCAGCCCTGCAACATGTATAATAAACAGTAACACCCATTTTATCAGTGGGTGTTTTCAGATGTTACGCGGTCCCAATTCACCACAGTGGATTCCCAGCAGTGGGGAACCAACAACCACCCCCCATGGTCAAGGAGAGCCCCGAACAGATGTGACAGGATCGGGACCACGGCAGGGAATCAGGCTGCCAGACCATGGCCCACGGCAACAGATGTGACGCCGAATCCCAGCAGTGGTCAAAACACCCAGAAGACACCTGAGAGGGACGGGATACAGACATGGCCGTCTGAGGGCAAATGAAGCCAAATACGCCAAAAGGGAATGCCCACACAAGGGAAATGGGAAGGGAGGGGGAAGAGCGAGAAGAGCAACAGAGGTACCACACACAACAGGCACAGAGACAACGAGGGCACAGTGGAACACACAACACAAACACACGCCCGGGCGCACACACACCAAGACGGGAAAGGAAGGGAAGGGGGACACTGTGGGACAGAGAACACGCACAGCACAATGGGCATGGGGGGGCAGCGGGACAGGGAAGGGGGGGGAACACCCCAGAGGCATGGCCGGGCACGGGGAATGGCAGTCAGACCCCCAACAACAGCACAGCCCGCACGGGCACCCCCACAGCTACACAGTTGGTCCCGGAATGGGGGACCCCAAAAGGTCGGGGTACAGGCACAAGGGGAGGCCACACGGAACAGGCAGCAGCCCAGGCACAGTCCAGGAGGCCCACATGGACCCCAAGCGCTGGCGAGGGTGTGATGGGGGCGAGGCAGGAGAGCTGGAGCTGTGCAGCAGGTCCAAAGGCACAACCCTCCCCAGGAGGTAGCCGGGAGGTGCAGTCCAGGGGGCCCCAGATCCCCGATGTCACACAGGCACCCGGGGGGGGGGCGGCTCAGGCACACAAGGGAGTGCAGGCAGACAAGGATGGTCAGAAGCACCCAGGGGAGCCGGGTGGGCGCTTTGGAGAGCTGGACCTGGAAACTGGAGAAGGCAGCCACAGAGGAGAACAATGGTTGCAGAGGCAGACGGGGGGGGGAGTGGGGTCCCAAAGGTACAGGCAGGGGCAGCAACTCCAGGAAGCAGGCAGCACAGCAGCATGGGCGGGACATCACGGAGGGAGCAGGCAGTGGAGCATGACAGCAGGACGGAGGCGGGAGCTCACAGAAGGGCCAGAAACCGGGGCCTGGAAGGCACAGGGGGACTCACAGCTGCAGGGGGCCACATGGGGGCCAGGGGGCGGGTGGCCCACCAGGTGAATGAAGTGCAGTCAATGAAGCATGCCCCGGTGGTACCCAAGCACGGACATGTGGTGAGAGATGAGGTAGTACGCCTTGAATATATCCTGCATGGAGAGCCCCAACTGCACATTGGAATGGGACCACACACCTGACAGCACCGCCAGCTCAACCGCGGTGGGCTCTGACAAGCAGAAGTCAGCAGCAGGGGGCCATGGAAGGTGAATGAGTTCTAACAGCCGGTGATAGTCCACCCCACGAGAGCGCTGGTACCCATGGGCCCAGTGAATACAGCCAAAGTCATACATGGCCAAGGCAGGGCCCCACTCCACCAGACAGACCATGTAGGCGGCCAGGCTGCACACGGAGAGGGCGGACATGGTCTCCGCCGTAAACCACCCCACATGCAAGCACCTCATCTCCAGAATGTGCCCATCGGGAAAGGGAACCAGCCCCAGCGTCTCAGCATGCAGCCGGCAATCGTGGGCACTCGTCTCATAGCCAAAGTAACGAAGGCCAGAGCTCAGACTCACATAGGCACCTAGCAGGCTGTCTGGGCAGCTCAGGAGCAATTGCATGGCCGGGGTATGCCACAGGTCACACAGGGCCATGGTCTAGCGGAAAGTCCATGTACGGGGGGCCCCATGGGGGCCAGGGGCTGGGAGCCTGGTGGAAGCGCAGCCAGCCATGGTCCAGAAAGTCACGGGGACTGACACCATGGAAAGGGGGGCTCACATTCACAGGAGGGGTGGGAGGGGATGCCAGGGAGCCCCAAGGCCAAGTGATAAGGCCACAGGCTGCAACAAGGCATGGCAAACAAGCGAGGTGCGGGGTGCAGACCCAGCACAGCTGCAGGAACCAAGCACACAGACAGGACAGTCGACACACTAATCATGTCAGTGAGGACACAATGTTGCCAACACAGAGAGGTGGGAGGTGATGACAGCAGGAATGCAGCTGCTGCCAGCACGCCCGTGCACATGCTGGTCCATGCGCAAGGCCCCATGCAGGGACAGCAGGTGCTCCCAATGGGCTGCCCCCGCCGGCCCGGCCCTCCCAACCACCAGGAGCCACCTGGGTCAGCCGGGGAAGGGTGCCCTGGGCCGACATGGGTGCCCCCACCCGGTCACCGGGTCATAACCAGGGGGCAGGCCTACACATGGCCGAGGCTATAACGGGGCCAGCAGCACCCCTCCCGGGCCAGCCGGCACCATGGAGCGAGGCTGGTTGGGCACCTGCAGGATGCACCTAGCACTCTGTGCTGAGTGGTACTGCTCGCACACCAATCAGCTGTGCCTCCTGACTGCTGAGGTACACCTAGGTGCCCGCCTGCGGGTTGGCATGGCCTGGAGCACAGCTAGGGCCCAGAGAGCCCACCACAGCCACAGGCACTCCCTGGCCTGGCTCAGGGCTCAGCGGGTGTCCAGGGCAAACTGGCAGGCCCTGACCCATGGCTGGAACAGGGCCGCTGTGCTCTGTGAGGTGGCCAGGTGCCTCCAATGGTGGAGGGAGACCATGGGGTGCACCGCCCAGCTCGCAATGTCCATTGTCCGGTGGGTATGGGTCACGGAGCGGGCACAGGGGTGATGGTCCTGGGCGCTGGCTGAGTGGGACGAGGCTGCCTGGAGGGTGCATTTTTGGATGGACAGGTTCACCTTACTGTGACTTGCAGAGCTGCTCATGCCCTGGCTGGAACGACAGCACACCCCCATGAAGACCCCCATCCCCATAGTCCAGCGGGTGACCATTGGGGTCTGGGCCCTTGCAATGCCCGACTCCTGCCGATCCATCTCGCAGCACTTCAGTGTCAGGATGAACACCACTGCCTGTATCCTCCAGGATGTATGTGAGGCTGTGGAGGGTGTTCTCCTGGACTGAGCGATCCAGCTGGTGGACCAGGAGGCTGTGATGGCTGGCTTCATGGCTGGAGGGTTCCCCAACGGCATAGGTGCCGTGGATGGCACCCACATCGAGATCCTCCACCCCTCCTCTGGAGAGGCCGCGGAGTATGTTAACAGACACAGTTACCACTCCCTACAGCTGCAGGCTGTCGTGGACCACCGGGGGTGGCTCATAGACATCTTCATGGGCAACTCTGGGTGCAGCCACGATGCCCGGATCATGACCATCTCCCCCTTCTATGCCAGGATGTACTGCGGGGACTTTGCGGACATGGGGATGACCCGGATCGAGGGGGTGCTAATGCCCCCCTTTATCCTGGGGGACCCGACCTATTCCCTCACCCAATGGCTGATGAATGTGTACCCAGTCGCCAGGTCCCTGGTGCAGGCACTGTACAATTCCCACCTGTGTGCAAGCACGACCGTGGTCGAGTGGGCATTCGGGGCCCTCAAGCAGCACTGGAGGAGCCTCACTAGCTGCCCGTACTACACGGTGGAGACCTTGGCCCTGGTATTAGGTGCCTGCTGTGTGCTGCACAACATGTGTGAGACCGATGGGGCAGCCCTTGAATACCCTGTGCCTCATCGCCCTCCCGGACCTGTGCCTCTGTACATGAACGCAGACAACCCAAGGGAGTACTGGTATGTCAAGTGCATCTGTGCCACCCTGGCCAGGCATATCAGCCAGGAGGCCAAGGTGTGAGGGTGCTAAACCCCAAACTCACCTCTCTGGGTGAGCCCCTCTATGGCCATAAGTCCACTGCCACCCCCAGGCCCAGGAACAGACTGAAGGAAGCAGTAGTGGTGACCAGACATTTATTCTTTCACCCAAGTACATGTGCCCCCTACACCACCACCACCACCATCACCACTGTGAAGGTTCCGTGCCCCCCCTCAGACCACCCTCCCCCTTCCCTCCCATCCCCCCATCCACCCCGTCCCCCACGTCTCTGGGGCCTCCCCCTCGCCCACCCTGTGGGTGCCACAGAGCTCTGGGAGCTCCCCTCCCCCCCACTGTCCATGTCCCTAACGGTGTTCTGGGAGGCCTCGGTGTCCAGAGGCGCAGGTGGTGGTGGAAGGGAGGGAGGACCCGGGGCCTGAGGGCCCCTCCTGGGTGGCTGCTCCCTCCGGAGGCCTACAGGGACTGGGAGGCGGATGCGCAGCCCCAGTTGGTGTGGCGGCGGCTGGGGCAACTGGGGAGGCGGTGGGGGCACCAAGGGGCCAGGCATTGGGGCCCAGAAAGGCAGGGTGCCTGGTGGGGCAGCTTCCATCACATAGGCATTCATGGTGCCAGCATGCAGGAGCAGCGAGGTCCTGATGTCATGGGACCTATCCATTTTTGCGGAATGCTCCCACACCATCCCCTCGATGTCCTGTTCCAGCCACCCAAATGCCTCTACCTGCCTGCTGTGGTCCTGGTCTTCCCACCTTCATTCCAGGTGCACCTCTGCCTGGAGTCTTCATTCCCATGCCTCCCCCCCACCCGGGTTGGCAGCCGCTCCCCCACCCCCACTCCCACTCCACGTGCCCGGGTCCCCCTCCCGGCCTCCCTGGATCCCCACCCTCCTTGCCGGTGTGCCTCACCTGGGCCCTCCGGCTGCTGCCAGGGCTGTTCTCCACCAGCCTCCTCACCCTCCTGTCTCTGCTGCTGGGACATGCCATGCCTTGTGGGGATATGGGAGGGGGAGGGCTGCAGGTATGCCCGGGTAGCCCCCCAGCCCCCTGTTCCAGGGTCTGGGGTGGATGGGGTCTGCCCCCTGGCTGGACCTCCATCCTTTCCCCCCTCACCCCTGGTCTCTCTCCCCTCCCACCTGCTTGCTTACCCTCGATGTCTGTCTCCGATCACTCTGAGGCTGGCCCCTCCGTGTAGCTGGGGTCCCCCACTGACCACTGGCTGAGGGTAACCAGTGTGCTGGCCTCATAGTCATCCTGTCCTTCCAGTGGGTGGGGGCTCTCCGGGCTGGTGCTGGGGAGGGGCCTGCTGGTCCCTGAGGCCCCTGGGCAGTCCTCCTGGGGGTCAGGGGCCCTGGAGCCAGTGCCTTCTTGGGGGGCAGTGAAGGGAGGGAGGTACATCGGCCCACTCCCTGCCCTGGACCACCGCACTCCCCATGAGGCATGGGCGTACTATTGAGTTCTTCATGTGCAGTATGCCGTCGAGGGCATCATAGTAGGGGGTGGTCCGGGCTCTGTGCCCGGACTGCTGGTTGTTGTCCTGAATGGCCTTGTAACCCCTCTTGAGTTCCTTGGCCTTTGATCGGCACTGTGCCACGGTCCTGCAATGCCCCGCTGCCTCCATTTCCCACACGTTCTCCCGGAACACTTGTTCATTGCGCTGATTGAGCATGAGCTCCACTTGATGCTCCAGGGTCCCCCAGATGTGAATGAACTCCTGGGTCTCCCTGAGCCCCCATTGTCCCCCTCTGTGGTAGGGCCATCTCCCCCATGGTCCCTCCGGTTTCTCCTCCTCCTCCTGGGTGCCCCTGTGCCACCAGGTCTCCTCCTCTTCAGTCCCCTTGCCCATTTCCAGGGTGCCTCCTCCCCCAGTCCAGTCATTGTCCCCGGGGTGGCCCGTCGTGGCTGCTGCTGCTGCTGCTGCTGCTGTCCCTCCACCTCCTCTATGTGCAGCACGACCACCTCCGCCTGCACCTCCTCCACCTCCTCCTCCCTTGCGCTCTCGCCCACCACTCTCCTCTCCCTTCCACCTCGCTCCATCCCACCACGTTTCCCTGCTGCTGTGTGCCCTTTAAATTGCCCTCCGTAGCCTGTGTTGTTGCTGGTTGCCTGGCAGTGACGTTGCATGCTTTGTCCCTGGCTGAGAATCATTTAGTTTGCTTCCAGCCAGTGGTTACCATTCAGATGTTACCTTTTTTTGTTTCCCGTTGGGAATCGCATTGACCACGCTTTCGGAGATGGTCCGGGCCAGAGCTCCGAAAGCGTGGTCTATTTTGACCCCTGCTGGGTATTGACTGTGGTGAACATCTGATGGCTGCTGAACAGACGTTCAAGGTGCTTTGGCCCCACCACGGGATTGACTATGGTTCATTGTGGTTGACTGTGATCTCGTAACATCTGAAAATATCCAGTGTTAGCGTGTCTGTGTGAAAAGGGCCATAAATATACACTGAAGTAGTTTTCTTTATTATTGTGACTAGTGTAAGTATCTTACCTACTAGTAGATCTGAAAGTAGAAGCAAAGTATATTTTGGGTAATCATTGATTTCACACTGCCAAGGTCATTGGGTGGCCCACTGAAGGGTACTTTCAAATACCGCAAATATGACACTTGAGAACCACAGACAGCCTCACGTAGTAACCTTCAGAGGGGGGTAGGGCTGGGATTGCTTTGTGACACCTCAGTTGGTTGTATTTTGAGATTAGGACATGGTACATTCCACAGTTCTGCAAACTGCATTGTGGTGATGGGGCAAAGCAACCTTACCAGACACAGGCTAAACCTGTTGTCGAGGCAGTGCTTAATTTGTAAAATATTAATTGCCGGGGCCCAAGCCTGCCGCAGAAGCAATTCTTCCTGCCCAAGAAGCCACACCCCCTGCCCCAGAGCTTGTCAGAGCAAGGAATTGAACCCTAGTGTTCAGCTAGTAACAACCCAACCCTGCCTGTTTACAACTGACTATAAAACACTTCTTATGATTTAATCCATGTGGCGGCCAGTGCAGAGGGTGGAGCAGGAAATTTTATTTATTTTATTTTATTTATTTATTTAAATGCATATGCTTTCCTTCCATCAAGTCTCAGGGGATCTTAAAATCAATAAAAACATCTAAAAGTCCCCTCTCCCTCATCCTTTCCCTAACCCCCACCCAAACCCACCCAACCGTATCCTTGCCTGAAAAACATCTGGCCAAATAAAAAGGTCTTACAACATTTCCAGAAGATGAACAGACTTGGGCTTAAACAAACCTCCAAGGGGAGGGAGTTCCATAGTCAACGATGATGGGACAACCACTAAGAATGCTTCTCTGCATGCCCTGGCTATAGAAAAACTTAATGGGCAGATGGTATCTGCAAGAGGGCACTCCTAGGTGACCTCAAAGGCTGCGACAGGACATGAGTGGGAAAGCGGTCTTTCAGATACCTGGGGTCCAAGCCATTTATTTATTTATTTATTTCATTGATTTTTATCCCGCCCCCTCCTGAAAACAACTCGGGTCGGCTAACAATTTCAAACGTAAAAATACAATCATATAATTTTTAAAAAAAACAATCATAATAATATTAAAACAGGGTTATGGACAATAAAACAATAAATAGGGGTAGGGGGAGATTGAAAACCCCTAACCCACCCACCCCATCCCCAAAGGTCTGGGCGAACTGTCAGGTTTTACAAACTCACCGGAATGTTAAAAGGCTTGGGGCCAGGCGAGCTTCCTCTGGGAGAAAATTCCAAAGGCAAAGCCCAGCCACTGAGAATGCCCTCTCCATTGTGGCCCCCCACTTAACATGGGGGACCTCGAAGAAGGCACCCCCGGCAGACCGAAGGAGCTGCTCTGGGGCGCGGAGGGTGAGGTGGTCCCTGAGGTACGAGGGGCCAAGACCGTGAAGGGCCTTATAGATTAATACCAATACCTTGAACCTGGCTTGGCTCGCTATTGGCAACAAGTGCAGAGTCTGGAGCACAGGTGTTATGTGATCCCGGTGACCCGTCCCCGACAGGAGCCGGGCTGCCACATCCTGCACTAGCTGCAGCCTCTGAACCAGGCACAAGGGCAGCCCTACATAGAGCGCATTGCAGTAGTCCAGCCTTGAAGTGATGAAGGCATGGACGAGGGAGGCCAGGTCTGGGCCGGAGACGTAAAGGTGCAGCCTCCGCACCAGATGGAACTGGTGGAAGGCAACCTTCACCACCACCTCCACCTGTCAGTCCAGGTGGAGATCTGCGTCCAATACCACCCCCAGACTCCGAACCTGCTGAGCTATAGGAGGGCGAACCCCCCAATCAGGGGGGCTGATACCTCCCTCGCTCTCCCCACCTCCATCACTTCCATCTTATCGGGGTTGAGTCTCAGTCTTCTCTGCCACATCCATTCCGCCATGGCCTCCAGACACTGGGATAGCAATGAGACAGCAGGGTATGGGTCAGCTGAAAAAGAGAGGTACAGCTGAGTATCATTAGCATATTGGTGACATCGCACCCCAAACCCTCTCATGACCTCCCCCAAGGGCTGCATATAAACATTAAATAATAATGGAGACAGAATAGAACCCTGCGGAAAGTCGCAGGATAAAGTGCTGGGGCAAGATGACTCCGCTCCCAACACCACCCGCTGGCTTCTCCCCGAGAAGAATGAGCGGAACCATTCAAGAACAGTCCCGTTGAGACCCCCCAGGTCATGCAGCCGTCTCAACAGCAGCCCATGGTTCACGGTGTCAAAAGCGGCCGAGAGATCTAGCAGGATAAGAAATATCGAACATCCTGCATCCATCTCCTGGTGGAGATCTTCAACCAAGGCCACCAATGCTGTCTCGGTGCCATAGCCAGGGCAGAACCCAGATTGAAAAGGGTCCAGGAAACCAATGCAGGGGTCCCTATGTATCCCAGGTCACATGGCTGGTTGACCACTTAGGTCTTGTTTGGATTCAGCTTCACTCAGCTCACCTGCATCCGGTCCTCAACAGCAGCCAGTCACTGGGTAAGCATATAGACTGCAGTACCTGGCTCAGATGAAAAAGAGAGATAGAGTTGGGTGTCATCAGTGTACTGATGACCAGGGTTCCTGGTTTTCCATTTATCATGGAAAACCACAGAAAATGTGGAATTCCTGTTTTCCAGAGAAAACTAAGGAATTCCAGGCTTTTTCTGAAGAAGAATACTGACTGTGAACTTCTCATATCAAATCTCTTCTCTATGATACAGACACACACTGTAACTTCCAAGAACTTCCACCTCCTTTAAACCTCCTCCGCTGGCAGGAGGTGAAGGCTCTTTGAAGTTCTGATGTGTACCTGCATTGGAGAAAAGAAATTTGGCTTGAGAAGTTCAGTGAGTTTTTGCCGTCAGAAACTTCTTAGGCAGAGATATATTGGTTCCATGCCCGGTCTGGTGGGGGGAGAGGGGTGTTGAAGTGGCACCCCTTTCCCACCTGTACAGGAAAAAAGTTGGGCTTTATGCCAATGCTGCCTGGGAGAGGAGGGCTGAAGTGGCACCCCCTCCCACCTATAAAGGGAGAAAATTCGGGTCTGTGCTAGGGCTTTCCAGGAGGAGGGGTTTGGAGTGGCACACTCCCACGCACAGACGAAGAGAGATCCACAAAGATTCTGGGTTCGTGGAATAGATTCTGGAAGCTGGGGGTGGGACGTGCTATCCAGGATGGCACGGGTAAGCTCTGCTGCTGAGGGGGAATTTCTTTAAGGGGAAGGAGGAGAATGTGAATGTCAAATCTATACAAAGAGAGGAATGAGCTGTAATTTCATTTCATTTTTTTACTTGCAGAAACTTTTCTTTTGATTTCTGGGGCTGCACAAATACCGGGCAAGCGTCCGTCTGTGATGTTGGCCCTTGGAGCTTATACTACTTATATTGATTTTCAAAGTGGTCCCTGGGAGTGAAAGTGTTCCCCACCCCTGGTCTATACTATTCACCCTTGATCAGGGAGCTGGATTCAATGTCAAAAATGAATAATTGGTAATAAACAGTTTATAATTTTAATGGCAGAAAAAATGCAAATTGTGGTGTTTTTAATCAGAAAATTTATCATTTGGCGGCAGGGAATTTTTTTCCAGACAGTTTCCCATTTTTTAACAGAGAAAACCAGGAACCCTTATGCTGACACTTCACTCCAAATCTCCATACAACCTCACCAAGGGGCTTCAAATACACACTGAACAGGAGTGGCGACAAGGTGGAACCCTGCAGAACCCCACAAGGGAGCTCCCAAGGGGCCGATGAGCCACCACCCATCACCAGTCTCTGGATTCTCCTAGCCAGGAATGAATGGAACCACTCAAGAGCAGTCCCATGAACCCCTGCCAGGTCATGCAGCTGAGCCAACAACACCCCATGATCAATTGTATCAAAGGTCACTGAAAGATCGAACCGAATCAACAGGGTACAATTTCCCTTGTCGATTGCCAAATGGAAGTTGTCAATCAAGGCCATAAGTGCCATGACCAGGATGAAATCTTGACTGACTTGGGCCCAGGAATCCATCTGCGTCAAGGTGCACCTGAAGCTGCAAGGCAACCACCCATTCAATAACCTTCCCTAAAAACGGGAGATTAGAGACAGGGAGATAACTGGCAGGGGAGTTAATGTCAAGAGATGGGGGTTTTCAACAGGGGCCAAATAACCACAGTTTCAAGGCAATCAGGCACCCTGCCTTCCTGAAGGGAGACACTGACCACTCCAGTCAGTAGTGACCCCAAAGTCTCCCAGTCATCTTTCACCAGCCAGGATGGACAAGGAACAAATTCACAACTGGTCACCCATATCACTTCAACCACACCATCTGCATCAGTGGGCAATCAATAAAAGCCAAATAAACCATGCAGGTTTTTTTGACTTTCCTTTCCAAAACCAAAATGGCCAATATTGGCCTTTTCCTGGTCTTTTACATTTCTACATTCCTACTTGGAACATTTCCTGCCCCCCCCCCCCTCGAATTTAATTGCTGAGGCTGAATCCTGGCCAGCTCCCTCTCCCCCCCTCCCACTGCAAATTAAGTTGAGTCAGGAGATAGGTGGATCCGTCCCAGGTGAGCAGCAAGGAACACGCAAGGTCAAGGCAAGAGATCAGAAGCCAGAAGGAATCATTGGGCAGGAATCTGCATCCAAAAACCAAAGCCAGGTGAGGAAGCAGGGAGGGATGCAGAACAGGTCAGAGGAGACCAGAGGCAAGGCTTGAGAAAGTCAGCACCCTGGTAACTGCCCAGTATCTCATGACAAAGGGCTTGGGACAAACCCAGTAAGTTAAAAATTGGTAAAAGGTTTCTTGGGTCAGTCAGGGAGTCGATCCAAACCACTAATCCAGAAATCCTCTCAATCAGCAAAATCTGGATAGATTTTGTAAACAGGTCCCCTGTGTCATCAACATGAGGCTTTAGTGTAATTAAGTCTAAGAATGATAACACACTTGGCTTCCATGGCATCACTTCCTTTATTATGTGGGTCTAGCAGTGGCCATGGCATCTCTGGACTCAGCTGATTATAGTCTTCACCATAAGACATACCTGTGTGTCAGATCCTTTGCTATTATTAAAGATAATGGAGATACGCCTGTTTGCACCAGCTGAGGGGATGACCATTTAATTTTAAGATACATTATGAACCAGTACATTTTCTTCCATGGAGACTTTTAAAAGCATATGAAAACTGGTGGCATATGCTACTATTTCTGAAGTTTTACAGTGTTGTAAAGATTTCTTATTGCATTAACTTCCCCATCGTATTTGACAAGTTAATTTTCACTAATAATAGGATATGAAGACAGAACTTCAAGAACTGGCCTTGAGTTTGAGCTTTTCATAGCATGAAAATGATTTTAAGTCACATTAGTAAATAGCACTCCAGTTAAACTTGAATACAGTAAATGTAATTATTTATTATTATTTATTATTAAAATGTATATGCCGCCCCCTCCTGATACAAGCATCTCGGGGCAGCTAACAACATTTTAAAACACATAAATCTACCACAATAGCAAATAACTTGATGACAACATTTATTTTTTTCTTGGTGAAAACTTTAAAACAAAGAAGCATCTACTTTTAATCCCATTGAATACTCAGTGCTCCTGCCAAATTCCATTCTGATTCTGTGTCCCTGTAATTGTGATGGGGCATAGCAATTCTTTGTAGAAAAGAAGTTTGCTCATCACCCTATTAAAATTGAAACACTGCTTTTAAAGTGGATTGCAAATGTTTCACAGGATTGTATGCAAACTGATACAGAAATAATTTCTTAAAGAAATGTGAGCTTTTGCTTTATAATTTTATTAACAGTAAGGATTTTGCTAGAGGTAAATGTGCCAGCGATGAAAATGCAGCTTTTATCCTAGGAATAGTGGGAAAGGTATGAAAAAACAGAGGGAACAGGAAAAGAGCCAGAAGATCTGATCATCTGCCAAGCACAATGATGTTACTTCATGAATCCATAAATTTGCAAGTGAAAATTATGCAGCTTTTTCTTATTCACAGCTGTGCATTTGCAGTTTAAAAATATGTATTATTTTTTTTAAAAAAAAGAATGTGCACAAGTGTTTTTGGTTATCAGTAAAAAATGTTCAATTAGTACAGCAAAATTCTTAACGCTGAGGTCCTCAAGAGTAAGGCTGTCTCGTCCGGCTGCCTAGCTGGAAATCAAAGTCCAGTTGATTAAATTATTTGTTAAATGATGGAGCAAAAGTGTTTGGATTATTAAATGGTGCAAACTGATCAAAGCACTTTCAGACAAATCTCTCTGGTGTTGGGCTAGCTTACATTTCCCAAGGTGCCAAAACATTTTTCTATTGCAAAATGGGGATTCCTTAATCAGTGCAACGGAATGAACTATTTACCAAGGATTCAGGATTCATTTTGAACCCTGGATACCTGAAAGTGAAATTCCATCTGCATTACAGCTGAAACAAATACCTCATTGTAATGCACATCATTATGGCACAAATTCAGTCATAATAAGATATGAGGCATGGCTCCCAGGTTGCAGATGCAAAGGGCCCAATCCACAGTACAGACATGCACCAAATGCAGGTCGTACGTAAGCATCAAGCATGCATAGAGTGAACACCAAATGCAGAATGTGCACACATCACGTGTGCATTTTGAACAATCCAGGCATATCATGCACTTGGTATACACACATCCTGCACCTGGTGCGCATGCAGTACGCACTTAGGGTGTTTTCAAGTGAGACAACAGCTCTCTGGAGTCCGTGTTTGGTCCGTGAAGTCCCCACTCAGCCCCTACTCACATTTTTTAGTGTGTAGAGCTAATAAACAAGCAGTCCCCTGTGCTGGCTGTAGCTACCACTTATGGCACCACTCTGCGCTTCTCCTTTCGCCAGCCCTGGTTCTGATGGAAAGGGGAGGGTCACAGCCAGAGAAGGCTTCTTCCCTGGCTGCCCCCCTCCCCTTTCCACAGAAGCAGCATTTGTGTGCTCAGGCAACTGCAAGAGTATAAGGTACTTCCTCTACCCCCTGCTCTCTCCCCTTACAGCCACTTCACAGCTGATCACTCTCTTCTTGCAGCTGCTTCTAATAGAAAGGGAGGTCACGGCCAGGGAAAAAACTCCATCACAGCTCTCTCACTCTTGCTCCCTCACATTCTCCTCTCACAGCCTCCTATAAGCGGTAGGGGTGGGACCCCGGGCCCAATACCGGTTACCGGATTTACCGGTTACCGGTTTCCCGAAAACCGGATTCCCGGTTTAAATCCGGTATACCGGTACCGGATTTATTGCATTGGTTTCAATGGGGCGCTGTGTCCCCATTGAA